>CM008286.1:13288451-13888451 GCA_002319775.1 Fagopyrum tataricum
TACTCCTAGGTGTAACCCTGTCTGGACAGCTCTTCCGCTCCGCTACCACCTCCCTCCCTCGTCTTCTTTGTCGGCGGGACAAGCCTCCTTATGTTTCTTCTTCCCTCTACACAAACCCCGACCTCACCTCTTGATCTCCCTAGCACTCTCCCTTCTCTCGTAACCCTGCCGAAATGAGCCACCGAAAACAACCTCTGTTGCCTCCTCCCTCTCCCCCACGTCATACCCCATCTTTGTAACTTCTCCCCTCGGCAAACCACCGTCGCCTCACCTCTTCTCTCACCCTACCTCCCGCGAAGGCCAACAAAATCCCATTGCCTACCTGAGATCCCTACACTCCGTCTTCCTCTGTACCATTCCGGGCACCACTCGCCTATTGACAGGCTCCCCACCCTCTTCTTACCGGAATACCCTCCCTCTCGACCTCAACATTTCCTTCCCTCTCGTTCCCGATCATCTCCCTCGCCCTCTGCACTTTCTGACCACCATCGTTCTCCCCGGCACAAAGTTACGGCATCTCTTATAGCGCCAATGTTGTTCACAATAGGAATCGACACACGCCCTCGGCGATCCTACTGCTTGTCGCCTCACGTCTCCCTTTCTTGCAGCCAAGAGGTATCGAACAACCGACCATATCCCACGTTTTATTCCACGTTTATGCTACTCACAAGTTTTGAACCTGCAACATTTTGGAAACCTATCTAATCAAAATATATACTTTGCTCCCCTCGGGACTTGAACTCTAGACGTGAGGGAACCAGTCTTAGTTGTGTGTTAATCGTACGAGCCACAAAACTTGAACTCCCGACCATCCGAAGCCTTCTTAAACCGGTTTCTTGCCACCAAACTGATACCGGTTAGCACCAAACCGTTTCCTTTTTCTTCGAACTAGTTTCCTTTAGAATTTAATATTAAATTATAAGTTAAATAGTTAATTAATTTGTTTCATGATATTTTAGCTATAGTATAGGGTTGTTGGCAAGTTGATTTGCGAGATAAATTATAAGTCCAAAAGGAATTAGAATGACTATAATGTTGGTAACGAAACGAATTGTGAATTAATATATATAAGAATCGGAACGAGAGCCGTGAGTAACTAAGTGGTTTAATAACGATAAGCGAAGTACGAACTTCTTAGTTAGGGGAACTCTAGTGAAACGTTATGATGATGTTACGAGAACCGGAAAGGGGCGTCTAGGCCCACAAACCTAAGTGTGAAAGAATATCAGGGTATCAATGTTAGATAACATACCCTGCTTATTAGAATGATAAGGTGAGTGGTATTAAAGATTGAAATAGCTTTAAGAGTGGCTAAATTATTAATCAAGATAATCGGATCTTTGACTAGCAAGATCGCGAGACGTTGAGACCAGTGCCGATAAGGTGAGTTCATCGGACTCACTTAGCTACCTTTTAATACTGAGTGTGCGCACTAGGGTAGTGTGTGTATGTTTGTGAAATAAAATGAACGAACTAGATCATTGCTTTTAATTTTCTAAAGAAAGGCACAAGTGTATTATAACGTATCGTAGTTTTCTGTACGGGCCGAGGGTGCCGGAATATTACCCCGCGACCAGTCCAATAGCGTATACGGGAGGAGGTACAAACACCCGTCCTACTGGTTAACAGGGACGGGGGCAAGAGTTGGGAGACTCTTATGCTACCTTGAAAAGTTGGAAAATAGTATGAGCAAAAAGAAAAGATAATAAATTGGGATATTGTGTGTTGCATGCTGATTGATTTACCGTATTTCCTTATATGTGTGTGTGCTCTAGTGACCTTAGTATGAGCAAAAAGAAAAGATAATAAATTGGGATATTGTGTGTTGCATGCTGATTGATTTACCGTATTTCCTTATATGTGTGTGTGCTCTAGTGACCTTAGTATTAGAATTGTAGCTAACGGTTTTACTGTGTTGTTAAGTTTTTGCAGGATAGATCTCTATCGAGAAATAGGGAGTGGAGTGGCCAGTCGGGTTTCCGTACTAGGAGTTAGGGTGTTGGGTTTATATAATTATGTTTATCTATTTTATTATAGTAGAGTTTATTCATTTAACAGTTGGTTGATGTACGGGTCCAAAGTCTGTCAAGATTTAAATACGTATTTGTGAAATGATTTTATTTAAAAATATTTGTGCCTTGTTGCAAGATCCGACGTTATTGACGTCAACCTAAGGCCGGGACCCACCGTGAGGTCTTAACCAGTAACGCTCCGAGTTCTCGTAATTTTTAGGTGTTACAACATGGTCCGACCAAGAAAGGCATGAGAATTGGGGTTAACCGTCTAATTTTAAAAACTAGAAATTTAAAAGTAAATTTTGTCTTCTTATTCTTGAAAGTATGACATTCTCTTTTCAATAATTTTACCCTAAAATCCACCAATATCTTCTTTTATAAATACTCGTTTATTAATTATTGTATTATGAACCAAAAAAACTTAAACTACACCCAAAAAGCTAAAACTATTAATCAAAAATTGATCATCGAAATTGGAAATTTTTCACAAAGCATGTAATTTATCACACGTCATTTCACCTGGTATTCATATATAATACTATTTTTCTATATTTATTTATGCCCTTCATTATGAGTTTTCATGTGTGGTGATGAAACAAATTACATGTTGTTAATTGTGAAGCTTAGGAGAAGGGTAAGCCCTTGACTCATCGTTATATTGTAGGTCGTTTGTGGATAGGTTCATTGACCGATTTGAGAAATGCCATTGAAATTATTTGTGTCAGCAAAGGAATATGACGACCTACTTTGTTGTTCATCTTAAACCCCTTGATCTAATTTGCTCTACTACTTGGTGTACCCTTGATTTATATTTCTTTTTGTATAAAGATGTTTGTATTTTTTAATGGAGTTGTGTTTGTTCTAAAAAAAGAAAATGATGTTCAGTTGCTCCAACATTGCATCTAGTAGAGTCAATGGTCTAATTGTTGATCAAGTTGTTGTTTCAACTTCAATGACTATTAAGTTAATCCAAATTAGAGATTTGGTTTGATTAATTTAATAGAGTTGAGTTGTTTGCTCAAAAAAAAAAAGTTGAGTTGTTATTGAAAGGGCAAGGAATTACCTTGACACCAACATAATAATGAAAGGTATTTAGGTCTTTAGAAATCGTAATTGATGTTAATTTTGTCATCTACACATGAGCAAATAACATTATTAGTACGCAAAAAGAGTAAAATTAGAGGTACCCGAGACTGAGTCGGTGAAGGCGTGAAGCCAAGGTGAAGGAGGAAAGTTTGAGCTCGGTGTACCGTGCATGGAGAGCTTATTTGATGAGATTGATCACATTTATTATATTATATATACATGAGCGGAACAAGTTGAATTAATGAAGCCCGGAGATTGACACATGAAGAAAGTCTTGGTGAGACATCCTTTCTAACGAAACAAGTTTTTGTATTTATTGATGAAACCATCAAATTTATATTTGGAGAAAAACTCATTATACTTGACAATACTTGGAGCATGATCCAAAGGAACAAGATCTCAATCATTAATGAGGAGATAATTATATTGCTTGGTCATTGATTAATGGCGTCTTTTAAGGGCTTAAATGCTAGTCTTGAGCTTAGGTGAAAAGAACTAAACATATATGGAGAGTAAAATGATGTTTTGTGAATGTTATACATGGTTATTATTCGGACGGTCAAAAATTACCAATTACATTACGGATGCAGAATCCGCTTGCGCACCAGCTTAGGGCGGAAGCGGATTCCACATCCGCCAGTTTTTTTTTCCAAGAAAAAAAAAACTCCGGCGCATGCGGAATCCGCATGCGTCTCACCTTAGAGCGGATGCAAATTCTGATTGCTTTTTATTTTTGCCATGGCGCAGTTGGAATGGGCATCCGTCCCATGCCGTTAGCCCATTTTATTCGCCCGATTAACATCACTCATTTTATATTATAAAAACAATTGACAATAGAACACGGGGGTTGGAGTAGATAAGGGTGTAAGACAACAAGAGCATAGTCATCACCAAAGTTCAAACTTGAATTTTATAAATACCAATTTATAATGAACTAAAGTTTAAATATCGAATATTGAAAAAAAAAGAATTATCTTTATATGAGATTTTTTCCGTCTTGTATTTTATTTTTATATGAATTTTAAATATATATATATGAAATTTAGTAGTATAAATTTAACGAGGTCTTAATTAGTTTTAAAAATTAATTAATTAATTTACTATTATTATTATTATTAATATTAATTTATAATTGAATTAAATATAATTTATTAAGAATGAGTATAGAAAGTAAATAAATTAAACCACAGGGATAGGAAGATAAATTTTTAAACTTTAGTAGGTAACAACTCGAGGGTATCAAAGATTAAAAAATACAAACCAAAAAAAATAGAAAACTTTGTTATCATATCACGGTTCATCATTCATAGATGCATACCGCACAAATCCCCCTTCATCTCAATATGCCCTCAAAGAAGAATGAAATTAACGAAATTAAATAAAATCGAATCTAGTTAGCTGTCAACGGCATAACGAGTTCACGACCCCTGAGAGTTGAATCTCCGGTTCTTCCCCTTCGCTCTCTCTGCGTTCTGCAAATTAAGCACAAGTAAAACCTAATTCTCATCGATTGGGTACAATCCGGTAAGAAGGAGAATCAACAGATCGAATACCGTTCTAACTGGGAAACCGTTCATACTTCCTGGGAAGCATTAGGTTAAATTCTATCCCCTTTCCTCTCCGATCGAATCCCTTCCTTCACTTCTGGCATTCGGTCGTGTTCTCCGTGCTCTCCTGCGAGTTATCTTATTGCCTGGTGATGGTTTTGTTTTTACATTTTTTACGAATTGCTGCTCGATCTGGTTTCTGCTCTGGATTTTCTAGTGTAATCTCTCGTTTCTCAACTGTTGTGCGCCGGTCAGGGCTGAATCTATCCGTGGAAATTGAAGTCTGATGATCAAATTACGGGATAGGAATTGTGATCTGAATGTTAATGTGATTTTTTGCATGTGAGATTTATCTAGGGTTTGTTTGAATTGTTTCGTATGGTAATTCGGATGGAATTAATATATTGTTCTGTGTTGATCTGGTGGTTGAGACTTTTCAAGAATGTCTGCGTTCAAGCCACTTTTGTTTCATAGATGTCGTTCTTCTAAAGTTGAATTATCATCTCAACGAGTGGATGCTCTCTATATTATCGTCCTCTTCCATCACTGTTATATCAAATTTGCTACTTGCATATGTAGTATGGAGAGTATAAGTTTCTCAAAATAATCACTTGATAGTTCTAATATCCTACTTTTGTTTGCCATACTTTTTGTCAAGCTATAACTATTCAATTCCGTGGTATGTTTCCATGAGAAGTGATGCAAGTGGTGGTAGAGACTTAATGGTCTATGCTTCTTACAATTACAGAGTATTTCTCTGTAGTTATGTACAGCAGTGATGTACTTTGATGCATTTCATTCATATAAAGGATTGCTATGCTACAAAAAAATCAATAGGATTTGATGGTTGTTAACTACTAATACTTAATTTGTAAAAATGTGATCAGGGGATTGATTGAATTATCCCTGATAAGCGAGTTCCATAATACTTGTTATTGCATTATTCTCTCTTTTTTGTTTTTGGCACATTTGAGTTCTTTGCTGACAAGGCATTTCGAGGCATAGACATAGACCTGGTTAGCAAACTTTTGAGTAAGCTGTATAAGATGCTATATTTATGTGAATATTATTGTCATGAATATTCCACATCTACTATAAGGAATTGTGGTTGTTAACATTTGACCATTTAAAGAAAACATTTCCTTCCTGCTAGATTTGCTGAGGCTTGAATGTGTGCTTGCTGATTGTTGGATCCGTCTCTTAAAAACCTTTCCTCTTGCATATTGTTTAAGTTGCCATTTAACTTGAACCCATTTTCTTGGGAATTCTTTTAATTAGTGTGGAAGTGTAATTACGGATTTATCTTCAAGTGTATTGCATACAACTTAGTTTTTTTTATTCGATGCTATTTCAAATGCATAGGTCTGGTCGTCCCACAGGAGCATAGCTTTTAAAAGGAGGGAGAAAGAAGAAATCCAATCTCATGGCAACTGACAATCCTGGTCGACCCAACTATCCTGGTAAGCCAGCTGCTACACCATTTGCAGCGCCACCTCCCCAGGCAGGTGTAGCAAGTCCCTTCATGTTACCCGGGACTGTTGTTAGACAAGAGGTACCAGGTTTCAGGCCACCTTCTACATCTGCTCCTCCCAGCGTAATTCCGTTTGCACCGACTGGTGCTGTTAGGCCAGGACTGACAGCAGCACAAGGTCCACCTGCATCAAATTATTTCCAGCGGTTCCCCTCACCGCAGTTTCCCACTTCTCAGGCAAATACTGCCCAAACACCTTCTGTGGGGCCTCCTAATTTGGCCTCACCTTTGCAACAGAATACGTCTCCACCACTTCAACCTTCTTATGCTCCAGCAACATCAGGACCTCCTTCATACCGGCCCCAGCCTCAAGCACCACCTTTTCAAACTGGAACCGTAGCTTCTGGATATGCCACAGCTCCACAAATGTCTTCCCCTGCACAATTATCTTCTCCACAAATGCCGTCTTCTCCTTACTACGGGCAGCAAACTGGGTATGCTGCTCCCCCTCAATCTGGGTATGCCGCTGCTCCTCGACCTGGGTATGCTGCAGCTCCCCAACCTGGGTATGCTACAGCTCCCCAACCTGGGTATGCTCCAGCTCCTCAACCTGCGTATATGCAATCAAGAGCTGGGCCACCCACTGGTACTGTGCAGGGCTTGGTAGAAGACTTCAACTCTCTCTCCCTAGGGACTGTCCCAGGGTCAATGGATCCAGGACTTGATCCAAAAGCATTACCAAAGCCACTACAGGGCGATATTGAGCCCACTTCTCCTTCTGAGGTTTACCCAATGAATTGCAAACCTAGATACTTACGACTCACTACTAGTGGTATGCCAAGTTCACAGTCATTGCTATCAAGGTGGCATTTGCCTCTTGGTGCTGTCGTTTGCCCTCTTGCAGAAGCTCCTGATGGGGTTTGTGATTCTGCTTAGTGAAATTTGCAAGTGTCCGCTCTTTCTGATTTTTCTTTGTAACTTACTTTTTCATGTCTGTTTTAGGAGGAGGTGCCTGTGATAAATTTTGTTCAAACTGGCATTGTTCGTTGTAGAAGATGTCGTACATATGTAAATCCATATGTTACATTCACAGATGGCGGGAGAAAGTGGCGTTGCAACATATGTGCTTTACTTAATGATGGTAAGCAATTGATAATGAGTACTTTTTATCCACTTGAAAAATCCCTTCATCTAGGCTTTAAAATGCCCTTCCACCCCCGCTCTTCAAGTCACCTTCAGTTTTGCATATTGCTTTACATAAAGTGATTGGCTTTCCTCATTTTTGGAACTATTATTGTTAACTTGCATCATATTGGCGCAAATCTTTTTTCCATATCCCATCTCATCTTTTTGACGGTGTGTCTATATTGTAACTTTGGTTAGGCTGGTAGCTGGTTTCAGAAATGGAGGTTTTGGTTGCTTTATGTTTATCATATTTTATTTATTAGAAGTTCTTTGTTTCTAAGTGCTATTTTTTTGTTATTCTAATGTGCAGTGACTGGTGATTACTTTGCTCATTTAGATGCCGCTGGAAATAGAATTGATTTAGCTGAAAGGCCTGAACTTACTCAGGGAAGTGTTGAATTTGTTGCACCCACTGAATATATGGTGCGACCACCCATGCCACCACTTTACTTTTTTCTCATTGATGTATCCTTTTCTGCGGTTCGAAGTGGTATGGTTGAGGTAAGCTTCTTTGGTATGAATAAAGAGGAGTTCATCCTGTAGTTGTACTTTATTGCTTTCATATTTTGGTGTTTCTAGTAATAAGTTTTGTATGTTTGATGAGTTCTGGTTCTTGAAAAAAAATGCTGTATCTTCAGGCTTATCTATATAGTCTTACCGTGTAATTCTCTTAAGGTATCTGACCTGCTGAATAAGCCTCCAGCTAGATTGTTAGCTAATCCATATGCTGCATGATTTTTCTTTTTTCCTTCTTGATATTCTTTATTCATGATCTACCATTAGTAAAAGATAGCTTCCACCAAAAAATATTAGCAGAAGATAGCTAGTTCTTTATTGGGTGAGCTAGCTGGGTTGAAACAATATTGACATGGTGATGTTGTAATGCTAATAGTGCACTTCTTATCGAGTTTATTTATACCTGCTGGTTTTGTAGTAGTGTTTACGGTTTAGTCATATTTATAATGTTAATTCGAAAGGTATCAAATATATTTAAAATCTCTTCCACATTCATCTGTACTCAAACTATGTATATATGCAGCGTTGTAATAGTTTTGTAGTAATGAATTCTTATCCAACTAAAGTGCTCTATGATGATAATCAACCAAGAAAATCAACTATTATGCTTCAGATTAGAAAATTTAACAAAGTTTATTTTGGTTGATTGGGATGACCTAGATTGAACAAAATCCATCTCCATAAGTGAAACAGTTAGCTAATGTTTGCCAGTTCAGTAACAATATTTGTGGTAATATTTACTGTTTTCTTTTTCCTGGTTCATTAAAATTTATATGTTCAGTATGCCTAATCTAAACTGAATAAATTCCCTTACCACAAGCAAAATGAGTACCGAACTTTTACTTTCTGGTTCGGTAATAGTGAATCAGAGATAATAATCTTGTGTTTTTGTTGGTTACCCTGTTCAGTTATTTTTGCTTGACTGTTATAGTTTTAGGATAATTTCATCATTTTAAACCTATATTATTTTACAGGCCGTGGCTCAAACGATAAAGTCCTGTTTGGATGACTTACCTGGCTCTCCGAGAACTCAAATTGGATTCATAACATTTGATAGCACTTTACATTTCTATAATATGAAGGCAAGTAAACTCTCATCCTACCACATGTCCGTGTTTGAGTTAAATTTTTATTCTCTGTTTTAATTGTAAAACTAAATAGTGCTTCTTTTTTTTTTTTACCAGTCATCGTTGGCTCAACCTCAAATGATGGTGGTCTCAGATGTGGATGATATATTTATCCCCTTGCCAGATGATCTCCTTGTCAACTTAGCTGATTCAAGAAGTGTGGTGGAGACATTCCTAGATAGTTTACCCTCAATGTTTCAGGACACTATGAATGTAGAATCTGCTTTTGGCCCTGCTCTTAAAGCAGCCTTCATGGTTATGGTGTGTGCTTGTTTTTCCACATTACATGTTAAACTTTTCTTCTTAATATGCCAAAACCTTTTGACCTATTTCTCCTTTTTAATCTATGTCCATAGGATAAACATTCCGATTTAGGAAGATCCCCCGAGATTTGGAACCTTTTAAAAATATTTTGTACAGGGTGTACCCATTTCTTGGCGAGGGCATCTTTCCTAAATTGAAATTCTTAAACAGTGCCCTGAGGGCATAGACTAAAAAGACCGATGTTATATTTACCTGATTGCAACAAAACTGTATTTTCTACTGACACAATACCTATGTCATGCAGAATCAGCTTGGGGGTAAATTGTTGATTTTCCAGAATACTCTCCCATCTCTCGGTGTAGGCCGACTCCGGTTGCGGGGAGATGATTCTCGAGTTTTTGGCACAGATAAAGAACATACACTAAGAGTGCCCGAGGATCCGTTTTATAAGCAAATGGCTGCTGATTTTTCGAAGTTTCAGATAGGCGTCAATGTGTATGCATTCAGTGACAAATACACTGATATAGCCTCCCTAGGTATGCCATCATTGTCTGAAACGGATTTGCTTGTTTATTTTATATTATCCTATAATTATTGACACTGACCTGCAATTTTTAAGCTGTTAATTTGTAACTTTAGGTATTGCTATTACTTGCCTGTTTCTCAAATATATCGGAGGATGCCCTTGTTAGGCTGTCAAACTTGGATTTTGTTTAGGCCATATTACTATATTTTGATGTCCCAGAATCATGCTGTGATTCTATTATAGTTAAGTGGGCTAATCAAGTGACATGCTCATATTATTTCAAATCCCTTGTATGAAAAAATGGCTTTACACACATTAGGCCACTCAGTTTATGGATCCATGTAATTTGTACTGCACCTTTACCTGACAGCTTACAAAAAAATGTCACCTAGTATAACTAAAATATCTCCTAGTACTCTGAGAGATTTAAGCTAATCCTATAGTTTTGGTTATGTGGCCTGTGGCACATATTGAGAAGTGATGTTGTTTACGTACCTTGAGCTGGTCTTGGGTATCTCTCTCATCTTTTTCCTATATAGTTGTATGATCATTGTCAAGTTTGATGTGTCTTATTCACCATCTCCCCCCATGTCATTAAAATCTGTAGGCACTCTGTCAAAATACACTGGTGGACAAGTTTATTACTATCCTGGTTTTCAGTCAGCAGTTCACAAAGAGAAGTTGAAGCATGAATTAACTAGAGATCTTACTCGGGAGACTGCATGGGAAGCTGTCATGCGTATAAGATGCGGAAAAGGTTTGTCCATGATCGTTTATTTTTTCTACTTGGTCTCTTGTTTAAATTCTCGCATAAGCCATAACCGTTAGTCTGGAGTCTGATCTACCATCTAATATTGTCTTCAAGGTGTGAGATTTACGTCATATCATGGAAACTTCATGCTGCGGTCCACCGACTTGTTGGCACTTCCAGCTGTAGACTGTGACAAGGCATTTGCAATGCAGTTATCCCTTGAAGAGACGGTGCTGTCAACTCAGACCGTCTATTTCCAAGTTGCCTTGTTGTATCCTCTAATTCATGCATAACTATGTTCTTGAGATTCTTATATGTGTGTGTGTGTGTATATATGTATGTATGTTTAAGAGTAGATATGATATTTCCTTCCACATTAATCCGGTATACTATATAAAGATATACTAGGTGCATTTTTCTCTTAACAATCAACAGATACACTTCATCTTCTGGAGAACGACGTATCAGAGTACACACAGCTGCGATCCCAGTGGTTGCTGATTTGGGTGAGATGTATCGTCGGGCCGATGCCGGTGCTGTTGTTTCTCTGCTTGGTAGGCTAGGTAGAGTATATCTGGCTCCCTGTCTGCTATTGACAATCAATTTTGTGAATTAATAAGTGACTTGTATATTCATCTATTTTTTCAGCAATTGAGAAAACTTTATCCAGTAAGCTGGAGGATGCACGAAATGCGTTGCTACTAAGAATTGTCAAGTCCCTGAGAGAATATCGTAATCTTTATGCTGCCCAGCACCGGCTGTCTGGAAGGATGATATACCCAGAATCATTGAAGTATCTGCCCTTGTATGGTTTAGCACTTTGCAAGTCTACTCCGATTAAAGGGAGCTATGCAGATGTGCCGTTAGATGAACGCTGTGCAGTTGGATCCACGATAATGACTTTACCTGTTAAAAGACTTCTGAAATTTTTGTACCCCTCCCTGATTCGATTAGACGAGTTCCTCTTGAAGGTAAGTCCTAGGCACTGAAAATTTTCTGAAAAGTAGATGCTTGTTTCAGACCTAATAAACGTACTCCTTATCTGCAGCCATCTGCAAAAGCTGATGAACTCATTGGACAAAGATTGCCGCTAACCATTGAAAGCTTAGACTCTAGAGGTCTATATATATACGATGATGGTTTCCGTTTTGTCATATGGATTGGTAGAATGCTTTCTCCTGACATAACAAAGAATTTGAATCTGGACTTGGCTGTCGATCTGTCAAAGGTACGTTCTTTTTGATGTTATAAGATGTTTCTTTAGCTTATAAAGGTATTTCATAATGGTTATACTTGAATTTGAGCACATTTGCTGATCCTAATTGAGTAGCACAGGATGCATCTTTTGCATTTAAATACAGTTTAAATCAAACGAGGCTTCTTTATAAACATCTTCTGTATCAGACCTAAGGGTTTATGTGAATAGTCAAGGAGTGAGGTTATTCTTTGTGATTCACATATTTCTGAGGTAGGCATTATGAAACATGAAGTGAGAATTGTAATAGGTTTTATAAATGTCATTTAGGTGGGTCTAGATTATGTTGAAACGCATTGGTGTATTATGTGCCCTTAACTATTAATATAAAACGTCATATGAAGTTCAATATGTTTGCCTGATCTAGCCGACTTTTATTTTCTCAGATCATAATTAACCTTCTTTAGGTCCCTCCTAACCAGTAAAGTGGCATGTTATTGCAGCACGAAGGAGATATAATAGGGACCTTAAAGATTCACGTTTGAAGCTTCTTTGCTGTTTATTGTATTCTTATTGTAGACAAATGACCCAAAGCTTTTATTTGCTTCAGGACCTTAATGATAACGAAATGTCAAGAAAGCTTTTGAGACTCCTCGACAAGCTTAGGGAAGATGACCCTTCATATTACCAGCTATGCCATCTCGTGAGGCAAGGAGATCAACCGAGAGAAGGGTTCTACCTCCTTGCAAATCTCATTGAGGATCAGACAGGTGGTGCAAGTGGCTATCCAGACTGGATAATGCAAATACACCGGCAAGTCCAAAGTACTTGATATGCAGGTAACCAGAATGTCATTTTTTTTAGGTCTGCAATTTACAAATTGTTTCTCGTCGAACAGTGTATACTGCGAATTGTCTATTGTATAATGTCTTGTTTTCTGAAATGCCTACCCCAGACGATTCATGTCCGCATGGTCGAACGTTTGTCACTTGAAAAGTGATGTAGTAGACCATCCATTGATGGTGAAGCATAAAAAAAGTGACAGCGTTAGATTCAAGTGCAGTAGCCATTGTTATGATGACGAGCAGCCACGCAAATCCGTGTTCAAATTGGCTGGATGATTAGTAAACCTGGAGTTTGTTTATGTTGCTATGGTGGAAGGTTTGTAAGCAACAAGGATTTTGCTTTATTTTGGTTTCTATATTCTTCAATTTTTCAGGGTTTCTAGGGAATTTATATGTTTTTTTTTTTCCTTTTCTATCTTTGATGAGATTGTTTCTTCTTGTATCATCAATACCCGTGTTCAGATCAGACCGAAAGACGTTGGTAGTTTCTTTTATCATTATATATTTAAAAATGTTACGGACCCCTTCTTGGGAGACCCTTATATTGAACAAAATGTACATTTTTTTGGGTTTTGATTATCTTTACTCGGGCTCCTGCGATTCAGACGAACCATACCATCTAAGTTGATGTTTCTTTATGAAGACTTTGATTTAGTTATGGTAATTTTCAGACCCCATAGCTTTACATAATAATTTGCTTTTTGCGAATAATTTTTGTATATAGGTTCCTATGGAAATTAACCTTGAAATATTTTGGGAGGAGATGAGTTTGGTAAGTAGTCAATTTATTATTATAGGAAGATAAAGTGGACATTATATTAGTATTGGAGTTTAAATTCTTATTTGTTAGATTTGAATTTCATCAATTTCTTGCAGAAACTTAAATAAATATAGTTTCGTATATATGCAGGGAGACCCTCAAGCCTCTTCTTAATTTGTTGTTTCCACCAATCTTAGAAGCTTATGCGATCGTTTACAAGTTCTTTTGCGCCTAAAATTGCGTAACTTATATTACGCGTATAAAGATTGAGTAAACACACTTTCATTTTGAATATAGTTTCGTTATATACAGGAGTGTTCTTCTCATGACTTGGTGAGCAAGTAATAGAAACGTAATTGTGGTTGGTATAGGCCCATGGGCTACATTCGATGATGATCCGTTAATAACGTGCACATGGAAAAAGTTCGAAATAAAAGACCATAAGTAAGAAGTTAAACGGAAGATATAACTTATATCATACAAGTGTTAAAGAAGATCAAATTATTTATCTTTTTAGGTTGTTCCACTTAGGGATGGTGTATATACCTAATCGCTTATCCTATAATATTAAAAAAATATATATTAAGCTTTTTCATGGTATTTTTTTTAGCTTATTCGATCAGTATTCCACAAGGATTCAAGTCCGAATATTCTTAAATACCATTTAAGGTGTATCCTTTCATTGCGGATCAAGGTTTGTTTTTTTCTATGATTATGTAGTATTTAACATTGAAATGAAACCGTATATAATACCATAATAATATAAAATTTAATATAAATATAAATATATATATATATATATATATATATATATATATATATATATATATATATATATATATATATATATATATATATGTGGTATTTATGACGTTAGTCATATCTAAACGCTACTTTTATTCAAATATGGTATATATTATACATTTAGACTCCGATTGATAGACCCTAAAAAATACTTCTCACAATAATCCCATAATTCCAATTTAAGATAATAAAAAATATTAATTTATTTTTTCTCGTGATAAACCTCTCATTATTCCTTGACCAAACTGGCTCTGGCCCTTGATGCATAAAATGATTGTGAATTTGTGATGCATCGAAACAAATGTGAACCGGATATTAGTATATAAGTTAATATAACAATATTAATCATTAGAAAAAATTGTACGTCAATGTAGTAGTCTAGACCCTCTGACTTTAGGATAAAATTTTATCCAACCATAATAAACTCGAACTTAACTAATTTTGTAATTTTAAAAAGACTAATTTTATGAAAATTCTCCAAATTAATGGTGATTGTATAATCTAGATATCAAATGCTTTCACGGTTTTCCAACGAATACTATCATGACTCAAACTTTTAAAAATCGATTACGTTTTAACCTTCCTTTGATTGGTACTGAAAATCAACTTGGCAATTATTGATTGGATGATATTATGTGATAAGTATAACGCCTTTAACATCAATATCTAATCAATGTTTGTCTGAAATTGATATTACACCCAAAAACATTATGATGCGCAAAAATAAACTTTGATTAATTAATATATCGTTCTCAGCCCATGTTCATACTAATGAACAACATCAATCAGTGACAATTAGCCACATACTTCAATGGAAAGTAACAAATCTTCTCATATTCAAATTAAAGTTATTTGATTAAGGCATACAATTATGAAAACAAAGTGATAATGAATTAAGCAACTTTCCATGTAAGTTCGATAATAACTTGTGTTCTAAGTAAAAAATAAATAAAAAATCATTAAATTGATAACGTTTATATCTATTCGTTAACATTTGAAGTTTGCAAATTATTGATATTTGATAGTTTTTTTAAGCAGTTGTTTGAAACATATTTAGACGACACGTCATCTAACAAATTGAAAGATCAAATAAAATCATTTAAAGGAGTTGAAAGAGGGGAAAATCGTCATAAAAAACAAATAAAAATAAAAGAAAAATAAAAAAAAACACAAAAATACATCAGGTTGGTCATAAAATAAAGGAGAAGAAGTCGCTCACCGAAAAGCAGAGAAAAAAAGTCCGGCGTGTACAAAAAGTTTGGGAACAATCATTGACACTTCAGCTTTGGACTCGAAACGGATTTGACCTTAGACTCGAAGCAAAGTCTTCGGGAGATTATCACAAATCCACTAATATCACATGACATGTGATCGAAACTTACTTCAAACTTGAAAGACATTGTGACAAATTGAAAACCTATCCGAAGTCCATAGTTATTCGAAAATAGAGCAAGGAAGAAGCACGGAAAAATAAAATAATATTTGTAAAAGAAAATCATACTATAAGTTTGTACTTTGGATAATGAATACAGCCTGATCGATTAATGAGAAATAGCATGGGCAAAATGATCGATTATGTTCACCGAGACGTACACAATACAAGACCATATATTACACCTTATTAAATAAATATAAACCGTTATCTTTGACCGTACTTAACATATCATATATGTGAACATAATTTAGAGGTTGGTAAGTTTTCTTCGTGTATCGTCTTTATAGGTTGATAATTAGACATGGGCTCGGTTTGACTCAAACCGTCGAACCGGCGATTTTCAAACCGGTCCAAACCGCCGATTTGTCAAACCGGCGGTTTAAGTTTGACCGGTTTAGGTTTTCGTCGGTTCAAGGTTTAGGTTTAGGTCTGTAAAAATAAAAAATCTAAACCTCGAACCGACGGTTTGGATATTTAATAGGTTTTTTACTTTTTTTTAAAAAAACTTTAAAACCGACGGTTTGGTTGGTTCAACCGTCGGTTTTCAGTATTTTAAATTAATTAAAATAAATAAATTCATTCCGACGTTTTTGTGGTAAACCGTCGGTTTTGTTTCGGGCCGATTTTTCATTTTTTTTTTTTTAATAAACCGTAGCTAAACTGGCAGTTTAGAATAACTTAAACCGCCGGTTTTCACTTACTAGGTTTGGGTTCGACGATTAGGTTTGCAACCCAACTCTATTGATAATTATCGCATAATTACGCTTCCAATCCAAATGGTTATAAACTTGTAAATGCATGTTTAGACGGGTATAAAGGCAAACTCAAACATGAACATTACATGCACCTATGACCTACCCTATGAATCTATTTTAAAAGGAAACAAATATTTTTGAAAGATAATCATCAAAGCAAATCAAGAAAAAGTTTATATTATAGAGGACCAAATTACAACTAGTAGCGATTTGCATTCATTGCATCATCAGAGAGACTGTTAAATTTCTCTTCAGTACTGAAACATCCCATCAGAAGAAGCCGCCATGACCGCCATGGAAAAGGAAACTGCAGGATCAGGCGTCATCGTCTGCCGCCATGGATTCACCAATCCAAGTTCACAAGAACCGCCATCCGGAAAACTACAACCTCCAAATTCAAACGAATTACCTCCATTAGAGCTTTCCACAACGCTTCTACCAGTTCCTCCGCAATTTACACTATTGCTTGCTTCCATAACCCTGGCGATCTCAATGACGCTCTCTAGCGATTCCAGCCTTCTTGCGAGTCGCTCCTTCTCCGCCTTAAGCACGGCGTTAGCGGCCTCCACAGCACCGAATCTTCGGGAGATCTCCGTGACCTTACCGGTTAAATCGCCGTTCTGATTCTGAAGTTGTGAAGCCTGCCTCACTAGATCATCAAGGTGTTGCTGCTTCCTCTGCCTAGATCTCCTTGCTGAATCCCTGTTAGACTCCATTCTCTTCCGCTTCTTCTCGTCCATAATCGCCGGACCTTCGGATCCCGAGCTCTTCGACGAAGATGACATTGACAGATCTTAGCAAGCTAGGGTTTTTGTATCTCGATTTTTATATAAAATCAACAAAACTAAAAGAAAAATGAAACAAAAGACAGAGAAATTGATTACAGAGATGAAGAAGAGAAGTTCATGAAAAGACGTAGAACCAGTACAGGAAGACAACTGAGAAGGATTGAGCGAGGCGAACACGGCGAAGGAGGGTGATGTATTTCATATAGAAAAAGCGTTAGAGGATAGTTAGAGAAGATGGTGATTAGGTTTTTGCTGAGCGAGTAAATAGAGCATCGTTAAACGGTTTCAAAATCGATTCTGTAAAGCTACAACTAAGATGATGGAGGACAGAGAGAGCAGTTAGTGCGGTGGATTTTAGAAATCGAGAACTACTGCTGGAGGAAGATGATGATGATCAGGACTCAGAGCGGAGGAGGAGGAAGAAGGGGAGAATGGAAAGGTTATCCGGAGGCGAGTATAAATAGGTCACTTGTACGGATTGGAATGGGCTTTGGGTTTTACAATTTAGGGTTTATTACACAAAACCACCCAAATATATATCACTTTTCAAATAAACACCTCTTAAATTTTACTTTTCAAATAAGCACTTCCCATTTCAATTATTGTCTAAACTTCGTTAGATTGTGGATCATTTCAAACAATTTCTTAAATTTGGAAATTTAACACACCTAAATTCCTTAATGTACTCGTCAAGTTCTCATTTTTAAGTTTGATTTGAGCATTAATTTGTTCAATTACAGCAAGATACCTATTTTCTACTATATATATGTACGTTATTTTGTTTCAATGGAATAAAAGCCCCAAATTCTTGTGCATAAAACCAAAGTTGTGATATCGCAAGTTGTCTAATTTAATCAAAATCCAGTAATGTGAGGTGTTTCAATGTATTGATTGGTATTTGACGGAGCTTCAATGGCCAGTGATGGACATGAGAAAAGATGGAAAAATAGAGAAGGGGAACTAGAAAGAAGTTGTACAGTGGGTGATGTCCCTTAATAGATTTTGATGGTATTGTTAATTGGTATTCTTTTGATAATGGAATAGGTTTAATGGTGGTTAATTGAAAATAAAAATATAATAGGTGATTATATGAAAAATAGTGTGTATAATAGGTGGTTTTGTGTAATTTATAATGGTAAGGATAACACTTTTTTCTCTAAATTCATTCTATTTTACTATCTTCCTTTGTATCATTATAGAAAAAGTCATGCAATATCTAAAATCCTAAAATAGATAAGTGTACGTTAATCTTGAAAAAATTATAAAAATAGGAAAAGATTAGGGTAAGGAGTAGTTGTTTCGGTATAGTGGTACAAAACACTATCGTATTAACATGTGTCATTTTCATTCCGCGCTTTTAAACATATGCAACTAAAAAAAATTGAATGAAAACATTGTGTTATATTAATTCAAACTTGTATAAGTAAAAAAAATACATGAAGAAAACTAGTAAATTTTAAAAGAATTAAACTAAAATTTTAAAACAGTAAAATAATTGTTACAATTTTTTCTCATAGAATTGTATGAACTATTTATACAAATGATGTGAATTAATATAACAAAAATTCAAATAAATTGAACAAAATTTCAAATTAAAAAAGTGTCTAGAACCGCAAATTTTCAAATTTACAAAATTGTTATTGTACTCTTTAAATATTTTTTAAATGGTAAAGAATAGATGATTAGATCAAGTCAATTAACGGTGAGATTAGTATAAAAAAAGTGATGAACGTAGGAGTATTAGGAAAATAAAGTAAATAGTTTTTTAGAAAAGATTTTTTAAAGTGTTCTAAAATATCATACAATATTTAAAACTATCAGCATAAAATTTAATGTTTATTTTGCAATATATCTCATATTGTAATACAAAGTTTTTATCAATTTATAAATTGAATAGGTTGAGATGAACTTCGAAACGAAGCTTCGAAGAAAAAGGTTAGCAATGGCTGCTAAATAGTAAGTGAACGTGGGTGCACTAACATTTTTTTTGTTGGCTTTATTTATATACTTTTGATTCTCCTTATCCATTGCCTTTTACGACATGAATGTATACGATATGGCTGCTTATGTACTGTGGATTTTTCACATTTATTTCAGACTTTTGAGTCAGAGTACCTGTGTGGCTGTGTATGTAGTGCTGTTCAGTTTCCGGTGCAATTGCAGACCCGTTTTTAGATCAGACTGGAAATCGAAAGAGATAGTAGGTTCGGTTACAACTTACAACCTTTTTTCACAAACTTTTCAAAATCGACCCGAATCAAAATTCAGGTAAGTTCGGTCTGGAAAAATATAGAAATAATTCAGACCGGTGACCGTAATTTCTTAAAATTTTGGACACGTCCATAATATCTGAGTTCAATTATGGTTCGGTCCGTTAGACCGTAAGATTATGGTTTGGTTCAATCCAGTTTATTTTATTTAGGATTTTGGCCGAACGGAGTTTAAGTTCGGTTTGGTTATATAATTCTTATATTTTCATGTATATTGTATATGAAACTTTTTTTTTTTAAATTGAAAGCAGGTTGATGCATTAGACAACACATTGTCTAATAAATTGAAAGATCAAAAAATCGATAGGAATAAACCATCATAAATAACAATAACTTTTTTTTAAAGGAACTAAAATTCATTAGGCGGTGTCCGCAATGACAAGATTTGTTACATTTGAGGCAAAGAGACCTCAAACTCTTGCTCCACCTCATTAAGGGGGCAAACCTTAGCTTAAACATCAACAACTTTGTTAACAAGACGAGAAACATAAACCAACGAGAACATATCACATTTAGTAGCTAGCTCTTAGATTGACTCGAGAAGAAAACCTCCGTGTGTTCTGACAGGCAAACATGATTTCAAGAAATTGGCAAACAACTGCGAATCGGTTTCTATGGAGATCTTAGTATACCCTCCTTCAACACCGGTTCAATACCCATTCTACCCGCCTCAGCTTCGATCCAACAAACAGGTCATCTCCCCAACAAGTGTTTAGCCTTTGCCCCATCACCTGACCCAGATAGTTCCTTAAAATCTTAATGAATAACTAAAACTAAACATACAAAAAGAAAGAAAGAAAGAAACACACAAAAAATACATCAAGTAGACACGTGAGTAAATATATCTTCAAGGGAAATGAGATCAAGTAAATCGAAGGAAAACGAAGAAAACAACATTCGTCGACAAAGGAAGTGCATTGGAAAGAAGCATGAGTAACAACTATGGACAACTCAGATATAGTCTCGAAGTAGAACTTTCACGAGTCAATCACAAATCCACGACCCTTGTAAAGACAAACAAACTCGACAAACCACCAAAAATTTACTCAAAAGACTCCACTACAAACACGAAACTTTTGACATACACAAGTGAATATCTTTGAATGCTATTGTTAATCGCGAAAGCATACTTGTTTATATACCAATAAGGTAATAATTTATATATCAACAAGGTAATACCACATATGTGGTCCTTGGATCATTGTGATAACATGACAATTTAATAATTTATATACCAATAAGGTAATAACACATATCATAAGTCAAAACTTTTATTATAAGAAATATATATATATTTTGATTCAGAACCGAGTCCTGTACTCCTGTCTAAATTTAAACGGAAAGATCATTGTGATAACATGACAATTTAATAATTGATATACCAATAAGGCAATAACACATATCATAAGTCAAACATGTTGATTGTATTATATGTTTGTTATAAGATTTCAAATA
Source organism: Fagopyrum tataricum (assembly GCA_002319775.1). Taxonomy (NCBI): domain Eukaryota; kingdom Viridiplantae; phylum Streptophyta; class Magnoliopsida; order Caryophyllales; family Polygonaceae; genus Fagopyrum; species Fagopyrum tataricum. Next base: position 13,309,247 of record CM008286.1, read on the forward strand.
TTATCTGCCTAGCCGTACATGTTCATTGTATCATTCCTTCCATCCAAAAATAATGTGTTCATTGTATTATATTTATGCATAAAAATTAAAATGGTTAAGTAATATTTTTAGGCTTCCGGAATTTGACTACGAGTCTGAAGATCGGAGTTTGAGAATATTTAACTCTTTCTTGTTTTCCGGTTGTTTTATTTGACTCTAATTGTGTTTATGACAAATATATATATATATACCTTTTGGATCGGTGCAGATTTATTGCGTTACAACTATTTAGGCAGATACTTTTATAAAATTGTACATCGAAACCAGATGTACACTTGATGTCGATTGATTTTTTATTGTACGAGTTTCCGAGTATATATCATTCTTATAATTGATTATACTATAAGCTTTGCTCGTATACTTGGTTGAGGACTTAATTTTCATATAGTCAAATAAGTTTATATCAAACTTTTATTATTGCTTGTGTCAACGGAGCCGACGAGCCAAAAAAGTCGGAACCGAGGTATCCAACTTCTCTTATTCCGACGGATCAAATATTACATAGAGAGTTTCATTACACATACAACCGTACATGTGTGATGAGTCCAAACCCAACATATAAGTCCAATAAAGTTCAACCCAAAACCAATTGACAAGTAGTGATTCATCAATCATATATACCGATTTGATATCGATATGAGATGAGAGCATTTCATCTCCATGTGTTAGACCGGAACACGTACGTTTTTTAAGTTATATTTTGAGCCCATCTTCTTAAATCCAAAAACGTCATTTTCTTATCTCTAGCATATTTTGCTGCTTTCTGGAAACTAAGAGGAAAACCATCAAAAGTCCTCCGGACTTCTTTTTAACCACATCGATCATTAGTTTAAAAGAAAGCAATCGATTAAGCACATCATTATCCATCATTTTTAATGGATTACGGTATCTCATCCCTAAACCCCCTTTATATTAATTTCTCGACTATTTTAATTAAACCATCAATATGTGAGATTAAACTTACATATTATAATCCATCTTCTGTAGTCTAGTCTGTACGTACGTGCAGCATTTGTTCGATCATAATGATTATTTAAAATAAAACATTATAATTAAACTAAAATGATATAAATTCATTCAAAATATGATATATGTTTAGTCAATGTGCCGTTTTGGTATTTGGCGCTTCATTGTAGGGTAAGTATGAATAATACAAAATATATGCAGTATGATTTAGTACCTCTAGAAGCTTCATAACATTGTTTTATATGATTGGAAGGTGTGAAAGTATTAAGTAACGTACACTTGTATGACAAAGAAGTAAATCCATGAACGTAAGTGCGCGCAGGTCCATCGCTCAATCTGACCCTACAACTTAAGATCGATCACACAAATGTATAGAGGAAGTAGAAAGTGGTGGTTTATCACCACAACATTCCATCATACTTTTATGTTACACGTACAATATTATCTCATCCTCACAATTGTGCCAATTGAAAGACGTACAAATGTCCTTGGCTCGATCTCACCAGTATCATCGATATGCTTTAGTACTTCAAACCAGGTGTACGACCATTAGAGTTGTTTAAAGTAAGGTACTAGCTGAACTTTTGAACGGATTCGGAGAACCATAGCTTAATTCGATATAGATCGATGTTAGTTACGTGTGTTGTTTTTAAAAATCTCCGGTTCATAATATTAGCTATTGCCAATTTAGAAGATAAATTGTTGCTTATTATTATAAAAAGTTAGAAATTTGAACGTTATTGCCAATTTATATTTTTTGGTGATAAACTTGGGGGAAAATTTTATTCGAAATTTTATTTTTTTACTTCCAACTGTTAACAATACAATAATGAACAATACAATAATGAACGGTTAATGCTTATTGACAATACATTGACAATATAATTATAAACTATGAATAAAATCTCGTGAAAAACTTTTTGAAAAAAATTCTTTTTTGGGATTTTTTTTAAAAAAACGGGATATATATTAAAAAAATGGTCGTTAGATTTTCAATTTAATAACTTTAAATCAAACGATCTTACCGTTTGTTTCCAAAGTTAATGTATATGTCTAATTCTCATTAAAAGTTAGATTCTGAATTATAAAGTAAATAAATTAAAATCTCTACCAATTAAATAAAATGAAGGAGCATCTTCTTTTTTTTCTCATGTATTTAAAATTTGGACGAATGTCCATCATTTGGACTTATGTCAATTTGTTTACATTTGGGTGTATTCAATCCAAATTTTTAAAGATTTTGACTGAATTTTAATAATTTATAAAATTTGCTGATTCTGTGAGATATTTTAATTCTATATAGAGTTAATACAGATTTTGTCAGATTCTATCAGATTAATACATGCCCAAAAGAAATTATCTATGTAGTATGACTAGTTTATATAGAAAATTTTTAATTAGTTGATATAGTAACAACTTATCCAAGATCAAAGAAAATCATCTAGAAAAATAACATACAATTATCAATCTATTAAAATTCACAACCAACATCAGCTTTTTAATTTCTATTGTAAGTAAGCCTAGATACCTACTTATCAAATAATTTCTATTGATTTTTGATCGATTGCCTACTGACATTATGATTAATTATATAGCAATATATATAATATATTAAAGCATATGGAAAAGTGCAATTGCACTACAGAACACAAAAGATACTTTAATCATCTAATTTTATATATATATATATATATATATATATATATATATATATATATATATATATATATATATATATATATATATATATATATATATATATATATATATATACCGAGACTACATAAACAAAAAAAAAGAGTACATATGGTACAGTGTTTTTTCCGAAACCGAAAAAGTCGCAAAATGAAAAGAGAAAACTGAGAGGAACGCTCACACGTTTCGTATGACAGATCAACAAGACGAACCCAAGCACTCGAAGTCCATAAAATCAACATGACGGAAAACACGAGAAAGAACTAACCTCTGACGATGCACGGACCGGAATTGCCGGTCCCGGTCCGGACCGGTGGACCGGAATTTTTAAAAACTTGGACCCGGTCCAGTCCATTCCAGTCCAGACCGGATTCGGACCGGAATAAATTTATATATATATATATTTGCAAATAACAAAAAAAATTCAAAAAGTATATATTTTTATTAAATATATACAAAATATATATGATTTTTTAAAATATATAAATTTAAATTAATAAATATATATATATAAATAAATTTCGATCCGACCCGGTTTACCGGTCCGGACTGGGACCGAACCGGAATTGGACCGGAATTTTCTAAAATCCTGGACCAGGGACCGGGAAATATCGGTCTGGACCGGTCCGGTTTTCCGGTCCGGGTCAATTTTGCACAGCCTTAAGTCCAAGTACTCCAAAACGCTAAAAAACGTTGATTTGTCCGTTAGGTTTCTTCAGTGCTGTAGTTTGGCGTGGAAATCTTATGTGTTGGGAGATTACTTCTATAGGGTTTATAAGTAATAAAAAATCCTACAAAATTAATGAAATAATAGATTCTTTTTAAATCAAGAAACTTTTAAATACCATAGGAATTTTATGAAAAATTTAAAATCTTAATTGAATACCAAAAAATTTATATAGACTTTTTAAAATCTATATTGAATACTCGTTCACTTTTAAACTCTAAAAAATTTCTATAAAATTTTAATTCTATAAAATTTTAATTGAATACACACTATAGAAGTATACGTAGTGACGCTGATCGTTTGAAGGATATTATAGTATAGTAGTACTTATAGGATTACATCAAGTCGCAAATTCTAACACGTCAAACCATTGCCTTTCGTCTGCTCCTTTTCCTTAGTTTATCACAATTGAAGTCAATATCGTGCTATTATCATGATTTTATAAAGTTCAGTGCACTATCACATTTTTTAACTAAAATAAATTAATCATATTAAACTTTTAATTTCTTTAATAAAAAGTGGACTGGACCTGTTGAGTTCGTCGTGCAATACATGCATGGCTCTCAACTCAAACAAAAAACAATTGTATTGGGCTTGTGTAGTATATCAATTAGCAACATATGCAAGTGTTTGAAAATTCATTATAAATGGAAACTTTAAGGGGTTTGGTAATTATATATCTTATCATATTATATTTTTTACTTTGTTAAACAGTAGATATAAATTTCAAAGACCTTAAATATTGAGATTTTATTTATTTTTATAAACTTTTACCATATATTTTTGGAATATTTATTTGTATATCTGTTTACTGATTGATGTATGAAAATAAACATGTAAACAATTACAACACAAATAAAACATAATATGTTGAAGCAATAAATGTGTTACTTAATTAATAACTTAAGAAAGAATGACACCAATCAATCAATAAAATATATCTATTGAATTGTTAACATATTAAATAAAGTAAAAAAAAAAAAAAAGAAGTAGTTTCTTATTATAGATTTGTATTATCTTTTTAAAAATAAAATCCGCGCGTAGTACGTTACTAGTTACTTTTAAATCCTTAACTATTTTTCCAACCCCACAAAACTCAAAGTTAAGTAAAAAAATTGTTATTTAAAAAACCTTTTATGAGGTTTCTGGTAATTTTTAGTAGTTTTATAAGATTTAAAAAAAAATGCTTATGCACATAACTAATTTTTGATAATATTTGATTTGTTATAATTAACTTTTTTTCATGAAAGAAAACTTATCTACAAACTTGTTAGATTATCCAAACTCTATCTATACCATTTTCTTGTATTTACTTGAATCACTCCCTAATCTTAATTGGTGTTTCAACTAATTTTTCCAGCTCCGGATAAGGGTGTGTTCGTTTGCACGTTATCATGTAATGGTATGTGTGTAAATTTAAAGCGAGGAAAATTTTGACTTGTATCTTACGTGAAACATTAGTTTTTGATTGGATAAAACTAGTTTACATGTCCGTATGAATACTACGTGATATTTTGTCACCTCCATTAACCCTCCTTTGCTTAACTTACATCTATGTTCATGTTGCCCCGAGTTTGATCGTCCCCATCTTCTAACAATCATCGTAATATTAGTGTAAGCGAATAAAGTTCCGAAGCACAAAACATGTAAATTGGATGTCCCGTTACTCGTGTATAGTCCTCGTAAGACAACATTATATCCAAAAGTACTCGTATCTTCTTCCTGGCCAAAGAAAAGGTCGATACAACTACATAGAGATAAGTGTGTGGTTGGATGCTCCATTTTCATTATTTGTTCATTCACACCTATCATGAAAATACACACCTACAAGAACATTACTTGCAATGTGAACCACCATTTAGTTCATACTAACGAGAACATACCAAACATCAAATTACAAAAGAGGGCAGAAATAATCAACGGGAAAACGTCAAAGGTGGGAAATCAACACAAAAGAAGCACATCACTGACTATTACCCATAAACCCGTTTTGATCTCAATGTGACACTAAAATTCTAAGTAACCTCCTCTGATAGGAAGAAACTATTTTCAGCCTTTCCCTATTAGACCTTGTATTGGCTAGGGCTAGATGATAATCAAACTTGGAGTAACCAAGAGACTGTCTACTCCTTCGCTTACGAATGGATTGCATTGCCCCTGTTCCAATGAAAACCGATGAGAAGGTGCCGAAGAATCATACCACCTTCGCCGCTTGACTATCCATCAAGTCACAGTTTTAATTTTTTGCAAAGGTCAGAAGGATCCATGCCATGCCATGCCATGTCATATGGCATAAACGTCGGGCTTCAAAGGTAAGAAGGATCCATGCCAGGTCATATGGCTAAGCGTTGGGTTGCAACGTACAAGCAAAAAGCCGCGTATGCTCATATTTAACATCCATTCCCATATTCTTAATTTTTTTGCAAATTGGATTCTCCTGCAAAAAGAACGTGAGATAATCCTTAAGAATTGACTCACAAAATACATAAAATATTTAATAAAATAGTAGAACTTGGGACCAAATAACTCGATCTTCCCCCACCATATCATCAATCTGAAATCCTACGAGTGTTTGATCACAACCAAGACTCGTCTCTACGTTTCTAGGTAATTTCATTCTTTGTATTTCCTTTTACAGTGCCTAGTACTTGTTCCTACATGTTTACTACACGTCATCCCAATCTTTCTCCCAAAAGCAAGAGCAACATCTTTCCGGGTGTATAGTTGTTCTTTACAATTTACCACTATTTTCTTTGCTGGTGAGTAATAAGAACATTAACGGGGATCTTCATCAACTCGTCATTTCAAGTAAAATTTGGGCACTAACTTCCACTTTGTAAACTACTCTATTTCGTGTTTAAAAATCCAAACACTTTAAGGCAAACTCAAACAAATCTACACAAACCAAGCTATTGCAATCAACTAACCTAATAAATTCAGGTAACCAACCTAATAAAACAAGCGTTGGATCACAATCTTGCTAATTAATTCAATAACCATGCTAGTCATTTCACTTTTACGTCAACACCTTCATTTTCAACAAAGCTAGTCAATTTATGTAACAAACCCAATCAACTCAGACCAAGCAACCTTGGTAATCAATTCAAAAGCAGCCTACTGAGATCAACCAGGCCTCACCGATTGATTCAAGAACAGGCTAATCAAACCTTCTGTGAGATCAACAAGTTCAAACCCAAAACTGAACCAAGCTACTCAGATCAATCAAATTTGAAAACTTGGTGTCCCATAATTCATAATCAAGCAACTGAGATTGTAAATTCAAAATTTAATGTCACAAAATTCAAAAGCAAATTCCCGACTGATTTCAAGAGACTCAAAAACCCTAGCTATGGCAGCAATAAAAAAAATACACAAAATTTATATGTGAAGTACGAATTCTTACCGAGATTGGGTCAAAATCGATAGCAATATCAGGTTGAAATCCAAGCTCCTACAAGAAGGAATCACCATTTGAATCCTCTATTAGAGATCTCAGAACTGCCCAGACAAACTCCTCTCCGTCTGCTCAGGGTCTAGACAAGATGTGCAGATGGAGGTAGGGCAGAGAAAGGATAACTATATACCTAAACCAATTTGTTATTATTGTACAAACTGAAGGATAAATGTGTATTTTAAAATACAAAAAAACACTACATTAAAACATACCCTACCCGATTCGAGTTTTTTATTTGAACACCTTTTAAACTTCAAACGAGTTTATCTGGCCAAACCAAACACGATTTATTTGGGTTTTAAACATACACTAGTTTATAAACTAGGCTTATGTGCAAGCAAATACATCCTAAATGGCTGTCCAACTTCACCAAATATTTCACACTTATCTAATTTTCCAACTTCAACAAATTACTTATTTTCACGAACTAGCAAACACACTAACAAACAGAAACTAACAAACACACTTGAGAACTGGAAGATATACACAAACATTTGGATGTAAGAGCAAGATGGGTTCCTTATTTGGAACAATGCCATGATTTGCAATATTAATATTGTTCAGTGCAACAAGTTCATTAAGCGACCCGTCACACATACGTATCATGCGTCTACAACAGTCTACAGTAGGTTAGGAGGATATAAGATGTGCTGAACTAAAATCCATCAAAATCATGCTACAAAATTGAAGACATGTTCTTCACAAATATTCAAATCCTCAAGTCAATAGTGTTGACAAAAAGGAACAAAAGCAAAACTTACACAACTCATAAATAGTTTTTCAAGGCTTTGAAGAAGGAGACGGTTCTGGATTAGAAGCATCGTTGGCCAAGGGAGCATCAGTGGAGCCATTGTTTCCACCTTCTTCATTCATCTCATTGAAACTTCTCTTCTTTGAAGTGGAATCAGGATTATCCTTCTCTGGCTGAGCTCCACTCGATGAAGCAGGGAATAGAGGTGGCTCTTGACCACTTAATTTGCAGAACACTCTCTCCACGGTTTCACTAATTTCCTTTCCAAGACTTTCTCCATCTAGAATTAACTCCCATACTGATTTGGAAGCCTTCTCTAGCACAGGAGCTCTGTGGGCAAAAAAAGAGTGTGCATATCATTTTCAATACCTAGCTGCTGAAAGATGAGTGGAAGATTTGACAAATTAAATGAGCAATATATAAATCCAACAGCAATAAGAAAGGAACTATAGGATATATATATATATATATATATATATATATATATATATATATATATATATATATATATATATATATATATATATATATATATATATATATATAATAAGATGACAGTCTGTTAGAAGGTGAAAGCCGCATATAGCCCTCATTATTTAAAGGAAAGGAAATGAATCGCCCAAAGTTGTTACAAATATTCAAAATTTCTTTTGTGATATAAAAAAAATCCAAATGACCAATTTAGTAGGATATTTAAGATACCCTAGAAAATTTTTAATCTAATTGCAAGGTCTAATTTCTGCAGCATCATTCTACATCATCTAGCAAAAAGTAAACATATAGTTATTAGTTTCTTACTCAAGCTCTTGCCGAAGTGAATCAAATAGCTCCCTCTTGGTCTGCTTCTCTGCACCGGGTGTGTTAAGAACCTTACTCTGTTCCACCATTGTTATAGTGGTCTTCTTCAGTTCCTCCTGCATAACAAATTGCCATCAGCCCCATATCACAGCAAATTAAGAAGGCATCAAAGGAATTAACTGTGTGTTGTTGACCAATTGACCCATTCAGGAATCTCGACACCCAACGCCAATTTTTTTCTCATCCGCAAGGATGTTTTAGGTTGGACTACCTCTAGGAGGTAGACCAGCCTAACCGCTTTCCATTATAAACAAAAGCATCAAAGGAAAGGATGGGAGGCAGATGCGTTGACAACTGCTCTTCTTTTCCAAAATTAGAAAAAGCTACAGAAGAGTCACCCAGGACCTTCTCACACTAGCGAGAACAAACCGGTCCAGCAAACTCAGTAATTCACAGACAAGGTTTAGTTCAGAAGCTACTAATGTGAATACACAGCTAAAGTCACTTATTACTTATTAGCCTAGTCATATTCTAGAGTGATATGAAATAAGATTTGGAATTAGGTCATTTGACCAGATAAAGATGAGTAGGCAGACTCTCGAACGTTTACTTATTTCAGGTCATCAAAAAACCCTTATTCAGTAACTCCAAAGGTAGAAGGTGATAGAAAAGGAACACAAGTTACACAATGATATTGATACTCATCTTTTCCCCTCAACGATAATTAAGGATACAAATATGTATGCCTTTGGATGTAAACAGCAATCGAAAGTCATGACTTTACCTAGCCAGTAGCCACCTAGGGAAATAATGATAAACTGAAGAAAAAAAAAGAGATACACTAGAAGTGAAAGACCCTTACATTAGCTTTAAGCTGGTTGATTATTTTCAACCTGAGAGCATCAATTGTCCCATCATTCATCAAAGATTGCAAAACATCTTCAGGTGTTATTACAGGGTCGGTCATTGTCTTTTCCCTTCTTTGCCAAGCGCCAATCACTGAAAACAAAAACAAAGGTACTTCACCTGCAACGATCAAATGTGAACAACAAATGAATTTTCTTTCCTCAAACAATTGGAAAAAATGAAGGGAACTGCCAAGATAGAAGACAGACAACATAAAATGCTTCAATGTATCACTATATTTGATTTATAGAAAATATTAGGTGAGGAATCACACCAAGCAACTATCTTACAAATATTGTAACAGGAAAAAGAATTAATACAGTACCAAGTTGGCAAAGGGAAACCAAGGAACCCCCAACACGAAGACTATAATCATGATTTTAACAGAGCTCCCTGCTATCTGGAAAATTGTGGAATTGCTATTTGGCTCAATTGACGTATGAGTTTAAACAACTAAATATCCCCAGAATACATGCACTACTAATAAAAAGATCAGAACAAACAAACATAATACAACTACTAACCCTTCCATTGTCAATACAATGTCATGCACTCAGCAAAGCAGGGGCATCACATAAAAGCTGTGTGTAATACGGAAAAGGGATGAAGAAATATCAAAGAACGGCAATATGAATTATATGTTATTTTAAAAGGTCTTGAGATAAGGAATGGATTAGGGTTCCATAGACACTGTATTCTTTAGAGTTCCTTCAACAAACACTTGAACAAGCCGTCGTGAATCAATTTCTGAATGGAGCCGTCATGAATCAATTTATGAAATAAGTCGTCATGAATCAATTTCTGAAATAAGTCGGCATGATCAATTTCAGAAGTAAGCGTCATGGATCAATTTCTTAAATTAGTCCAACAGAATGAACACTCAACAAACTCAAACCAAAAAACCATGAATCAATTTCTGAAATTGACGAATTCAACGCTCAACATTCTCGACAAAGAAACTTCAAAGTTCACTCCAGACAGACGAAGAGGATACGAAAACCGAACCTGGAAAAGGCGTACTCCGGCGACGCAGGGGAAGGAGGGACCCGGCGGGAAGAGGAAGGAGAAATCTGGCGGCGCAGGGGAAGGCAAACTCCGGCAAGTTGAACGAGACGCAGATGAGCGAGGGATTTGGGGCTGTGTGATGAAGAGGCGATGCGCAGAGGAAACGATGGAAGAGTGAGGAAAGAGGTGTATGTTTCAATCAATTCACGTCTGATACGTCGAAAAGTCAAATAAATTGACCGTAAAATATATCAAATTATATTACAGTAATCTTCGGTAAAGCTTTTTATGTAGCTTTTCGTGCAGTTTTGAAAAAAAAGAAAGCTATCAAAACTATCATAGTATAATCTCTCAAATAATCTAATGTCTGTTCAGTAGAGTGTTTTGCTGAGGTTTTTGTGGAGGTTTGGAAATTTTAAAAGTCATGTAGTGTTAGGTGGTGTTAGTTTATTTAGGGCGTGGTTTGTAAAATTAGATTTGTGGTTGTCGTTACAGTTTGTAGTTGTGTTTTATAGTTGTAGTTTGTAATTTTTGAGAGTGTATTTATAGATTTCGATTATTGTAGCGGAATACGCAATGTGTTTAGGGGTCGTTTGGTATCGATACCTTGATTAAAGGTATCAGGTATGAGTATCAGATATGGGTATCAAGATATGGATATCAGATTGATACCTGATATCCCTGTTTGGTATGCTGCAGTATATCAGATATCAAATTTGATATTTATACCAATGTTTGGTATTAATACCTGATATCAAGATACAAACATCATAATAAAAGCAAAATTCAAGCAAACCATTGTCATTGAACATAAAATTCAAGCAAACCATTGTCATTCAACATAAAATGTGTCTAAAATTTAAACCAAATGCAAGATTGTCAACAACCACAAAAATCCCTCACATGTTTGAGTATAAATACTTCAAAAGATACACCAAAATCACCATAAAACCACTAAAATCACCCTACATTCGAGATCCATATCAACCCCAAGGAGAACTTTCTACCCTTGACTTGCACTTGAGGAACCACGAAGTCGATCGATAATCTTTTGCAGATACAATTTCTTCCACTGATCATTTGGACAATTATAGAATGCCTGGATGCGGTTTGTACTAGTCAAAATAATGTCAAGTGCATCAATAACATCTTCATCAGAGACTCCCGGTAACATAGATATCTCGCAAAGTAGTTGACTCTTTTGTGTTGATAGAAGTTCATCACGCCTATCAAGATGTTCATCACGCTTCTCAGATTTCAACATGACATTAGCTATCTTATTCAAAGACTCTTGGATTTCAGCTAGAGCTATCGTGAAGTTATCACTTTTTTTAGTCGTTCGAAGTGAACTTTTACCTAGCATTTGCTTCTTTGCAAGTGGTGGCCTTGATGTTGCATCACTAGTTGAGTAGTCATCCACCTCTATCGGATTCTCTTGATCCCCATTTTCAATATCTATGTTATGAATCATGTCCTCCACATCTTCGGTATGATTTCCGGTAGCTCGATCAGAATCAAAGATAAGTTCTAACTTGTTGAAATATACAAAAGGAGTCTTCCATAAACCTTTTGCCCGGGGATGCATCTGGGCAAAAAGACAATGTTATATATAGTGGTGATTTATGCTTGCAATTAGTCAAATGAATGTCATAAAAATATACCTTGCAAAACTCATCAAAAGATTGTTTCTCGCAAGTGATCATACAAGATGTATCATCCCATGTGAATCCAGACAACTTGGTCATCTCATGGATGACAATGTATTTCTCCTTCATCCACTTTACCTTTGATTCAATTTGTGAAGCAGTCAGTCCACTTCCGGATAGTGGATTTCATATTTTTCCTCCAAGTATTTGTGGAAACCATTTTTGAAGCCACCTTCACATCTCTATCGAGGATCACCTTTCAGCTCCAATACCAAATCCAAAATCCGCTCATGCTCATCAGTGATCCACTTCCTCCTGTTTTTCCCTCGTCCAGCAACTCCACTTGAAATGCTCATCCTAAACATATACACAATTTCCATATAACAAGTGCAAGAATAAATAAAAAATCACTCGTAATATAGTTGAACCATGATAAATTTCAAATATAAAAAGTTCTTACAAACAAGGTCCCAACAGTAGATGATCAAAACACATGTCTTACAAAAAAAACATCACAAAGTCTTACAAACATAATGAAAACACACACACCAAGTCTTACAAACTAGAAACCAATTGTTATATGAGTCGTTGGCTAAGGTATTTCTAAAATTAGTCCATCTTCTGATACACTAACTTGAGTGATGTACTTAACCTCCTCCTCCTCCTCTTCCACCCTCATCTCCACCGCTTCTTCCTCATCCTCTTCCTCACCCTCTTCCTCTTCCTCTTCCTCTTCACTCTCTCCCTCATCATCATGTGACATCCCAACATCAGTTAGCATATATTTGCGAATAAGATTGTGTAATAATGCACACACAATAACAATTCGCCCTTGAGTTCGTTGGGAAAAATGAACGACTCCGGAGAATAGCCCATCTTCCCTTTAACAATCCAAACAATCGCTCTATGGCATTCCTAGCTTTAGCATGTTTCATGTTGAAATACTCTTCGAGATATTCTGGTTGATTGTCCCCCCATTCTTTTAGATGATAACGATGACCTCTATATGAAGCTAAGAACCCCTCACAGTTTGTGTATCCGGCATCTACCAAGTAATAACAACCTTGACATGATAATAGAATATTAGATTATGAAAACTTTATAGGTGTAAGGTTTTTAACAATCTACTAATTATTTGATGGTTACCTTTCGGGACCTTTAAACCATGTGGTCTAGAGATAGCATCACGAAGTACACGACCATCATGTGCAGAACCTTCCCAACCAGGCAATATGTATATGAACTCCATATTAGGTGAACAAACACCTAATACATTCATTGAAAGATCGCCTTTTCTGGTTCGATATTTTGACTTGTCGGCATCTGACACATGAACGTTAATGTGGGTACCATCTAAAGCTCCTAGACAATTCTAAAAAACACGAGAAGTCAAGTGAGTGATCATTAACAAATCAACTAGATTATACTTCATTAATGTACCTTAGTAGTTGAAGTAAAAAGTTTTTTTAATACCTTGAAAAGTTTCCATCTATCATCTTCACAATCATCTGGTATAGGTGTAGTTTTTTTAGCAAGTGATTGTGTAGCTTCAAAACCGCACGAATACAAAGGTTGAATTGTCGACTCACACTCCTCCCTCCTTAGGAAGTAATTTGCTATCGATATATTTTTCTTATGATGAGCCAAAGTAAATAGAAATATTGCAACAATTTCCTCCACCTCCATATTTTTTGTTCTTCGTAGTTCTCCTATATTTTGGACCATCTCACAAAGCACTCCAAAGGTATGTCTATTGACACGAAGTTCGTTTTTACATATAACATCACTTTCTCTAATTAATCTATTTAAATTGGCCAATCTATGGAGATTCTTTTTATCCTTTTCTTTCCATTGTAATTCATTAATTTGAGGAGTTTGTTCACGAACTCTTGCAACGATAAGAACACCAATTTCATAACTAGAGCAATTGTTGTTTGGACAAGTTTTTGTCTTAGCTTCTTTCTCCTTATAGAATCAAGCTCGTACGAGTCCATTCTAATCATAGGCATAAAAAAACAAAAATTAAAACAAGAAAAAATCCTATCATTTCAACTCATCTAAGAAAAAATCTGCACATAAACAAAAATCTGCACAACAAAAATTTGCACAACAAAAATCTGCACAACAGCAAAAATAGCTAAAAAAAAACTGCACAACTAAAAAAATCCGCCTAACAATAAAATAGCAGAAAAAACAGCAGAAAAAAATCTGTACAACATCCCAAATTTTGCACAGCAATAAAACAACTAAAAATCTGCAGTCAACTAAAATCTGCACATGAGTGAGAAACTACAAATATATCATATGATCTAGGTCCAAAATATGGCTTGGTCTAGTGATTATTTCATATATTATCCAAGTATCCAACTCTCTTGAAAAAAGTAAAATCAAATGAAATTAATATTGTCAACAGGTCGTTGCCACTACACTATATATGAAAGAAGCAATTTCATTTACTACTCCCGAAAGTCTTATTTGAGAGCTTATTCATATGACTCAACATATTCATATGAATTGAGAGCTCATTCATATGAAGCATTAAGGATAAAATACGAGGTTACTACTCCCGAAAGTCTAATTTGGTGCCCAATGACTCAACAATCTGCAAACAGATTCAAATCACATATAAATGAAAGAAGCAATTTCACTCTCAGTTCATCATCACCAAATGAATGTATGTCAGTACTTATATAAAGATCATAATCAGATCTCCAGAGTCCATACAAAAAAAAAATCACAACATCACAAAACTTCTTATAATCAAGCAATACAAGAATCACAAGACATAAAAATGTCCAAGTAACAAAAAAATGAAGTCCAAAACAGATCAGAAGCACATCAAGGTTTCTCAAAAAAATCCAGCAACACAACAAACCCTAATCAAATTTTGAATCCAAAATAGGCAAAGTTCAAACAGTGAAGGAGGACGATACGTACTTGCTCCGGTCGGTGGTTTCTTTCTCCGATCCGGTCAGCAACGAGAGATCGTGAGGAAGGAAGGAGAAGAGGAAGAGAGTTGAGCGGCTTTCGGTCGAAAGTTGGGGCGAAGACGAAAAAAATAGAAGAGCCCTATACCTACCAAAATATTCGTATATCAAAAGGCCCAATATTTGATATCAGGGTATCATTTGATATCGATACCCCTGATATACCAAACAATGGGTATGGGTATGAGTGATACCCATACCCATATCTTTATAAAGATATGGATACCAAACGGGGCTTATTAAATTCAGATTTACGGGGATTTTGATACGATGAATGACACAAATAACTTTCTCCTACAAACCATATGTTGCACCAAAAAATCACCCACTTCTAGCAAAAATTAAAAGACTTGTATTCTAATTCTTTCTCTTTAGATCATTCTTAACATCAATGGTCTTCTTAAACCTTTTGGTTTAACATTACAAAAGATCGTTCTTTATAACAATGGTCTTCTTCAACCTTTGATCAACATCACAAAAGGGATGAAAAACTGATTCACCAAGGCCATTGTTGGGATTCAACACCACACACAAAAATTGAGTCGATTTGTTCGTTGGAACATAAGCTAGAAGAGAGAAATTGTTCCAACAAAGATCATTGTTCAGATGAAGAAATTGTTCTAGATCTAGGGCTTATTTAGCCAAATGAAAGTCGATGTTCGCAGATCCAAACGAAGGCCATTGTAGATCTATAGTTTTTCGAGAAAAAGAAAGTTAGCATTGAGAAGAAGAAGAAGGCATCGGTTCCGGCGACGGACTGAGGGTCGGTTTACGGCGGCAGACTGAGGGTCGTTTTACGGGGTAGGTTTAGGGTTCGGATTTCAACATATCTAGGGCTTCAAGCCATTGTCAAGATGAGAAGTCATTGATGAGGTATGAGAATAAATATTTTGATATGCCATGAGAAAGGAAAGTCAGGGCATATATGAAAATCAGAAATTGAAATTCCATGAAATCTACTCAAAATAAGTTTTTCAAATCTGCATTTCAAATCTCTAAAAATCCAAATCAAAACAAAAATAAAATTTTAAAACACGTCACTAAACAGAGTTACTAAAAAACAAGATCCACCTAAAATCTAAAAAAATCTCCCCAACTCTCCCACTTAACATGCCCTTAATGGATTAGAGTTTAAGAGCTTTTTGAGGAGTTTTTGTAATCTCTTCTAACTAGCTTTATTTTAGTTCAATTTGTCCTCAAATCTATTTTGCATGTTATTATCATTATTTTTAACACTTGTCTTTTTTGGTAAATTCACCATAAAAATATACCCATAAATCTCCATTGTCAAAACACTTTTTAAATTTTTCATATTTCAGTTAGATTTTCATATTTTACAAAACTACTTAATACTCTACCAAAAGATTTTAAAAAATCTACCCAAAAAGGATAAATTATCCAAAAATCTTGCTTTACCGAACAATCTCTTAACTTAGATTGTCTGAGGGATTATAGTTTTAATAGGTTAGCCGTTAGTGGGGAGTTTGTTGATGAGTTTTATGTAATCTCATTTAGTTAGCTTTTTGGATCGTTTTCATAATTTTAGTTCATTTATCCTTAAATCCATTTACATATTTTCACTTTCCAGTATTATTTTTAACCCTTGTAGTTTTTGGTAAATCAATGTACAATTCTACCCATTCAGTAACGAGATGAAGGGATTAATGGATGATGTTCTTTCAAAAAAATTCACTCCTAGCTAGCGTAAGGGAATTATGGGATTTACGGAACTTGTTCGCAAATGAATGACATATTAACAAAATTGTTATTTGGGAATTTTACTCGGTGGCGGACAACTCGTCAGGTTTGGTCACTTTTTTCCTTGTTGTTCGTGCGCAACTAGAATTGGAGGTTTTAGACCAAAAAAAGATGTTTTCGGCTAAGGCCCAAGTGATCAACCCATTAAAAGCTGTGGAAGCTCTACATTTTGCTAGTATGCCTACATGCATTGCTTACTGTGTATTAGCGTATACTTGAGAAACTTTCGCAGAAAACACACGTAGTCTGATTGCATGACAACAGGGAACAAGAAGAGAGCCTTTCCATACGAATCACAATATTTTGCGTTGTAACATTTCGGGTTCGAATCCGATAAGAGTTCCCTTGTAACTTCATTTCAATGGCGGGGTTTAAAAGAGAACTTAGACCAGATTGAAATCAAGTACTTACATGATTATCTTATCGTGTTTGCAGACAGCCAGGGAATCAAGAAATTTGGTAATTTGCATTATCAAAAAGTATTGCCCAATTGTTGCAGCAGTTAAGCTTACTGTGTTCGTAATAGATGGACCTGAATTCAAAAAGAGGAGGCAACGAGAATGGCTTGACGACAACGGGACTTAGCAACAGTAAGCCTCTGAGCCAAAGTATCCTCCTTAACAGCCGCAGAAACCATAGCCAAATCCATCTCCATAAGCCTCAAAACCCTAGACAATTCGGTAACCAACCTCTCCTCGACCTTACCTTCATCTCTAAGCACCTCAGCCTCCTCTCTCGCCCTCACCGCCACAATCTCCCCAGCCTTCGCTAGCAGCGCTGTCGATCCGAATTCTTCTCTCGCCATTAGCTCCTCCAGCTTTTCCAGAAAATCGATTATCACGTGCCCCAACGGCTTCTCCAATTGAATCGGTTTCGTCCTCTTCCACCCGATTTCGAAATTCCGAGGCTCCGCTTTTGATAGTTCAGGCTTCTTCTCTCTTCTCCCAAGGATTTCGGATCTTCGACGCTTCTCGATAGGGAAGTTTTCAGGTGGGATGGTGGTCTGGTATTTGGGCGCTGGGAATTCTTCTTTCGGCTCTGGCGTTGGATTTGGATTTGAAGTGCATTTGATGCAGAAGTGGTTTGGGTGGATTAGAGTTGGGAGTTTTTTGTTTGGGAGCAAGTTTCTGTGTAGATGAGGGAAGAGTTGCAGCGATGTTGGAGCCATTGATGTCAATTACACAACACTGCTCACTTGCTAGTCGCTACTCAATGATCAATGAATGCTTTTGTGTGCTTCACCTTTTCTCTTGGAGTCTGGATAAGGCTTACCATCTTGAAAAACAAACAATATTACCGGTTCCCTTCGCACATATTTTGAAATCTCAACCCAACACCTTTTTTTTTTTTTTTTTTTTCCCCTTCCTGATGAACCCAAATTAATGTTTTCGCACATATTTTGGAATTTCAACCCAACACCAAATTTTATGGTGAACCTAAATTCACGTTCTCATACATAAGGATGATTGAGGTTGAACTACCTCCATTAAGTAGTCTAATCTAACCGCTTTCCGTTTTAAGAAAAAACACGTACTTTGAAATTTATTGCTTATATATATAAAAAAAAAATTAGGGGTTAGCACTAAAAATATTGTGAAACTTTATTGCTTATATATAAAAAATTAGGGTTTTACCACAAAAAAAAAGGTTAATATCCTCACTTGTAAATATTAATACTCATATTTTGAAATTTGCATTTACTATCTCACACTATATATAAAAAAGAGAGGTTTGAGAGAGTTAGGTAGTTTTTGCTCTTATGAAAATACCATATATTCAAGTTCTTTGGACGAAGGAGAAAGTGAAGCATGTCAAATTTTGATACGGGGTAAAAATATTATTCAAAATCTATATTTTTTATGTAGAACCTTTTTTATTATTTAAGATTTACGATGGTCATTCATTTGACCAAAATGAAGGACTCGGTTATTCGGGGATATTCGTAACAGATGAATGGTGGAAGGATAAAGATTCCATGATTGCTTGGGCTCGGGCCGAGACGATGAAATATTTTATGTTGATTACCATAAAAAGGTCATGAAAAGCGTCAAAATCACGGAGTTACGGTATGGTGCACTTAGCGTGTGAACAATCTGGGAGCAAGAAGGTTGGAAAAAGAAAAGTTGTCCATTTTTGCTAAATGGATATGAACAAGCGAAAGATGTGTGGCGGCTGGCGGTTGAGTGTGAATTTCATAACCACGCATTGTCAAAACACTTAGAAGGTCACACTTTTGCCGGTCGTTTGACGAGTGAACAATTTCACGATGTAAAAAGGGCAACAATCGCCGGAACGACACTGAAGATTGTTCATGAAATACTGAGACAAAAGTATGAAGGCAGTTGGTCGGGGAGGCAACATGTATACAATGCGCTGGCGAAGATTAAAAGGTTAAAACAAGGGGTAATGAGCCCGACGCAATACATATTCGACGTGTTGGTGGAAGGAGAATTAATTTCCGGTTTCAAGGAGTTTGACGATGGAAGCTTGCAAGACATTGCATTTGCCCATAAGCAATTGATCAATTATGGGAGAAATATCATTATGTCATGATCATGAACACCACCTACAACACCAACATGTAAGCTTTAAATAAGGTAATTTTCACCATTTTATTACCTTTAGTTACTAATGTTATTTATTTATTTTTTCCTTTTAGGTTCAAAATGTCATTTTTGGAGATTGTCGGACAACACATGTACCGACTTGACATTTCATTTGGGTTTTGCGTTTATGACAAGGGAATATGTGGATACATACAACTGGATATGTGTCAAGTCGAAGGGTGGTGACAAGCGTCTAAATATCGACCGGAGGTGATAGTGACTGATCGGGAACATGGCCTTTTGAGGGCGATCCCTTGGGTTTTTCCAGATCCATCACATTTGTTGTGTTCATGGCACGTCGACCGCGAGAGAGATGGATAAGCCTTTAAGAAGACACGATCGGTGACAATGCAACACCAATTTCAAAGTGATTGTACGGAGTTATTCAAATCAAAGTCAAGTGCAACATTTGAGGCCCAACATCAAGAAATGACCGAGCATTATGGTGATCGGTGGGGTTGATGGATTACTTGATCAAGACGTGGATATGTCATAAGGAGAAAATTGCAAGTTACTCGGTTGACCGACATTTTCACCTTGGTAATCAAGCTACAAACAAGCATGCTTCATTTTGATAATGTATATCTTTTGGATAACTAGCACTACATCTTTTTAGTTCAATTAAGATTAATATTGTGTTTCAAATGAACTTAATGTGTAGGGTTGAAATTTACACTCTACTTTGAAAAAGCAATGTGATGAATCTAACTTCTGACTCTCGAGCATATCAATTTGATGTTGAGTGGTGAATTTGTTGGAATTATGGGATCATTGAAGCAATCCCGTTTCAAGACTCCGAGTGAGGTTGCAAACTTACCGATGTTTCTCCAACTTTTGGGTAGGTTTCCGATATTTGCCTACGGGATTTGTATGCGACATACATCAAGTATACAAAGGGGATTACCTTCCGGATTGTATATATTGCTTTGTGCGGTCATCTACCGGATTACCTTGTGCACACGAAGTGACGAGTATCATGAAAGAAGGACGAGTTTTCTTCTTGACGGATGTCCATGTATTTTGGCGTGAGATCAATTGGTTTGGGATTCAGTCGAGTGGTTCAGACGAACTAGTTGAGAAACTTGAGATCAATGCGAACCAGGTTGTTGTCACTGACATCAGAAAGGCAATCGAGTTGGGTTCCTTAGACGAGAATCAAGTTCAACAATTAGGTAATATTTATTTGAGTTATTAATTTATTTAATTATTTATTTTCTTCTTTTAGGTTAATTTTGAAATATTAGTTTATTCATTTTTATCTTTTAGGCACCTTGTGGAGGTCGATACAAAATCCAAAGACCGTGAATATGAAAAATCCTAATGTCAAAATTTCAAAAGGAAGACCGAAGAAGAACACCGGGAGAAAAAAAAAAGTTGGGGTTTGAGCATGTTCCAAATTCCCAAATTAAGTAACTAATTAGTAGTAATCGGTAAATAATTTACTAGACAGAGATTTTTAACTAACCTATTTGAATTATGAAATTAATAACCTAACCACCAACTTTATTAGTATTTTATTTTTATGACATTTTTAAATTAGGAAAGATTTTTTTCCTTCAAATTTTTATGTTGTCAACGATTATTGACTATCAATTACAATGGTTGTTGATGGTACAAACATGGAATGTCAACACAAAATTTAGGATGTTTTGATATTTTAAAAAAAATTGTTTAATTAAGTGGTTAAAAATCAAAAGATGAAAATTGATGGTTAGATTTTCAATTTCATATTTTCATAATTTTACGTGGTTACCTTCTAAGTTTTTCTTATTATATAACATTACTCGAACATGTTTATGGTCAATATAAGATTATGTACAAAAATGTTCAAAAAATGTATAATTATATTGCAATACTATATATATAGAGAGAGAGGGGGTTGATTTCAAGTTTTGCGAATAGTGAAATATATGGCTTAATCATGGTGCCAGTTTTGCGAATTTGGAATGGATTGAAAGTTGTAATGTTGCGAAAGGGATTTAGGATTGTAGCAAAACAACTTTTGGCACACGTGTAATGAACTTAAACGGATTAGGGTGACATTTAGGGAAATCCAACAAGCTAGGGTAAATGGAGAGAATGTACTGTGAAGAAGAGAGCTTGAGGATACGGAACATGACTTGATGCGGAAAGAAGAAATACTTTGGTTTCAACGCGCAAAGGCTAATGAGTTTAAATGGGGGGATCGGAACACCACATTCTTTCACCGTAAGGCATCGGGACACAAGAAACGCAATAAAGATTCAGTACTTAGTTGATGTTAACAGCCTGAGATGGTGCTCTGGGGACGGAAAAGCTCGTGTCGATGTCAATTATTTTAAGGATCTCTTTACAGCCTATGACAATGCTAGGATAGTGTCGGAGCTCAGTTCGGTGTGTTGTGTGTTAGTCAGGGACAATAGTGAGCTGGTGAGCCCTTGTTAGGACAAGGAGGAGGTTCGGAGCATACTTTTTGATGTGCATCCCACTAAATCTCCGGGACCATATGGTTTTCCGGCACTTTTCTTTCAAATGCATTGGAGTGTGTTGGGGCGAGAAGTTACTAAGTTCATCGTCGATATATTTGAAGGTGCTCCCTTCCCCACTCTCTTAATCACACTTTCATTTCTCTTATCCCTAAAACTAATAATCCTTCATGTATTCAAGATTTGAGACCCATTAGTTTATTCAATGTCGTTTATAAAATATTTGCCAAGTTACTTGCTAACCGTTTGAAAAGGTGTCTGAATAAGCTTATTTCCCCGAGTCAAAGCGCCTTTGTGCTTGGTCGGCTCATCACCGACAATGTCATGGCGGCTTTTGAATTATTCCATTACATGAAGACTTGGGAAAGAAAACAAGGATATATGACCCGAAGTTGGATATGGCTAAGGCTTATGATCTGTTTGAGTGGGTGTATTCGGAGAGATGTATGTGTGTTATGGGTTTCGGGGAGAGCTGAATTTAGATGATTATGAAGTGTGTTTCCTCGATGACCTTTTCGGTGCTTATGAAAGGTACTCCGACACCTTCTTTTGTTCCGGAAAGGGATTGAGGCAAGGAGATCATCTCTCTCCTTTCCTTTTTCTCATTTGCGCGAAGGGGCTTTCTGACCTGATTCGAAATAGCGAATGAGAGGGGAGGCTGCAATGGATACATATTGCCCAGTAGGCTCCTCGGATCTCACATATATTTTTTTAAAGATGACAATGTGATTTTTGCAAAGATGTCTTGTCAACAGAGCAATGGACTAGTTAATATTCTCTAGGCATATGGAGATGCATCGGGACAACAAGTTAATTTTGCAAAGTCAGAACTTTCCTTGAGTAGCAATGATTCTGTATAAAGTAGAAACGAGATCCAAGGTGTGTTAGGAATTAAAGATGTCTTGAGATATGAGAGGTACATTGGGCTTCCAACCATGGTTGGGAGGTCAAAGAAAGTCATATTCGCGAATATCAGGGAACGTGTCTAGAAAGAAGCTCAAAGGTTGGAAGGAAACTATGCTTAGTGGAGCTGGAAAGTTCTCCTAAACACGGTTATTCAAGCCATTATTGTCTATACTATGTCAGGTGGAAAAAGTTATGCTCAGTGGAGCCTTATGAGTCAGTTTTAGTGGGGGAATAATGGTAAAAAAGAAAGAAAGATCCACTGGATTAGGTGGAAAAAGTTATGCCGGTCAAAGGAGAATGACGGTTCATGGTTCCATGATACAAAGACTTTCCACCATGACATGCTAGCCAAACAAGGTTGGAGAATCTTAACTAACCCTCGGTCTCTTATGGCCCAGTTACTCAAGGCCAAGTATTCCCCGACTGGGGGTTTCTTGGAAGCTTATGCGGGGTACATACCGAGTTATGTTTGGAGAAGCATCTTGAAAGGTCGGGAGCTATTAAAGATCGGATTATGTTGGAGCATCGGCAATGGAGAGTCTATTTCGGTCTGGGATTATCCGTGGATACCCCGACCAATCACTTTCAAGCAGTTACTATCCCTAATCCAGCAGTTTGTGGTTTGAAGGTTGCTGACTTGATTGATTGGGTTGGGACGAGGAGGTACTAATGATGTTAATTGGTGAGGTTGACAGGGAAGTGCTTCTTAGTATTCTCTTGGTCAGCATGGATATTCTAGATGAGCTGTATTGGTTTCATACGAAGGGGAACTTTTTTCGGTACGATCAACTTAATTACCACATCGCTCTGAGCAAGTGCGGGGAGAACTAGGGACAATCTAGTTCAGGTCCTAATGGTGGTGGTTTATGGACCAAGTTTTGGAAGGTTAAAATGAGTCCCATGGTCAAAAACCTAGCTTGGAGAGCATGCAGAGGTGCATATCATGCAAGGAGAACTTGATCACTAGACGGGTGATGATGGAACCATGGTGCGATGTGTGTGGCAGGCTCGAAATACATCTCCATGTTCTTCTTGCTTGCATTTTTACAACTAAGGTTTGGAAGAATTTCCCAATCATTGTTGGATGTGGTGTAAGAGCCGTAGTCTTTCGGGCCGAGACCGGACCTTGACCGAGATTAACTTTGGCCGAGGTTGGTCTTGCCGCCCCCGCGGTGAGTGGCGCCACCCCTGCGGCTGCTTGGACCGCCCCCGCGGTTTCCGGCGGCTGCATCCGTTTTTGTTGACCTTGCTTTACACTTTACTTCACCCATTCTTACCTTTGGCTGATCAGGGGTTTCTTCATCCTCTTGCTCCAGTTTCTCTCCACGCATCCTTGCTTCCCTTTGCTCCCCTTTGATCTTGTTCTAGCTTGGAAGAGTTTGTGAGAGTTGGAAGTGTGTAGTGCTTGTGTAAACTGTGGCTTTGGATATGCTGGGCTTGGAAGCCAGCCTTGGTAGCAGTTGAGCTCTCTTGCAGCCTTAGACCACAAGTGTGGTAAGGTTTCTTCTCCTCTCTTCTTTCTTTCTTGCCTTCCTTCATAGCTTAGGATTAGATGATTGTCTAGGCACGTTTTGATGTTGGTATGTGTACGTATGTGTTTGGGATTGGCTTTGGATGAGAGAAGACGGAAATTGATCACATGAAGGACCGAGGAGAAACGCAGAATCACGCTCTGCGCAATCGCCGCCCCGCAGCCGTGAGTCACCGCCCCCGCGGCGACATTGTCCAGGCGCCAGCGGCGTTCCAGCGGCCGCCCACGTTCCGTGTCACCGCCCCGCGGCCACATCCCGCCGCGTCCGCGGCCACCTGCTTTCGCCCATGCGTCCCTTGTGACCCGCAGGTGCGTTTTGTCCCGGATCTACCTAAGGCTAGGTAGATCCTTTTCCTTCCTAGTATGAGTGTTAGTAGCATGCTAGGTGCGAGTTGAGGTTAGAATGAGTTGAGTACGGAACCGTTATGCCGGTAACGGCCTTGAAGATTACGAGTTGGAATATGATCCGTATGGATCCCTTGGGTCTAGGTGTGACCCCTTGTATGGATATGTATATGATGTATGCGTTATACCTTGTTTAGGTTGAGTTGATCTCCAGAGCGGAGCCGAGTATTCTGAGTCTGTGACTCCCGAGGTTGAGGTAAGTCCATAGGACTTACTTAGCTGCCCTCCATATATTGGATGTGTGCCTGAGTGGTGGATGTTATGCTTTATAGCCCGTATGATATATTGTATTACCGACCTATGGTCTATTGACTGCCCATTGTAGGGCCGTCACAACTTGTCCATTCATCCCGCTGGGAGTCTGAAGCTTCTCTTCGGGCAGGCCCGTATGACTCAGTGGGCCGGCCACCTGCACCACTCCCATAGGGTACACGGGAGGTGGGACCGGATCCCATTCCAGCTGGCACCATTCCCGAGAGGCGAGGGTTATATTCCTCGTGTCACATACGTTCATATTGAGTTATTATTTATACGCTGTATGCGCCGGACTATTATTATAAGATAATAAAATGGGTAAATGTGTGACAACATGTTTATATGTTTAAGTTCTGACGTGTGCATGTGCTCTAGCATCTTCCTTTGTATGTGTTTGGTTAGCTAACGGTGTAATGCCGTGTTGTAGACTTTGCAGGTTAGGACACTGCAGAGTGATCCAGACGGGGCGATCTGCTGAGGGCTCCGTACACTGGAGTTATACTCGTGGATGGGTATTTTGGTTATGTATATATATATATGATATGTTTTGTTGTACTCAACAGTTGTATAAACCTTTTGACATGTTTATATATCAGTTTTATGTTTTGGTTTTAATCTGTTTGTGCCTTGTTGTAAGATCGGTGAAATTGTTGTCAGGCTAGGGTCAGGATCCATTGTGAGATCCTAGCCCGGTAGCACCTCGAGTCCCGCGGATTCGGGGTGTTACAAAGGTGGTATCAGAGCCCAGGGTGACATCAATGGCACTAGTAATCTACAATAAAGTTCGAATAGATAAATAAACAGAACCCGTAAGGGGTCTGACTTTTCAAAAGGTTTTGGTTTTGAAATGAGTACAAAGTGATTTGGGTTATCGTGTACGTGAGCCATCACCCTTCTGAAGATCTCGACAGTATATATATAGATATTCTGTTGTGATTGATTTGATATATACATACGGCATATATATAGCCTTCTGAGTTAGGTTTACGTCCTCTGCAGATGGTTCAGACTAGAGCCTTACCTGCAGCAGGACGAGGTAGAGGTAGACCCCCTCTGGGTAGAGGACGGGGTAGGATCCCTGCTGCTGAGCTGCGTGCAGCAGAGGACGTTCAGGCAGAGATTGCTGAGAGTGCCGCCCCTGAGATGGGGGAAGGCACAGCTGGGGGACAGGGTCCACAGCGAGTCCAGTCAGTAGACTCGGACCGTGTCTCCATGGAGGGACCAACCTTCCGTGATTACATCCGGCGGGTTGAGGAGGCTGCTAGGGCAGGTAGACGTGCCCCGGATCTCCCAGCGCAGGAGGGGCCATCTGAGATGTCCCACACCGTTACACAGGTGCCAGCTGCACCGGCACCTGTTGCTGAGGTCGTTCGAGTACAGGAGGAGTATAGAGGGCCTCGACCAGACAATTGGTTGAAGGCTTTCCATCAGATGGGAGTACCCCCTTTCTCTGGGAAGGTGGGGTTGGAGGTAGAGCTGTGGATAGGACATGTAGACTCGGCTCTGGAGTCTATTAGGTGTCCAGCTGATAGACAGGTCGGCTTAGTGCAGAGCTTGTTCAGGGAGTTAGCGCAGCACTAGTGGAGATCTGTACGAGGTCAGGTCACCAGTTATAAGCAGATGAGGTCTATGATCCGAGAGCGTTTCTGCCCTGCCTCGCTGAGGAAGGAGAGACTGAGGGATTTTGTGGAGCCCGGGTTCGAGGATATGACAGTTTCTGAGGCCATCCGGAGGTTTCAGGAGGAGCTGGCACTGTTAGGACCAGCTGCACCTCCTGCTGATCAGCATGTGTATCTGTTTTCCCGACGGCTAAAGGATGCCACCCGGGCTTATATGGCGGGATTTCATTGTGAGTCCCTGATGGACTACCAAGATCGAGCCGCTGACTATGAGCGTGAGCGGGTCAGTCAGAGGAGAGCTTCTCAGACCGGGGGGTCTGAGAAGAGGCAGCGTACCGGGCAGACTAGCGGTACGGCTAGAGCTGTTGGGTCAGGGCGAGGTCAGAGTCGCCAAAGTCAGCCTTCGCCTACACTGGCTACTGGTAGAGCTCGACAGTGCCATAACTGTGGAGAACAGGGACATATTAGGCCAGAGTGCCCGAGACAGCCGGTGACTTGCTTCACGTGTGGTGGGCGAGGTCACGAAGCAGTGTTTTTCCGTCAGGGCAGAGCTTCTTCACATCAGGGTTCTTCACCTGCTGGTGGAGCTGGGGGTGGAAAGAGGCCACCTCAGCAGCAGTAGACACAGGGACAACAGAAAGTCCCATATCGTCAGACGGCTCAGGGATCTACTCTTGGGCCGAGCAGAGGTAGAGGTCGTGGTGGGAGCACCACTGACACCCGTGGCCCTCAGGGCCGAGTTTTTGAGTTGAGGAGTGCAGAGGAGCCGGCTGCACCTACTGCTACAGGTACCATTCTGATTTATGGCTTACCTGTTCGTGTTTTGTTTGACACGGGTGCTACGCACTCATTCATATCTGTTGCTTGTGTTGAGCGTCTAGGTCTAGACACTGTAGAGGGGATGCCCTTTATTTAGGGCTACCCAATGGGGTAGGGTCAGAGGTACCCGTGAGATCCATGACTGTCCCATTTCTGTAGGGACCCGTGTGCTTTTAGTTGACTTCTTTGTCATGCCGCTGGAGCATGAGAAAGTCATCCTTGGTATGGATTGGATGGATAGGCATTTTGCGGTTTTAGATGTGGGTAGGAGGACTGTCACCCTCTCTACCGAGTCTGGTCAGTTAGCGGTTTTCCGAGGTTGGGACCTCGGGAAGGTAGGCATGGTTATCAGTGCTATACAGGCAGCTAGGTTGATTGCCTAGGGTTGTGAGGCCTTCTGGTGTTACGCCATGAAGGAAGGGGATAGTCCATCCTTAGAGAATATCCCAGTGGTTGATGAGTTTGTGGATGTGTTTGCCGAGCCGTCCAGTTTGCCACCTCAGAGGAGTGTGGACTTTGGGATTGATTTAGAGCCGGGTACGAGACAGATCTCGAAGGCCCCATACCGGATGGCGCCTGTCGAGATGTTAGAGCTGAAGAACCAACTCGAGGAGTTGGCTGAGAAGGGCTTCATTCGCCCTAGCGTATCCCCATGGGGGCACCGGTCCTCTTTGTACGGAAGAAGGACGGATCGTTGAGGCTATGCATAGATTACCGAGAGCTGAATAAGGTGACCATCAAGAACAAGTATCCGTTGCCGCGCATTGATGATTTGCTGGATCGGTTACAGGGAGCTTCAGTGTTCTCCAGGATAGACCTGCGCTCAGGATATCACCAGCTGAGGGTGAGAGAGCAGGATGTGCACAGGACGGCATTTCGGACCCGTTATGGACACTACAAGTTTGTAGTGATGCCATTCGGGCTCACGAATGCCCCGGCAGTTTTCATGGAGTTGATGAACAGCATCTTCATCGACTTTCTGGATCAGTTTGTGGTGGTCTTTATAGATGACATCCTGGTGTACTCTCGCAGCAAAGAGGAGCATGCAGGACATTTGAGGACGGTACTACAGGTTTTGCGGGATAGAGAACTTTATGCGAAGTTCTCTAAGTGCGAGTTTTGGATGCCAGAGGTAGCATTCCTGGGTCATATTGTTTCCGCCGAGGGAATCAAGGTTGATCCGGCAAAGATTGAGGCAGTAGCGGCATGGATGAGACCGACGAACGTCAAGGAGGTACGTAGCTTCCTTTGCCTAACCGGTTATTACAAACGCTTTGTGGAGGGATTTTCCGTGATTGCCCGTCCACTGACGAGTTTGCTGAGGAAGACTACTAGATTTGTGTGGTCTGATCAGTGTATGCGGAGTTTTGAGGAGCTGAAGAGACGTTTGACGTCTGCTCCTGTTTTGGCACAGCTAGAGGGTACAACTGACTTCGTGGTTTACAATGATGCATCCAAGCTTGACTTAGGATGTGTGTTGATGCAGCGGGGCAGAGTGATTGCTTATGCGTCTCGACAGCTGAAGACGTATGAGGAGAACTACCCGACTCATGATCTGGAGTTGGCCGCGGTAGTTCATGCACTGAAGATTTGGAGACATTACCTATATGGTGCCACATGTCAGATCTTCACCGACCATCAGAGTTTGAAGTATATTTTTACGCAGCGGGAGTTGAATAACCGTCAGCGTAGGTGGCTCGAGCTGATTAAGGATTTTGACTTGGAGATTCTGTATCATCCGGGGAAGGCGAACGTTGTCGCCGACGCCCTGAGCCGGAAGACGCCTCGAGAGCAGGCGATCGCGAGATTGACAGTACAGTCTCAGCTGCAGAGAGACCTAAGATGGCTAGAGTTGGACATCCAGTTTCCTGATGAGGATGCCCCGACTGAGTATCTTAGAGGTTCTACCTAATCTGTTTGGGGAGATCCAACAGAAGCAGGAGACCTGCCCCGATGTTGCTGAGGATACGGGAGATGATGTCTCGAGATGAGGCACCACAGTTCCTTCTGGGGCAGATGGAGTGTTGAGACGCCGAGGTCGCGTCTGTGTACTGCTGACGCAATTTACGTCAGAGGATTCAGGAGGCTCACTGTACACCTTACTCGGTACATCCAGGTACGAGTAAGATGTATCAGGATTTGAGACGTATATACTGGTGGGGTGGGCTGAAGCCCGATGTGGCCAGATTTGTGGCATAGTGTGCGACCTGCCAGCAGGTCAAGATCGAGCATTTCAGACCTGGGGCGAGCTTCATCCACTTCCTGTTCCACAGAGGAAGTGGGAAGACGTCACCATGGACTTTGTGACCGGATTGAGATTGAGCCGGGGTTATGATGCTATCTGGGTCATTGTGGACAGATTGACGAAGACGGCACGTTTTGTTCCGATCAGGGAGACGTGGCCGGTGAGCAGACTGGCTGAGGAGTACACTAGGCAGATAGTGAGACTCCATGGGGGGTGCCGAGGACGATCGTCTTTGACAGAGATGGGCGATTTACCTCGAGGTTTTGCAGCAGATTCAGACTGCCCTGGGACGAGTTTACATTTCACGACGGCGTTTCATCCTCAGACGATGGTCAGTCAGAAGGACCATTCAGACGCTGGAGGATATGCTGCGAGCTTGTGTGTTGGATTGGGGACAAGTGTGGACGGATCACCTCCCACTAGTTGAGTTCTCATACAACAACAGCTGGCATGCATCTATTGGGATGGCCCCATATGAGGCACTGTATGGACAGAGATGTCGGACTCCGTTATGCTGGATGAGCAGAGCAGTGTCAGCGGTATAGCCCCTGATCAGATTCAGGATGATATGGCCCGAGTAGCCCTGATTAGAGAGCGACTGCTGACGGCTCAGAGCCGTCAGAAGTCGTATGCAGACAGGAGGCGCAAACTCTAGAGTTCCGAGTTGGAGCCCATGTGTGGCTGAGAGTGTCCCCGACACGAGGTGTGAGGAGATTCGGCATTAAGGGGAAGTTGAGCCCCCGATATGTCGGACCATTCGAGATTCTGGATCGGGTTGGGAGCGCAGCCTACAGATTGGCTTTGCCTCCGAGATTAGAGGGTGTTCACCCTGTGTTCCACGTGTCTCAGCTGAGGGAGTATATACCAGACCCGAGACACATTGTGAGTTATGATGATTTTGGTGGTTGAGCCGGACCACACGTTTGCTGAGCATCCTATTGCAGTCCTAGAGCGAGGTATGAGACGCCTGCGTTCGAAGGACATTCCTATGTTGAGGATACAGTGGTCGAGACGTGGACCTGAGGAGGCTACTTGGGAGACTGAGGATAGTATCCAGAGGAACTATCCAGAGTTCTATGCTGGATAGAGGTACAGTGGGATCGCCGGGTAGATCTTAGTATTACCTCGGTGAGTGTTATATGCTTATGTGTTTATGTGCTTATATGCCATACTGTGTTTATTTCGTGCTAGCTGTGTGATGTGTGTATGATCTGTTACAGATCCTGTTGTGCTAGTACGACCGATAGGTATAGCTGGATGGTTCTTACCTCCATGCTATCTCGAGATATGTAGGATTGGATGGAGATATCTTCTCCATGCCCCGATGTTGGTTTGGCTAGAGACGCTTCTCTCTATGCCCCGGATAGGATTGTGTGATCTTTTGCGGGAGATGATGTTTCCTNTGAGGAGTGCAGAGGAGCCGGCTGCACCTACTGGCTACAGGTACCATTCTGATTTATGGCTTACCTGTTCGTGTTTTGTTTGACACGGGTGTGCTACGCACTCATTCATATCTGTTGCTTGTGTTGAGCGTCTAGGTCTAGACACTGTAGAGGGGATGCCCTTTATTTAGGGCTACCCAATGGGGTAGGGTCAGAGGTACCCGTGAGATCCATGACTGTCCCATTTCTGTAGGGACCCGTGTGCTTTTAGTTGACTTCTTTGTCATGCCGCTGGAGCATGAGGAAGTCATCCTTGGTATGGATTGGATGGATAGGCATTTTGCGGTTTTAGATGTGGGTAGGAGGACTGTCACCTCTCTACCGGAGTCTGGTCAGTTAGCGGTTTTCCGAGGTTGGGACCTCGGGAAGGTAGGCATGGTTATCAGTGCTATACAGGCAGCTAGGTTGATTGCCTAGGGTTGTGAGGCCTTCTGGTGTTACGCCATGAAGGAGGGGGATAGTCCATCCTTAGAGATATCCCAGTGGTTGATGAGTTTGTGGATGTGTTTGCCGAGCCGTCCAGTTTGCCACCTCAGAGGAGTGTGGACTTTGGGATTGATTTAGAGCCGGGTACGAGACAGATCTCGAAGGCCCCATACCGGATGGCGCCTGTCGAGATGTTTAGAGCTGAAGAAGCCAACTCGAGGAGTTGGCTGAGAAGGGCTTCATTCGCCCTAGGCGTATCCCCATGGGGGCACCGGTCCTCTTTGTACGGAAGAAGGACGGATCGTTGAGGCTATGCATAGATTACCGAGAGCTGAATAAGGTGACCATCAAGAACAAGTATCCGTTGCCGCGCATTGATGATTTGCTGGATCGGTTACAGGGAGCTTCAGTGTTCTCCAGGATAGACCTGCGCTCAGGATATCACCAGCTGAGGGTGAGAGAGCAGGATGTGCACAGGACGGCATTTCGGACCCGTTATGGACACTACAAGTTTGTAGTGATGCCATTCGGGCTCACGAATGCCCCGGCAGTTTTCATGGAGTTGATGAACAGCATCTTCATCGACTTTCTGGATCAGTTTGTGGTGGTCTTTATAGATGACATCCTGGTGTACTCTCGCAGCAAAGAGGAGCATGCAGGACATTTGAGGACGGTACTACAGGTTTTGCGGGATAGAGAACTTTATGCGAAGTTCTCTAAGTGCGAGTTTTGGATGCCAGAGGTAGCATTCCTGGGTCATATTGTTTCCGCCGAGGGAATCAAGGTTGATCCGGCAAAGATTGAGGCAGTAGCGGCATGGATGAGACCGACGAACGTCAAGGAGGTACGTAGCTTCCTTTGCCTAACCGGTTATTACAAACGCTTTGTGGAGGGATTTTCCGTGATTGCCCGTCCACTGACGAGTTTGCTGAGGAAGACTACTAGATTTGTGTGGTCTGATCAGTGTATGCGGAGTTTTGAGGAGCTGAAGAGACGTTTGACGTCTGCTCCTGTTTTGGCACAGCTAGAGGGTACAACTGACTTCGTGGTTTACAATGATGCATCCAAGCTTGACTTAGGATGTGTGTTGATGCAGCGGGGCAGAGTGATTGCTTATGCGTCTCGACAGCTGAAGACGTATGAGGAGAACTACCCGACTCATGATCTGGAGTTGGCCGCGGTAGTTCATGCACTGAAGATTTGGAGACATTACCTATATGGTGCCACATGTCAGATCTTCACCGACCATCAGAGTTTGAAGTATATTTTTACGCAGCGGGAGTTGAATAACCGTCAGCGTAGGTGGCTCGAGCTGATTAAGGATTTTGACTTGGAGATTCTGTATCATCCGGGGAAGGCGAACGTTGTCGCCGACGCCCTGAGCCGGAAGACGCCTCGAGAGCAGGCGATCGCGAGATTGACAGTACAGTCTCAGCTGCAGAGAGACCTAAGATGGCTAGAGTTGGACATCCAGTTTCCTGATGAGGATGCCCGACTGAGTATCTTAGAGGTTCTACCTAATCTGTTTGGGGAGATCCAACAGAAGCAGGAGACCTGCCCGATGTTGCTGAGGATACGGGAGATGATGTCTCGAGATGAGGCACCACAGTTCCTTCTGGGGGCAGATGGAGTGTTGAGACGCCGAGGTCGCGTCTGTGTACTTGCTGACGCAGATTTACGTCAGAGGATTCTACAGGAGGCTCACTGTACACCTTACTCGGTACATCCAGGTACGAGTAAGATGTATCAGGATTTGAGACGTATATATTGGTGGGGTGGGCTGAAGCCCGATGTGGCCAGATTTGTGGCATAGTGTGCGACCTACCAGCAGGTCAAGATCGAGCATTTCAGACCTGGGGGCGAGCTTCATCCACTTCCTGTTCCACAAAGGAAGTGGGAAGACGTCACCATGGACTTTGTGACCGGATTGAGATTGAGCCAGGGTTATGATGCTATCTGGGTCATTGTGGACAGATTGACGAAGACGGCACGTTTTGTTCCGATCAGGGAGACGTGGCCGGTGAGCAGGCTGGCTGAGGAGTACACTAGGCAGATAGTGAGACTCCATGGGGTGCCGAGGACGATCGTCTTTGACAGAGATGGGCGATTTACCTCGAGGTTTTGACAGCAGATTCAGACTGCCCTAGGGACGAGTTTACATTTCACGACGGCGTTTCATCCTTAGACCGATGGTCAATCCGAGAGGACAATTCAGACGTTGAAGGATATGCTGCGAGCTTGTGTGTTGGATTAGGGACAAGTGTGGACGGATCACCTCCCACTAGTTGAGTTCTCATAGAACAACAACTGGCATGCATCTATTGGGATGGCCCCATATGAGGCACTATATGGACAGAGATGTCGGACTCCGTTATGCTGGGATGAGCAAAACAGTGTCAGCGGTATAGCCCCTGATCAGATTCAGGATGATATGGCCCGAGTAGCCCTGATTAGAGAGCGACTGCTGACGGCTCAGAGCCGTCAGAAGTCGTATGCAGACAGGAGGCGCAAACCTCTAGAGTTCCGAGTTGGAGCCCATGTGTGGCTGAGAGTGTCCCCGACACGAGGTGTGAGGAGATTCGGCATTAAGGGGAAGTTGAGCCCCCGATATGTCGGACCATTCGAGATTCTGGATCGGGTTGGGAGCGCAGCCTACAGATTGGCTTTGCCTCCGAGATTAGAGGGTGTTCACCCTGTGTTCCACGTGTCTCAGCTGAGGGAGTATATACCAAACCCGAGACACATTGTGAGTTATGATGATTTTGTGGTTGAGTCGGACCACACGTTTGCTGAGCATCCTATTGCAGTCCTAGAGCGAGGTATGAGACGCCTGCGTTCGAAGGACATTCATATGTTGAGGATACAGTGGTCGAGACGTGGACCTGAGGAGGCTACTTGGGAGACTGGGGATAGTATCCAGAGGAACTATCCAAAGTTCTATGTTGGGATAGGGGTACCAGTGGGGTCGCCGGGTAGATCTTAGTATTACCTCGGTGAGTGTTATATGCTTATGTGTTTATGTGCTTATATGCCATACTGTGTTTATTTCGTGCTAGCTGTGATGTGTGTATGATCTGTTACAGATCCTGTTGTGCTAGTACGACCGATAGGTATAGCTGGAAATGGTTCTTACCTCCATGCTATCTCGAGATATGTAGGATTGGATGGAGATATCTTCTCCATGCCCCGATGTTGGTTTGGCTAGAGACGCTTCTCTCTATGCCCCGGATAGGATTGTGATCTTCTACGGGAGATGATGTTTCTCCACGCCCGTGTTGAGGTTATAGCGTATGGTTGAGGCCAGATATGTGTTATGATACCTCTATGATAGAGAGTGTATCCCGGTTTTGAGGTTATGTGCTTTCGAGGTTTATGCAAGTTTCGGGACGAAACTTGTTTTTAGGGGGGAGAGATGTAAGATCCATAGTCTTTCGGGCCGAGACCGGACCTTGGCCGAGATTAGCTTTGCCCGAGGTTGGTCTTGCCGCCCCGCGGTGAGTGGCGCCGCCCCTGCGGCTGCTTGGACCGCCCCCGCGGTTTCCGGTGGCTGCAGCCGTTTTTGTTGACCTTTATTGACCTTGCTTTACCCTTTACTTCACCAATTTTTACCTTTGGCTGATCAAGGGTTTCTTCATCCTCTTGCTCCAGTTTCTCTCCACGCATCCTTGCTTCCCTTTGCTCCCCTTTGATCTTGTTCTAGCTTGGAAGAGTTTGTGAGAGTTGGAAGTGTGTAGTGCTTGTGTAAACTGTGGCTTTGGATATGCTGGGCTTGGAAGCCAGCCTTGGTAGCAGTTGAGCTCTCTTGCAGCCTTAGACCACAAGTGTGGTAAGGTTTCTTCTCCTCTCTTCTTTCTTTCTTGCCTTCCTTCATAGCTTAGGATTAGATGATTGTCTAGGCACGTTTTGATGTTGGTATGTGTACGTATGTGTTTGGGATTGGCTTTGGATGAGAGAAGACGGAAATTGATCACATGAAGGACCGAGGAGAAACGCAGAATCACGCTCTGCGCAATCGCCGCCCCCGCAGCCGTGAGTCACCGCCCCCGCGGCGACATTGTCCAGGCGCCAGCGGCGTTCCAGCGGCCGCCCACGTTCCGTGTCACCGCCCCGCGGCCACATCCCGCCGCTCCCGCGGCCACCTGCTTTCGCCCATGCGTCCCTTGTGACCCGCAGGTGCGTTTTGTCCCGGATCTACCTAAGGCTAGGTAGATCCTTTTCCTTCCTAGTATGAGTGTTAGTAGCATGCTAGGTGCGAGTTGAGGTTAGAATGAGTTGAGTACGAAACTGTTATGCCGGTAACGGCCTTGAAGATTACGAGTTGGAATATGATCCGTATGGATCCCTTGGGTCTAGGTGTGACCCCTTGTATGGATATGTATATGATGTATGCGTTATACCTTGTTTAGGTTGAGTTGATCTCCAGAGCGGAGCCGAGTATTCTGAGTCTGTGACTCCCGAGGTTGAGGTAAGTCCATAGGACTTACTTAGCTGCCCTCCATATATTGGATGTGTGCCTGAGTGGTGGATGTTATGCTTTATAGCCCGTATGATATATTGTATTACCGACCTATGGTCTATTGACTGCCCATTGTAGGGCCGTCACAACTTGTCCATTCATCCCGCTGGGAGTCTGAAGCTTCTCTTCGGGCAGGCCCGTATGACTCAGTGGGCCGGCCACCTGCACCACTCCCATAGGGTACACGGGAGGTGGGACCGGATCCCATTCCAGCTGGCACCATTCCCGAGAGGCGAGGGTTATATTCCTCGTGTCACATACGTTCATATTGAGTTATTATTTATACGCTGTATGCGCCGGACTATTATTATAAGATAATAAAATGGGTAAATGTGTGACAACATGTTTATATGTTTAAATTCTGACGTGTGCATGTGCTCTAGCATCTTCCTTTGTATGTGTTTGGTTAGCTAACGGTGTAATGCCGTGTTGTAGACTTTGCAGGTTAGGACACTGCAGAGTGATCCAGACGGGGCGATCTGCTGAGGGCTCCATACACTGGGGTTATACTCGTGGATGGGTATTTTGGTTATGTATATATATATGATATGTTTTGTTGTACTCAGCAGTTGTATAAACCTTTTGACATGTTTATATATCAGTTTTATGTTTTGGTTTTAATCTGTTTGTGCCTTGTTGTAAGATCGGTGAAATTGTTGTCAGGCTAGGGTCAGGATCCATTGTGAGATCCTAGCCCGGTAGCACCCCGAGTCCCGCGAATTCGGGGTGTTACATGTGGGAAGCGGGTTGTTACTATACTAGAGTGGTTTGAGGAGCTTTGCCATGTCGGTTCGGCCAGGGACCGACAAGTTTGGATGGTGGTGGTGTGGGGACTTTGGAAGGGCCATAATCGGCAGATTTTTGATAATTGCGTAACTGAACCCTGGAGCATTACGTAGGAGGCTCTTAAATTGGTCTTTGACGTTATGGACAATTCTCTTTCATCAAGCTTAGGTTTGAAACCGACTAGGGGAGGTTCTACGCGATAGAACAAGTCCTTTGGGGGAGAGATTAAATTGAACTGTAATGCAATAATATCGGCTATGAATGGTTACGGGGTTGGTGTGGTGGCACATAAATTGACGGGGGAGGTTTTGCTGGCTTCTTCTAAAAGTTTAGGGGGTCATCCAGGGGTTATGTTGGTGGAGGGGTACACAATGTTATGGGCCTTACAACTTGCTCGTGACCATGGATGGACGAATATCGTATGTGAATATGACACGGCATCACTGGTTTCATTACCGACTATTGATGATGTTGTTAGGTGCACCATGTGATACGCCCTTGGATGGCGATGCCATCCGTGGGCCCGGCTAAGACGACCCGGCAAGCGGCATGCCTATCCACGACATTAAGTTAACATATATTATTATATTTTATAATTTTGCAATTTAAATAATAGACTTTTAATTTTCGGAACTTTAACTCCGGAACTTATTTCCGGGAGTTAAATTCCGACAACTGATGGTCTTGTCCTTTCAATTCGGGAGTTAGCCCCGACTTTATTTCCCGCCATTTAATTTCCGACTAATGGTTTGACCCTCATTCACTATATAATGGATGCTTGACCTCTTTGTAATTCATGTTCAAACCAATTAAGTATTGAGAAGGTAAATTCCTCCTACTTAGTTTGGGCATCACTTCCCCTTCCATCCTCTTGAAGTTCTATCTTGGATCTAGTCTTTGATCCAAGAATTCGCATTCGAGGATCCTTTTGAAGAATCAACTATCCTATCCACTTCAACGGCTTGATCGATCTACCTAGATCGAATCAACCATTCACTTTCATATCCATCTCATAGCTTCCGCCACCCATATTCTATTTGTATGAACCCCATCCACAATTAACAACGGAGTAGTTGAACGCTTAGTTCGATCTTGATCCGCGCAATTTATATCATAAATATAATAATATATGCTAGCTTAATGTCGTGGATAGGCATGCCACTTGCCGGGTTGTCTTCGCCGGGCCCACGGATGACATCGCCATCCAGGGGCGTATCACCATGGGTGGTGTGGTGTTGGAGTTTAAAAGGATGACAATGACTTCCATGAATACGG
This sequence comes from Fagopyrum tataricum, assembly GCA_002319775.1. Classification (NCBI taxonomy): domain Eukaryota; kingdom Viridiplantae; phylum Streptophyta; class Magnoliopsida; order Caryophyllales; family Polygonaceae; genus Fagopyrum; species Fagopyrum tataricum. The sequence goes on from CM008286.1 coordinate 13,347,275, forward strand.
GTGGTCCTGTGTGCAAAAGACAGGTAACAAGGCGACTCATTGGTTGGCGGCGGTTCAACCTAATGTTATTACGCTTTTTTTTTTTGTTTCTAGTGGTTTTCTTGTTGCTTTGAACATTGCTATTGGGGACGATGACACTTCCGAATAATTTTTGTTCTATTAAAAAAAGAAGAAGAAAGGTTGAGTTCAAGTGAAAATGGGTCATAGGGTCAAAAGTAGGAACCATTCACAATCATTGGATCAAGTAACAATTGTTCAAATATAACATGTATTTGTTCAACTATATTCGCAATTATTCAAATATGTTAATTGTTCGACTATATTCGAAATTGTCCAATTATACGACCAATTGTTCAACTATATTCGAAAGTTTTAAACTATATAATTAATCGTTCACATGTTAATTTATATGTACAATTGTTTAACTAAATTTGCAAGTATATGACAAATGTTAATTAATTTGGACAAATTACAACACTGGTTATTTTAATTCAAGGATGTGAGTCCTTCTCACTTTTGACCCTTAAAACCTCTTCATATATATATATATATATATATATATATATATATATATATATATATATATATATATATATATATATATAGAGAGAGAGAGAGAGAGAGAGAGAGAGAGTTAGGATCATGTAGGAACCTCTCTTAGAGTAGGGAATAAGGACTTATAATAGCCGTTGGATTAATATAGATGAACGTCCAAGATTTAACATTGTTTTTGGTAATAATTAATGAGAATATTATATTGCCTCTAATAGAATTATGATAAAAACATTTTAACGACCAAAATTTCTCTATGAAATATAATAACGACCCATGAAAATAAATTATTTAGAATTATTCGTTAAATTTGGTCGTTAAAATTTGTAATATAGAAAAAATGCTGGTTAAATTTGGTCGTTAAAAATTTTATAAGAAATTTGATCGTTGAATTATTTTCATATTGGGTCGTTATTATATTTCATAGAGAAAATTTGGTCGTTAAAATGATTTTTTATATAATTAATATAGTCATCGTTAAAATTTTGTGGGTCGTTAAATCTTGGATGTTAAATATTTTGTGGGTCGTTAAAATTTTATAGAGAAAATTTGGTGGTTAAAATGTGTTTTTTCATATTTTAACTACCAAAACAAATTTTAACGACCAATCCTAACAAATATATTATAAAATATATTAACGATCAATTGCTTCAACGTTTATTTTTGGGATAGCCCAAAAATAAAAAATTAGTTTTCCTAATTTGTATATTATTTAATGAATGAATAATGAAAATTGAACAATCTTGTGATTCTCACCTTGGGAAGCTTATTGTGCACCTTCCATCATGAACGTACAAATTTTAATCCAACGGATCTTAGGAGTTCCTATTCCCTACTCTAAGGGTTGTTCCTACCGGATCCTGACCCTATATAGAGTTATATATAGGTGCAATACATGTGTAATAAACTAGTTATTTTACAAACTAAGTATATTAAAAGAAGAGAAATTCCGGATGGTACCCCTGTGGTTTGGGGTTTTTCGGACTTTGCCCCAGGGTTTTTTTTGCAGTCCGAATGGTGCAGATCAACTTGACCCAATCCCGGATTTTGCACATTTTCATTAAATCTGTCAAGAGACCTCTTTATTAATGAAATAAATAAATAAAATAAATATAAAATTAAAATAAAATAAAAACAAAATAAAAACAAAACAAAACAAAATAGAAGAAGGTTTCATTATATGGACGTCATTACATAAACACCATCTTCGTCTCCAGTTTCATACGTAGAAACCGGAAGCTTCCCGACGACAACATTCCGGCGACGGTGTGGTGCCCTTCCACCACCTTGCTAATGTGAAGTTCAACTTAAATATTTAGCCTAATATATGACTACAAGTTACATGTCTGGAGAACAATATGACATGGATTCCTCTCATTACGGCAATTCACAGATAAAAACCATAATCACGGCGCTCCATCGGAGAGGAAGCGATAACCGACGTCATAATCAACCACCGCACAACTGTCGAGAAAGACTCCAAGGGAATCTAATGCGTTTTCTAGGGCGGCTCCAAAGATGTCAACTCGATTGGGGCCATCTCACATATGCAAGGACGATATCGCTTACTCCGACGACACCGGAAACCTGGACTTCGGCGCCAGTTACGATGTTGCACATGATATTGATCACCTTAATTAGAGTTACAAAATGAGCTTTTCTAATTGGATGAATCGGCTCAAACACAACCTTAGATTTGATGGATGGAGGTTTGATTTTGCAAAAGGGTATTCAACTGGTGTTACAATGGTTTATATGGAGAATACTTCGCCGGAGTTCGCCATCGGCGAGACAATGTAACAGAAAACACATCGGCGTCGGAGGTGAGCAAGACTTTTTTTCCTTCAATAGTATGTGAAATCCAATTCCTTTATGAAAATGGTAGAAGAAAGGACGAGGAAGAGAATGTTTTCTTTTTGTTTTATTTTTTTTCATTAATAATGATGTATGTTTGTCAAATTTATTGAAAATGGGCAAAATTGTAAAGTTGAAGGGCACCATTTATAATGAAAAAAACTATTGGACAACATCCGAAAAATTCCAAAAAACTATTGATTGTTGTCTTTAATTTTTTTTTAAAATAATAGAAAAGTCGATAATATTTTTAAACTTTTGTAAAAGGTACAATTTAGAAAATATATTTAGACGGAGATAAATCATTTTATATGATTATATTTTTTTTTCTATTTAAATGTGATTATGTATCTAAGTATATTGAGTATTAAAATGTAAAATTCCATGAATATGACTTGTGTTGTTAAATGGGTTATAAAATGATATAAAATTTTCTATTCGGCGTAAGTATATAGATATTTTTATGTTTATACTTAATATACATATATGTATTTACTTATAATAATAATATGGTAGTTATAATAACAACAATAATAATAAATATCCGGTGATTACTTGAAATTATTGTTGGACATTGGCTTCAACAACGTAAATAAAAATGTGGCAAATCAAATTTTATTCGATAGAAAAAAGAAGCTGAGAATGGGATTGGGAATATCCCCTCCCTGCTCGCATTCTCCGTTATCTCATTCCCACCTACCGAGTACCAACCAACCAACCCTTCGCTTTACTGAGTTAGGTGACAAATGACAAGTGCCACGTGTAACATGTTCCTCTGCTTCACGCCCCATTGCAGTATCAACACTCTACCTCATCCAACGCCTCAAATTCAATGGCATCTACAATTCAACCGGCAGCATAAACCACAGCCGTAAAAAACGGGTATCCTTTTTTATAACACTACATCAAAATCAAAATAAGCAAACTTTAATAAGAATTTAATATTATTGTATTCCTAAAATGCCCTCACATACTGAGTGGAAAACCTACTTCCATTGAGTATTTGACTGCGGGTGTGTATTTACTCCGTCTGCTCTTTCATCCTGCTTTCATAATCCCCCAAACCAAAACTTCTCCTACAGAGAAAAGAAATCCCCCGATCGAAAAAGAAAAAATAGTATATCCATGGCGGCTGTAGTGCTTGATAACAGTAGTGGTATCCCTAACGGGAAAACTGTTCCGGCTCCGGTCACTGGACGTTTTGCATCGGTGTACAGTGAACTCCAAAGGAGTCGCCTAGATCAATCCCTTCCCCTCCCCAGCGTTCTCAACGGAAACTTCAAGGTCGTCGATGGCCCTAAAAGCTCCGCCGCCGGAAATCCAGGTAAATCAATCTCTCTTACGCCAAATATCTTATATTTTCTCCCCAATTCATCAAACTACGTGTTCCGCTATGGTAAAAATTGTATGTACAGATCGTGTATTGGGAAATGGACTTGAAGTAGTCAGATAGCGATCATGCCCCCCTGTAAATGTCGCTTTGCTATTTAGTTGACTGTTTTCACACTAGATTTGCTGTCTTTGGAGTGTAATAAGAGGATCCGAAAATTTCTCTATCTCTGGATCTCTTTCCAAAGTTTATCTTCTGGTTTCGCAGTCACTAAATGTGGATCAATTTGTTTGTTTTGGATGCCGATACTGATCTTTGTTTTTGCCAGATGAGATTGCGAAGCTTTTCCCTTGTCTCTTTGGACAGCCATCGTCAATGGTGGTTCCGAGCGAGTCCGTAGGGTCGGAACAGAAGTTGAAGATCGGTGTTGTGTTGTCCGGGGGCCAAGCGCCTGGAGGCCACAACGTTATATGTGGCATTTTCGGTGAGAAATATATTTTTTCTTTTCTTCCAGATACCTGATCTCCATATTGTTCAACTTGACTGCGTTCTAACATGTTCTAGCTGTGCTGGTTGATAGACTACTTGCAAACTCGTGCAAAAGGAAGCATAATGTATGGATTTAAGGGTGGCCCAGCAGGGATCATGAGATCCAAGTACGTGGAACTCACTACAGACTATGTCTACCCTTACAGGAATCAGGTGAGTCTTGATTGTTTCTGTTGTTTAGCTAAAATAGTTTCCTATTCATTGGTTATGTTTGTTTATTTGCTAGGTGTGTAATTTTGCAGAACCATGTGATTTGCGAATCTTCTTGTATCAAGATTAAAAAAATTTGATTTGTAATTCTATACTCAGTTATAGTTTAGTGGCATGTTGAGATTCTATGACTCAAATTATTATTCTGTCTCATAATTCTTATGTATTCAAAATGATTGTTTTTATAACCCATATGCATTTGCACATTGGTTATCTTTTACTATGCATAGCAATTAAGATTGTAAACTTCTAAATCTCCTCAGGGTGGTTTTGATATGATTCGTAGTGGGAGAGACAAGATTGAGACTCCGGAGCAGGTAAAAATCACAGCTCCCAATTCAACTCTCTTTCTCACTCTATTTCTTGTGATGAATGACTGTAGGCCATCTCTCACACATTGTGCTTTGCTGAAGCTAATCATCAGGACGGCTTTTTCATCTGCCTTTGCTTTCTTTTTCTTTATTGATTGGTTAATGTTGTGGTTTCAGTTTAAACAAGCTGAGGATACAGTAACAAAGCTTGACTTAGATGGCCTTGTTGTTATTGGAGGAGATGACTCAAATACAAATGCTTGTCTCCTTGCCGAGAACTTCAGGTATGAACTTCTCCCAGGTGCTTACAGCAGCTACCTGCCCAAAAACTTTGTATAATCTTGATTAATATGTTTTACGATGGTGATGCCATTTCAAGTTATGGTACCAGTCTAAAGAGTAACAATGTCAGTACTTTCTGATCATTCATGGCTATGAACATTTAGATTTGTGCGATATGTATTTCTGATTTTTATGTGGCCTTCATTGACTTACTTTCTGAGGATGCATTTATTTCTTGGCTTAATTAGGAGCAAGAATCTGAAGACCCGTGTAATTGGTTGTCCCAAGACCATTGACGGTGACCTGAAATGCAAAGAAGTTCCAATTAGTTTTGGATTTGATACTGCCTGCAAGGTTTGTCCTTAGATTGATAAGTGTTTCTTTTGTTTTGTATGTTGTACGCTAAAATTGACTCACCCTTTAGCATGGCCACTTAATTTTCTTTTGTCTGGTTGTATTGCTTTTTTGGTTGTGGGCGTTGGTTTCAATGGTCCAATTGCTCTCTGATTTTATATGAAACTCTTCAGACAATTAATTAGGTAGCATTGCGAACCAAAGAGAAGAAACATCAATTGTCAACTAGGATGAAGGTTGAGAGAGAGGGGGAAAATGTGGAGGACCTCATGAACATAGAGGAGGCCTTCAGCCTTCGGCTTGATTTTCCTGTCTTGTTTCTTTGTCATCTCGCCTTGGATCTAGAATGCAAAACATTTGGATTCTTCCTATGGTTCTGGAGACCTTTATTATGTAAATTGACTGAGCTAATTTAGCTCGTATAGTTGTATACCTGTGACAGTATGAGACTCTGGCTAGCTTATTTCCTGGCTTGGTTTAATTTGTTGGTTTATCAAAGCCTTAATCGGTTAGATCTTTTATTCATAGAATATTTTAGAAATCTGTTTTTTTAATAGATGTTCTAGGAATGTTTCTTTGTAATCTATTTGAACATAACTGATAATATTGTTTGAAACCTTTTTTTTGCAATGAACTGTGAGAGTCATATATATCTGTTTAAGACAATAATATCGTTTGAAACTTATTTTTTGCAATGAATGGGTACCATGTTTTGATCAAATAATATGACAAACTGGGTAACTGTGCCCTTTAGTGCTTGTAATATTACTCAGATTTTTTGTTGTTGCATAGCAATAACTGCTTGTGCATTCTCCTCATGCAGTAGTCTTCAATGCATTAATTGTCCAATGCTTATATTCTCATGGATGCAGATATATGCTGAAATGATTGGAAATGTGATGATAGATGCTCGATCAACTGGAAAGTACTATCACTGTGAGTATTAAACCTTAATTTGTAAAGATTGTGTTTTCCGCACTGCCCTATTCTGATTTTTTTTTTTGTGAATGTATTTCTAATCAGCGAAATCAGGTGTTATTAGTTTTGTGCAGTCTATTTGTGTTAGAATAGCCTATAATAGGAGGACCACTCTTTTTTTTTCTTCTAATGTTTAGGCTACGACTGTAGTTCTTGTGAGTGCTATCCAATTTATATGGTGGTTAGCCTCTTTGTCTTTTTTTGTTACACGTAGGTGGCCTTTTGCGTTAATTATTAATCACCTTTGTTTCTGCTGAAAAAGTCACCAGTATTAGTACTGTGTTTTTATGCATTTTGTTGCATAAGATAATTCATGTGTCAGGTGCCTTCGTCCATGATAAAACATTATCCTTCTGCTCTTGGCAAGGGCAATAGCTTTATATGCAATTTTTTTAAGTTTGTGAACTGTGACATGGTAGCTTCTGCTAAGTGACTAACTCATGCTTTTGTGTACTGTTCTAACTTTTGCATCTTTTCAGTTGTGAGGCTTATGGGACGTGCTGCCTCACACATAACATTGGAGTGCGCCTTACAAACACATCCAAACGTTGCTCTCATCGGAGAGGAGGTACCGCATTGTCTTCTATGTAAATTTTGTTTTAGATGATACAAATTTCGCATAATTGTTTTAGTTGATCCAAGCTTTATCTTTCTGTAGGTTTTTGCCAAGCAACTGACTCTGAAGAATGTAACTGACCACATTGTGGATGTAATTTCTAAACGTTCTGAACTGGGCTACAATTATGGGGTTATACTGATCCCAGAAGGCCTGATTGATTTCATTCCAGAGGTACGTATTCCTTTATACACCGATTTTTCATTTTCTGGAAAATTTAGATGGAATAGCAAGGTTGTTAGGATATATAGTAGGCATTGTGAGAATATTAGGGGTTAAGTGCTAACATTCTAGAAGATGAAGGATCCATGTGCTTTTAGTTGAGAAGTTAGGCTGTGTCTCACATGTACCTGACCTTGTGAGTGGCCATTGGCCTTCTAGCTATTATCCAGAAAGTAACATGTTGTAAGGCTGTTTGCCTGAGTATTTTGTCAAAAAAAATTGTTCTCTTCTGGCAGTTTAGTGGAGCTTTTGGCTTGAGAATCCTCTGGATTCTTGGGTCTCCCTAAACTTGAGAGTGTATTTGTATTGATCCCGATTTTGTGCTCAATCAAAGTCGTTCCTTGCTTTTCTGTTTTCTTGCAGGTTCAGAAGCTTATTGCAGAACTAAATGAAATATTGGCCCATGATGTTGTGGATGAAGCTGGTGTGTGGAAGAAGAAACTTACTAAACAATCCTTGGAGCTTTTTGACTTGTTGCCCTCAGCCATTCAGGATCAACTGATGCTTGAAAGAGACCCACATGGAAATGTTCAGGTACTTTTTCCTCTGAGTTTTCCCTTATATTGGACATGTGTTAAGCAACCTTTATTAAGGTATCCTTTGAATTACTCTAGGTTGCCAAAATTGAGACTGAAAAGATGCTCATTCAAATGGCGGAGACTGAGCTCGAAAAGAGGAAGAAGGCCGGCCTATATAAGGGAGACTTCAAAGGGCAATCTCACTTCTTTGGGTAATTGTTATTACTTTTACTTTCATGGATATTTAACCAACTCTTTGCTTTATTGGTCATCATACCTTCCAGCACAAAAACGTTACATGTCTTTTTACTTCTGGTTAAAGTTTCCATGTGGTTAAGCTAGTTTAGCAATCATATACACGCATATAGGAGGCACATACAGAAAATTCTTGTATACTACTATTAATCTATACTAGTTTGATTTCCCCTACAAGCCTTGTATGGGTTGATTAATATAAACAATTTATTTTATTTTTTAAAAGTTTGGAATTAAAGTTGTCTAATTATAAAAGTTGTATCTAATTTAAATAGAAGTTGTTTTATTTAATTTTAATGGTTATAGAAGTAAAATATAATCTAAATAGATTTTAAATTTTTTTTTGTGGCTTTAATCCTCAGGGCGACACATCTAAGCTTTTTTTTTTAACCTCAACTTTAGTATATTATATAGATATTTCAGCTTGATTCAAAATGAACAGATGAATGAGGAATCGTAAGTGAAATATGTTATAGTGTATTGCAGAGATTTGGGATACTATATTGTGTAACAAATAATCACTGTGGTTTTAATGTTGATATATTTCCTCCTGCTCCCTGATCAGATATGAGGGAAGATGTGGCCTACCGACCAATTTTGATTCTACTTACTGTTATGCACTGGGTTTTGCTGCTGGTACCCTTCTCCAATCTGGGAAAACCGGACTCATTTCTTCGGTTAGTGTTAATTTTAACATTTTTTGTTTTATTAAAGTTGAGTGTCTTTCCCTTTTGTGGTTCTTATACTGTCCAGTTGACCTAAACATTTTAATCCTTATCTGGTAAAGGTGGGCAATCTCGCTGCACCTGTTGAAGAGTGGACTGTTGGTGGAACAGCATTGACCTCTCTAATGGACGTGGAGAGGAGACATGGTACATATGATTTTCTTGAATTTTGGGTGATGATAGACTTCTGATTTTCGTGATGGGGCTAGTGGGGAGGACCATGATTTTATGAGAGGAGAGCATTGCTTTATTGCTGGACTTCAGCTGTACCTTACTATGTGTTATGTGTTTTCAGGTAAATTCAAGCCTGTGATCAAGAAGGCCATGGTGGAGCTTGATGGTATATATATATACATACATATAAAATTTGGCTTCTTCTACTTGAACAACTCCTGAGCTTAGATCCTCTACTTTGCAGGTGCTCCATTTAAGAAGTTTGCATCCATGCGTGAGGAATGGGCAATTAAGAATTGCTACATCAGTCCTGGTATGTTACGCTTTGCACAGCATGACATTATTGTCTTATCCTTAATATAGATATTCATATACAAGAGAACTTATGCTGCTGGTGTACGCGTAAAAGAATGCTCAATTTTGAAATTGTTTACAGGCCCTGTTCAGTTCCTTGGACCTAGCTCATACGCGGCGAATCACACCTTATTGCTGGAGCTCGGAATTGAAGTGTAGAAAGATAAGTTGTGATGATGGGAATGCTCCCTGTTCAGTTCCTTGTTTTTTATTAGAAATTCTTCTGCTTGAGAAGGTTGGCATCAATATATATGCCGTACAAAACTGTCATCTGCTTTTGATGAGTCTTGTAAACTTTAGCTTTTTAATTTTTGCTTGAGATGGAAACTTTAGCTTAGTAGACCGAGTAATGTGTTGCAGCGTGGAGAGTTCTCGAATAAGCAATTGTAGTTTACTACACCACTTCTCTGTACTTGTCGAGTTAATGAGTTTCTCAGCTTGAAGATGCACGAGGCTCTTGTTTTAATTTTTCCTTGAGAAATGTATTTATTCCTTGTTTATTTGTTGTTTGCATCAATCTTAGGAGCTTATAACTTGTAGATGGAATAAATTCAGAATGAAAACTTAGGTCTGTTTGATATTGTTTCGAAGGAATTGGAATGAGAATGAAAGATATGTCGATTATTTCGGGGACACAAGACAATTTGGATCCATCAAAAGGTCATAAAAATGACAATTGGTGTGCTGTCACAACAGAAGAAACAAAAGGAAAAACAAATTAAACAAACACCAACAATTCAACACCACAGCCACCAATTAAACTTTTGAGCATCAGGCCGACAAATCTCATTTTAACTTATCACCTCAAAATTAGATTGCAATCGAATAAGAGAAGGAAAAAAAAAGTTAATAAAAGAAATCAATTTGTTATTAGTATTTTTTTTTTTTTTGAAGAAACCAAATCTTATTCATCAATATCATCAGCATTAATCAAAGTACACGACTCGTATGGCATAGCACAGAGTTTTCCAGGAGCATAACGAAGTCCCTCTCATAGCCCGTCGGATCGCATGAATCACGTTGCCCATATATCCCCGGGTAGGTTCATCTGCCTTCGTCTTGCTAATCACAGCAAGTGAATCCGACTCACAAATAATACTATGCCAGCCCCGCTCAACAGCCATAGAAATGGCCCCTAGCAAAGCAGCGCCTTCCGCCTTCACCACCGAAAACGAACCAACCAATACCTTAGAAGCAGCCAAAAACACCGTACCTACTCCATTCCTGGCGACCACACCTACACCACAACTACCATCAATTCGAACCGATGCATCGCAATTAAGCTTAATAGAGCCCCCAGACGGTTTTCTCCATCAAGACGCACGAGTAGTAGTATCACCTGGGCCGGACGTAGACAAACCAACTTCATTGCTATTGAACTCAATGGTCACAAAATGGATTTCGGCCAGAATATCATTTGACTCCTTATAAATCCCTTCAAAGACAACAAGGTTCAGATCTTTCCAAATAGACCACAGGGAAGCCATCCAAAATTGCTTATCCAAGTGGGAGACAATTTCCTTAAACATATCGAGCCAGTTACAGATCGACGAAGCTCTCAGATGGAACCTGTTTACGTCAGGGAATTGCTTCCAAATCTCATTCAATCCAGGGCAGTGTGCAAGAGCGTGCAAAGAGGTCTCAAGTTGGCCACATCTATGACACCACGCTTCTACCTTCACCGCTCTAGAGACAAGCCTATCTTTATAGTGAATAGCGTCCTTGCAAGCTCGCCAAGCAAAGTTGCTAATCCTAGGGAGCGTTTTAATCTTCCAGAAACCAGTCCAGAATGGTGAACCCCTACCATCCGAAGTCGAGGCCCGTGATTCATCGTTCCAACCACACTCGAAAATCACCAAATGATACGCAGATTTCACCGAGAAAAGACCATTGTTGAATAGAACCAGAACGGTTCATCCATACACTGCCGGATCACTAAAGGTATCTTCGGAACCACCTCAGTGTCTATCTCACCCAACAAACTGCGAATCAGAGGAGCCTTCCAAGAGATTGCATTCCAATCTATGAGATCACTAACCCGAGTTTCCATATTAGCATTAAGAGGGCGATAAAGAGATCTGAAAGAATGAAGTCGGGGTATCCATGAGTCACCCCATACAGACAGGGACTCACCATTCCCTACACTACAACACAGTCCCTTACAAAGGACATCTCGGCCCTTGAGCAAGCTTCTCCACACATAACTTGGGCGGTAACCAAGAGACGCTTTCAAAAAGGTACTACCATGATAGTATTTAGCCTTAAAGAGTTGTGCAATCAGAGAGTCAAGCTTTAACAATAACCGCCAACCTTGTTTAGCGAGAAAGGCATGATTAAAAGCATATAAATAGCTTAATCCGACCCCACCATCCGATTTAGATTTGCAAAGACGCTTCCAAGCAACCAATGAATTTTCCTTTTCCCCTCACTACTTCCCCACCAAAAGTTACTCATCAGGCTTTCAATATCATGACACACCCCAACAGGAATTTCGAAACAAGACATCGTATATGAAGGGATAGCTTGCACAACAACTTTAAGAAGAATCTCCTTACCAGCTCTGCTTAAAGTTGATTCTTTCCAACCTTTAAGTTTTTTCCGAACCCTCTCCCTAACGGTCTCGAAGATCACTCTCTTGGACCTTCCAACCATCTTTGGAAGACCCAAATATTTATCATGTTTATCCACCTCCCTGATCTCCAAGATTCTCCCAATCCCAGCTCTAATCCCCAACTCCACATTATTACTAAACGATAATTCCGACTTTGTAAAGTTAACTTGTTGTCCTGACATCTCTCCGTATTCCCGGAGTATTTTCACAATCTCATCACTCAGTTGACATGAAGCTTTAACAAAGATCACACTATCATCAACAAAAAATAATTGCGAAATTCTAGGAGTGGATCTAGCAATCTTGATTCCCTGGAGTCGTCCATTTCTTTCACTTTCCCGGATCATAGTAGATAGCCCTTCTGCCCAAATGAGAAATAAAAAGGGGGAAAGAGGATCACCCTGACAAATCCCACAATTAGGTTCAAAGGAGGGGGTAAGACATCCCTTCATAAGAACCGAAAAAGAGACCGTAGACACGCACTTCATGACCATTCCAATCCACCGTTCCGCAAAACCCATCGACCTCATGCATTCCTCTAAAAAACACCACTTAACTCTGTCATATGCCTTCACCATATCAAGTTTAAGAGCCATATAACCTTGTTTTCCTTCTCTGGTCTTCATAAAATGAAACAACTCAAAAGCAGTCATCACATTATCAGTAATAAGTCTTCCCGGAATGAAAGCACTTTGGGATGGAGAGATAATAAAATCCAAGCAAACTTTAAGCCTATTAGCAAGAATTTTGGCAAAGATATTATAAAGAACATTGCAAAGACTGATAGGTCTCAAATCTTTCATAAGAGAAGGATTACTAGTCTTCGGAATAAGCGAAATAAAGGTATGTTTCAATAAAGGAGGAAAATCTGCACCTTCAAAGAGATTAAGGACAAACCTTGTAACATCATCCCCTAAGATATCCCGGTGTGTCTGATAAAAAAGCGCCGGAAACCCGTCCGGCCCCGGAGATTTTGTAGGATGCATGGCAAAGAGAGCATCCCGAACTTCCTCTGTAGAACAGGGACGAAGCAAGTTGTCATTGATCTCATCCATCACTTTTGCAACGCCAACATCTCCCAGTAGATGAACATAATTGACTTCTGAGGAGAAGAGAGCCTGAAAGTACTCCACCACAACACGAGCCTTCCCATTAGCCGTCCGCCAACATTGTCCATTCTCGTCAAATAACTTTGAGATTTTGTTTCGTCGCCTCCTTCCATTAGCTTTCTGATGAAAGAAAGTAGTGTTACGATCTCCCCATTTAAGCTCATTGGCCATGGCCCTTTGGTACCAATACATCTCATCCATCTTCATTAATATATTCTTTCTCCCCGGCTTCAAGTTGTCTTCGATCCTCCACTAATTGACTCGTAAGCCCTTTGTTGTGAATGCTCTTCAACTGTCTACGAACTTTAGCTAATTCTCTGCGGGTAAATCCAATCGTTTCCTTACTCCAATCTTTAAGATCAACACAACATCTATTGATCTTTTCGGACAGCCCTTGCTCGGATCCTTGTGTACCAGGATTACGCCAGACATTATCCACAATTACCTTACAATCTTCATGCATTGTCCAATATGATTCAAATATGAAAGGACGAGGTCTGTTACCTTCCGATCCATCCTCCTCAAGGCCATTAGTGTTCAAAAGGATAGGAAGATGATCAAACATAGAACGTGTGAGATGTAGGACCCTGGTGTTAGGATACATCTCCATCCAATCATTAGTAGCGAAGTCGTAATCCATACGCTCTTGAATCAAGCTATTTCCACTCCGACCATTGTCCTATGTATACCAGGGTCCACTGAAAGGGATATCCCGAAGATGACAAAGGTCTAGAATGTGCCTGAAGTCAACCATCTTATTATAATCAGCCATTTGTCCCCCTTGTTTGTCCTCAGTGCTCAGAACAATGTAAAAATCCCCAATCACCACCCACGGTGATGAAAACACATCGAATAATAGTGAAGAGGAGAGGAAAGCTTCGAGAAGGAGACGCAGGAACAAGAACAAAAGAGATTCAAGGAAGCAAGCTTTGTTGGAAGAGAAGGAAAACGAGAAATAAGAACATAGATGTCATATGAAGAGAGTCAAGAGACCCCGCCCGGGGTTCCGGGATTCTTCTGAGGAAAATAAAAGACTAGGAAGAAACACACAAGGGGAAATTGAGAAACATGGAGAAAAGGGCAATGGAGAAGCTCACATGAGTACCGAACAAAACACTAATAACTCAGGTCATGGTGGTTTACATTCAAAAAAGTAACACAAGAACAATACAAATTAAGGATTGTTGTATGGATGTTTCTACATCATGCAACCATAGGGAGAAAGAGAAGTTTGAGGTATTGTTATGGAGAGATAATAAGTGAATGGGGCGGACGTCAACATGGACAATGTTGAGGTGCAAAGGGACGCAAGTACTAATAAACATACCCAATGATCAATGTCGGTATACATCCAGTAACCTTCTTGTCCGTAAATATTGTGTTTATAATGATTTGTCTTCTATGGAATGTTTTCGGAGCCCGTAAGAATGAGTTTCGAAAAGCTATTAGGTACCTTTGTGGTCATCACAAAATTGACGTGTTGACTATCTTTGAACCGCGTATTTAGGGTATTGAAGCTCAATGTGTATGTGATAGACTTCACTTCACGAGGTGTGAAAGAGTTAAAGCAGTTGGATCACTGGTGACATTTGGCTTTTTTGGTACAAAGACAAAAACCAACATCACCATATTACAATAGATGAAGGTTTTATTCGTGCTAAAATTGCAAATAGATCAGGGAATTTCCACTTGATTGTTGTATATGCTGCTCCTACTGTCACTAAGAGAAAACCTTTTTTTCCCACGTTAGACAATACTCTAGCAGGTATACAAGAGCAGTGTCTGATTGGCGGAGACTTTAACGGTATCTTATCCCTTTATGAAAGAGAAGGAGGGGTTGGAGGCTTGCATGAGACTCAGATCTGTTTGCTAATCTTGTTAGCACGCATGGTTAATTTGGTCAACATGGGGTATACATGAGTTGACTTCAGTTGGTTTTGCAGAAAGATAGCGAGTAGGATGATATCAAAAAGACTCGACAAGGTTCTCATGAACAGACAAGCCAAAATGATATGGGCTAATGCTTCTATTAGACATCTAGCCCGTTACTCTTTAGATCAGCTCCACTACTCCTCCGTCTCAAACCGTTTGAGAATCTCGAAAATCTAAGATGTCTCTTTAGGTTTGAGGCGGCTTGGATGACCCATGAGGAGTTTTGACCTATGGTGGAAAATGTTTGGGCTACTAATACTGAGATACATGTTTCCTTAGATTCACTCAAATTGCGTTTACTAACATGAATCCGCAAGGTGTTTGTAAATATTTTTCGCAGGAAACAAGTAATTCAAAATAAGATGGAAGAAATTCAAGGTCACCCAGATTTTCCTCATGCACAACACCTTCTAGATCTCAATGAGAGTTGGCGAAATGATCGAACTTGATAAGGTCTTAGATCAAGAAAAGATTTTTTGGCTACATAAATTGAGCGAACAATTACTCTCTATAAGAGATAGGAACATTGCCTATTACCGTGTGTCTAATGTGATAAAACACAAGAAGATTCGAGTGGAAGGTCTGTTTACCGAGGACAATGTTATGGAAGAGGATCCGGATAAATTGAAAGAGTTAGTTGTTAACTACTTCAAGAAGTCGTATGGACTAGGCGATAGGGTTGGTATGCAAAGTTGCATGCTTGACATTTATACCTTATCGATGGTAGAGGAAGATATGTGGTTGAGTCTGAGTGTTAATGTCAAGGCGGATGAGATTTGGAGGGTAGTTAAAGACATTGGCGCCTTTAAAGCTCCGGGAATCGACAAATTTAAGCCGGTTTTCTTCAAAAGTGTTGGGGAATTGTGGGTATCTCAGTTAGATTGGAAGTCCATAAATTCTTTGACACGAGAAAACTACTTGTTAGGATTAATGAGACGCTCTTGTGCTTGATTGCAAAGACTGGTAACCCGGAAAAGATCAATCCGTTTAGACCCATTTCTTTGTGTAACGTGGTATACAAGGTTATATCTAAGGTTATGGTACAACATCTACAAGGCATCATTGAAGACTTAGTTGGCCCCACCCAAGGTAGCTTTATTCCGGGTAGATTGATTCAGGACAACATCGTGCTCATGCAGGAAGTTATCCCTCCAAGTGGTCGCCGGAATCAACTTCGCCTAAGAACTCATCTAAGCAGGAAGAGTGTGTCATCGATGTATATGGAGACATCTAAGCAGAAGACATGGAATATATGCCATTCAGTTCATGAAGCAACAAAATGCAATCGGACCAGTTCATGCTATCCACCAAAGAGACGCCATCAATCATGATCAGACTCTCTATGGGTAGCAACCTGTCAAGCTTACCCTAGTCCCATCCATGACCAACAACCCAATAATCGTAGACATGCCTCACCTAGGAAACCCACTTGGAGCACTGATAGCCACATTGACGAGAGGCCCACCCGAGTACCCCGAGTCAAGCTAGAATCTAGCAATTCCCCTTTACTGATGCTCAATCTAACACCTTGGGTAAGAACTCCCTCCTTGGCCTAGATAATAGAATTATATATCTTCTCTTTTGTATAGATAAATCCAAGAGATCACGCACTCCATGAAAGCCGTATTTGTTGGAGAATAGCGCCGTCCAAGGTTTCTCATACTACTGGACAAGTCTCCTCAAAGCTTACCGAGGAAAATGAGGTTGTTGTCCACATCCCGACGAAACCCAAGTCCACCAACCTCTCTTTAGGCTTGCACTCCTCTTTCCTATCCACAAGGTGTTTGCGACGCTCCAAAGAAAGTTGCAACATATCTTGTCATTTCTTGGTAGGGTTATTTATCACCTTTATAATATGGGATGACATAGTCTTCAAAGCTGATTTCACGAGAGTAACTATGCCTGCAAGGCTAAGTAACCGTCCCTTCCAAGAGCATAGTCGTTGCTTCAATCTGTCAAGTATGAATGAGAAGTTTGAGGAAGCTGCGTGATTTTGAAAAATAAGCATCCCCAAATAGCGCCCGAAATCAACTTCGCCTAAGAACTCATCCTCTTCCATCTTTACTCGATGGACCACACAACTGTCGAGGGTCAGTAACATGGGCTTCTTCCGGTTCAAGGTTCGGTGTTGCTTGCTGGCACGCTCTTAGAGATCTCCATGCCGACGAGCGTTGTCGTAAGCTACGCGTGTGCGCTGATTTCACTCTCACAAGACAACGACAACCCTTAACGTAGGGTTTAGGGCCCATGTACCCTAACAGTTGGGTTGCGCAATTAGGCCTCGTGCACTCGGACTGCGCATGCGCAATCCGCATCTACCGCCGGGCTGTTTTTTTTTTTTTTTGTTTTTTTATTCCCGGATTACAAATAGTAGAAGATGGAAAATATAGAGGCACCGACTAGAATTGAAACGGCAACCGAGTTTTCTAAAAGAAAATGTAATGCATCTTAGTATAATTAAAATAAAAATCACTAACAAGGAAAGCTTTATCGAAATATCTCACAATTATAGTTTAATTTACATCCATAGCCGATAAAGTATTTCCTATTTGAAATATATTCTAGTCATAATATAATACGCATCGGTCAAAAATTTTATAACCTTAATTTGCATATTATAATTTTTTTAGCCGATATATCAACCACAATAATAATACAAAATAAATTACCATATACTATTGTTATTGTCACTTTTTACATATTTCTTTCATATTGATCCCTGATTTTTGAAATGTATCAAAAGATTTGAAATTTGTATAACCCTATATATATAATCCAAGTAACCAAACACACCACAATCACATTCATTCTTGCTAACATCTTTTATGCATGTATTTCTTTCATCACATAAATCTCTAATTTCTTTTAGCTAGCACAACCAAAAAAAATCAATGGAGACGAAATGCAAAATTGGTGAAGAAAACGAATAAATTTTCAAATAACCTTCTTAAAACACTGATATGGTCTTTTTAGAAAAGTAAACGAGCAATATATGCTAATAAAATCGGAGTTTGGGAGTCTAATCTTCTTTTTGAAATGAACATCGTTCTCATTTATACATTATTGAGTCTAGAAGATTTGCTTGTGTTTATCCCACAAAGAAGAATGAAATTGATAATATTTTATTAAGATGGGATGAGAGGCTTATGGAGGTTCGTAGGATTACCAACACTTTTTTTTATAATCCTACGGCGTACGCAAGTCCCTTGTCTCATATTATAAATATATCTTCTATTATCTTTCCTTTGTCCATAAAACACTCATTCCTTTGTTTATAATTCTTTGTCCGTAAATGAGAACGATGTCCCACAAAAAGAATATATAAGATTCTCATTCTCCGTTCTTGCTAGTATGACATATCTCTTCGTTTGCTTTTTTAAAAAGTCCATAATCGTGTTTTGAAAAAGTTACATGGAAATTGATTTTGTCCTTGACTAGAATAATGTGCTATCCTAGTTTTTTTTTTTTAATCATTATTGCAGGATTTTAATATATGTTTAAAATTTTCAAACTTTCATATAAAGGCTATATGAATCGGCTTCATGCGTGTTTCTTTTAATTATAATTGACATCATAAATGATATTTTATTTTTACAGGTAAATATCATACAATAAATACAATATTCCATGAAATTTATCTGGTCAAAGCGGTATAAATTTTATTGTCTTTGTTGAAAGTTTTCGATTAATGACCCTAAACTTTTCAATTTCGTTTGTCCCCTTGTTGATTTTTTAAAAAATAAGTCATTAGAATTATATTCTTCTGTTTTGAATAAGAAAAATAAAATTCTAAGATTAGTTCAACTTAATTTAACATAATAAATAATAAATTTAACAACATTTGTACAACTAAAATTTTGATATAAATGATATCAAGAGTGAAAATCATTTCAAACATACACATTGTAGGTAGGAGAAATCTCCTTATTATGAAATGCATAACTTGAACCACTTATTTTCCTTTTTTCAACTTAAACGACTTTAACATAGAATATAGTGCAGGGACCTTGTTAATATCATCTTAGCCTATGGTATATATATGTACGACTTGGATCGACCACTTATTTGAAGAAATTCTCAACGATTGTTCATCTTAGCCTATGGTATATATGTACGACCTTCTTAATATCATAATTGGTGTATTTTTAATGGAATTTAAAGACTATATACTTTAGATATGTCAGATATATATTGGTATTTTAAATGGTTTATTTGAGACTAATTTTATATTTATTAGAATTTTATATGTATAATTTCTATTTTCTAATTTATGACCATGAATTTATTTGTTTTCAAAATTTTATAATTGAACACATTATATATATATATATATATATATATATATATATATATATATATATATATATATATATATATATATATATATATATATATATATATATATATGAGAACATCTGATAGCAGCGTTGGATTATAATAGATCAACATTTTAATATTGACTCAGAGCATTTAATTACAGCGAGATACTACATACCATACTCGGAAGTCGGAAGATACTATACCCATTTATACTTCATGAACTGTATGTTCAATTATGAATAAATAAAAAAGAAAACTCGTAAGCATAATTATAATATGTCTAGAAAGGCATGCGTACACAAGTAAATAAAAAACATTGTTTAATTAAATTGAATAAAAAATATATAAGGGAACTCGTCAACTCGATACACAATAACAATGAAAGATACATTTAATTTTTTTTAACATTACTTTCATTTGATTTAATATAATTAGCTAATAAATAAAATAAATTTAAAATTAAATAGAATAAAATATATGAAAAATAATATTAATTAAGATGAACATTATGTTCACGAACCTTACATTCATTATTCAGCTTATTCACATATCATTATTTGATATTTATCAATTAATTCAACGTCTTTTAGAGGTTTTTATTCTTTTCTGTAAGAATGATTCTCTCTGAAACATGTCTATATATATATATAGATGAACTTATTCTTTAGATA
The DNA here is from genome assembly GCA_002319775.1 of Fagopyrum tataricum. NCBI lineage: Eukaryota > Viridiplantae > Streptophyta > Magnoliopsida > Caryophyllales > Polygonaceae > Fagopyrum > Fagopyrum tataricum. Next base: position 13,367,202 of record CM008286.1, read on the forward strand.
TTAACTTACCTTGATTAACCATGTAAATAATATTAGTAGTATACATTTTATACTCGAATAGAATTATTTATCACCTTCCTTTGTAATTACATTCGATTCAACATGAAGTTTCGCAATCTTATCATCATTTTTGTATTTCAAGCTGGTACATAGTTATTCTATTCATTACTAAATAGAAATAGAGCAGTCATATTAAAAAATTATCAACTAATTAGATAGAAATAGTGTAATTTCTTTTTTTTTTTTTTATAGAAATACATAGTAGCATCTTTTTTTTTTAAATTTTATTTAGAGCGGTACATAGTTATTTCGGCTGACTTTCACTTCCTTCACGCACCGCCTCCTTCGTTTACGCCTATATAATGACTCTCCTGACCGAGTTTTACATGTGCTTCGAAGATGAAGTTGAAGGCTTTCAGAGCTCCTTTGCGTCGCCTCTCCTCTAGATCTATTGATATTTGGAGCTCTAGGATTAAAGAGATGAAGGATAAAATTGCTTTTGTACAGTACGAGATCCAAAGCAGGCCTTTTGATCACCTTCTTCAAACTAACGAGAAAGCATCCATTATATTATTTGTTCCTTTGTTCTCGAAATCTCTGAATGACGGTTTAGCAGAATTCAAAGTTGCATTGGGTTCGGTTTGACGACTCGTTAACTTCTCTCTTCCACAACTTCATCAAGAAGCGTACTTATGCTAACCATATCAAATTGATCATCGATGATGACTAGGCCATCCTCACCAACCCGAGAGATATTGCTTTGTTCCTAGTTGATGTCTTCCATTTATTCATCGGCGTTGATACCCTGACTAGTAGTTTGAACCCTAATTTCTTCTCCCGGGATTATGTTCTTAGCTCAATAATGTTTCTAATCTTCTGTATCCTGGATATGCTATTGCATGTTTCTAATCAATAAAATTTGATATACATGTCCTGGATATGGAACCATGTATGCAGATAATACGAGTTTCAGTATGATGTATGGAGGAGGTTCATAATGTCCAAAAAACTATGATATACCATAACCATCCAGTAAGGTTCTTGGTTGATTTGCAGTGAGATTTCCTATATAGATCTCTTTTAGTGGTTTCAGTCAAGTTCAAAATAGTTTGTATTGAAAACATGATATTTAAATCAGTTCTTGGTGTAAGCTTCTTTTGAATATTTTTGTGATTGCAGTTGATTATATATAGCTTAGAACAAGAAATTATGTGGAAATGAATGTTTATTTATAATTTGGTTTGACAAACAACACCATTGCACTACTAAGTATATCATTGTTAGTCTGTCTCACTTATTTGCAATAAGGAAAAACCCAGATAAGGATACTGCTTAGTAAGAAACAAGAACAAGATCTGGATAATGATACTTGGGATTTCTTGAAGATTTGTGAAGCAAGAAATGTATTATTAATAGATTTAATAGTGCATGAAGTTGTTTTATCAGTTCAGTAGACATGACCATGTGGCCCTAGCTGAAGTTTGTTAAGTACAATAGTTTACTGAGAATCAGACATTCTTTCTTTTTTCCTGAGGAATGAGTGAATGAAGAATTGGAGCATTCAGATAAAAAAAAATTGGTTTGTAAGGATAAGTGACATGAATGACTTGAAACGTGGATGTTTCAGTGTTGGCAGAGCTGTGGATAAGAATCACAATTGGAGTTTGCTACGAGAGAAATGCATACGATCTTCCTACACCAGATAAAGTGGCACAACTGATAGTTTGTAGCAAAAGAGGTTCGTAAGATCTTACTTGAAAAGGGTCACCGAGAAGTTGAGACGAGGCTTTTGAAGCATCTAGCCTTATTAAAGTTTCTCTTACGCAACCGGCTTAAGATAGTTTGGTGTCCTGACTAGTAATTTATAAGAACCCGAGTCACCCGGTTTGTCAGCGGTTCGATGGCCCCGCCGACTATGAGCACTTCTAGACTTCCAGTCGATGAATTATAACAGAAGAAAAGGATCTGACAAAGAACTCCTAATTACCATGGCCCGCCGACTCCTCAGCACGTCCTCACGGTCATGGCGTTTTCTAATGTCTCCTTCCAAACCCCTAACCCCTTCTCCTCGTCTCCTTCAACCTGTAAACCATCAAGGTAATTTCTCTCTCTCGTGAAATTTTTATCTCGATGTTCATATTTTCTTTTCTATCCTTTCTTTTTTTGTTCAAAGTGTGATTATGTCGAATTTTTTGTGGATCAGTGCTTTAATTATCACCACCTTGCTGAGTGTATGCTTGGTGATTAGTTGTACAAAGAATAAAAAACTAAGCAGACTTGGACCTAGCTGAAAACGGAGGAAATTGTTTTTTTTTGTTCAACTGTGCAGTTAATTGGTTAAATCCGGAGACTCTCAACGCATATGAATGTGGCGGCGTTATTAGTGGTAGAACCGGTGGTGTTCATTCATTTTTCATGTTTCCAATTGTTGCATCCGGTTTGCTTGGAATTGGAATGTTGGATAAAGCCTATGCAGATGCGGGTGATGATGGTGAGGTGTGTTTGTATATTTAAGATGTTCAACATTGGTTTTCTGATGCTCAATTTTACTAAGTTCACTGAACTTCTGGTTGGGCATACCTTGTGGGATTTATATGACATAATGCTTAAGTAGCTCACACTATGATATGAGGAATATGTTGTCACTAACATGTATATTGAAGAATATATCATCCGCAATTTGTTAGTTTATTCCTATTCCTGCTAATTTGATAGATTTAGAAAAAACATTATGGAACTGCACTTCAAAAGAAAAAAACTAAGTAATAGTGCAATAACTCATACCAAACTAAACAGTAGAGAAGGCAACCAAACTAGCTATGTAGAAGAAGGGGATTGAAAATCAGGTAAAAGAAATAAAAACTACTCGGATAGACATCTTGTGCTAGTGAAGCTATTGTGCTAAATTTGTAGAGCAATCCCCTTGTATACAATACCATCTGTTTTATTGGCATCTTAATTTTTTTTGGAGATTATAAAAACCTAGTTAGTCATCCCCAGGCCCCAATCTGACCTAACAAGCAATGAATAGACTTCATCCTTCGTTCCTTGCCATACATCCACTTGGATTGTGCTATTCTGGTAGCTCCCAATTGTGGACAATCTTCTTTTTACTATAGTTTGGACACTAGCTTCCTGCACAACCAACGACATCTTTTTTCCTGTGGGAGATTCACTTCTATGGATACCGAATTTCAATATGCATACACATACATGTGAGCTATCTATCTGCTTGATCATAACCTTGACATCCTTTTTTGTCTTTTGACTGGCTGCTGTTGTATAGAGAATCTGATATTACTTTTCTAGCCAGTTTCTCTTTTGTTTATGTGTATGCATATTGAAAATTTCTTTTTTGGGGGTTGAGTATGGGGTCTCCTTTAATTTCTGATGTCATTTTTGTGGTCTTTAGATTGTCGAATTTACATAGCGCTTCATTGTATTTTCAGGCTACAGGTATACCTCCATTGGCATCAACAGCTGACAGCCCTTTAGGGTATCCGAACTTAGAGGAAACAGCAAGGAAAGAACGACAGCGTTTAGAAAATTTATTGAAGAGTAGAGGAAAGCCACATGGTGCTATTCCCCGTTTCACAGTTGGAGTTAAGGGGCAAAAGGTATAATATCATGTTTCCAAATTTTTTATATTATGTTTGCGTGTCATAACTTGATTGGATATGTCTAAATATTGGAAATTTGATGTATTTTTATTTTGTTAAAAGTAGTTTTTAGAGTTTTTGAATTGAATATATCATTCCAAGTTGATGTGTGGATATTTGAGTGCAAAAAGACAAAATGTAGCATTCCTGTTTGGCTGTTTTTGTTCACCATGCAAGTTGTCATGCAGGGGGTTATCTGTTTGGATGTCATTTGATCATATTCTTAAGTTATATATTTAGAGATAAATACTTCTCGTTTGTAGATCACAATCAAGTTCCAAGTTCCTCAAGGATGCGACGTCCCGCGTCTGATTGCAAACCTTTCTTCAAATCTTGGCTTGAAGGCTGAAGATCGAGGTGGCGAGGCAGAAATGATGATGCGTGCTTGGGACAGGTAGGCTTATTCCGTAAAATGCAATCTGTTGTATTCAATCTTAGATACATAGTAGTTTGTACAGAAAAATCCAATTTAGATTTTATTTTTGCTGTTGTATTAGTTCATCCTTTTTTTTTTTTGTCTGTTTTCAGTTCAATTGCATGGCAAATTGCACTTACCAGACCTCAAGAACGAAAAGGAACTGGAGAAAACCCTGGAAATGTGTCAAATGAGGGTGATCTTGTTGTTCTCATATTCCGGTCACTCATTAGTACTGATAAGCCAGTTAATGTTCTCATCTGTCATCCACGATTTAGTTTTGGTTTTAACTTCCATACTCTTTGTTTCTAAGATCATAATGTAAATGACCTCCTATTTTGTACTTTCATCTTCTTTTTTCTTCTAAATATATAACTTTGTACGTTTAATAATTTCCAGGAAATTGAGTTCATAAAGCAAGGTAGCTTCAGTGCTAGTGAACTCGATGCTTTGGCCTCTGTATTACAGCTAGCTGGTGAACGGTTTGCACAGAACAAAAACTTCGAAGGAAATTCAAAAGATCAATTTTCAGGATCTGCACCTACAAATAAATCTTTAACTGACTTAGAGTCCATGGGGGTGAGAGTCTTCGGCATTGACGAGTTATATACAGGTCAGAGAAATGGTGAGATATCCTGGGAAACAATAGCTGGCTATGAATACCAAAAGCGGTAATGCATATTCTCTCATTCGTATCATCTTATTTCTCTTGCGTTTGTATTGGTAATAATCATGACATTTAGACTTCTTAATTCTCCTGGGAGGAATTCTGATAAACAAAAACAGTTCTGTAAGTGTTTGTGCTTGAAAATGTTCATTTTCCTTGAATATTATTGTGGATAGAGGTTTGGACAAATCAAGGGTGTGTTCGGTGTGTATTATTACGTAGTTTTTTGTGGAGATTTTTCATATTTTGAAAGCTTGTGTTATTTGGCATGAAGAGATTTCTGTACAAGATTAGGTTTTTGTGGAGCTTATTGGTTAGACTATTAGCCATTTTCTGAACCCTTTTGAATGATAGCTTTTGGGAGATTTTTGAGTAGATTATCAAAGTTGTTTACAATTTTGCCCCTAAAGTATGTTTAATTATTTGTACACGTTTTGTCCTTTTTGGTAAATTCACCCTAAAAATCTACCCATAAATCTACTCAATGAAACACCAATTAGATTTTTTATTAGATTTTGATGTTTTACAAAACCTTTCAAAAACCACAATCAACTACACAAAAAACTCACCATACCTAACAAGGCCTAAATCTGATGTTGCAAATATCCTTAACGACCTTCATGCAGAGAAATAGAAGATACCATATTGTTGGCTCTACAAAGTCCTGAAGTGTATGATGACATTGCCCGTGGGACTCGGTGCAAATTTGAGACCAATAGACCTCGTGCAGTGCTTTTTGAAGGGCCACCAGGTATGTGATTTTATTGGGATAAAATGGGTACACACAATGTATATTGTATTGCATACATCTTTAAGAAAGTGTTATGGATGATTAAAATCTCTAGTTTTTCACCATGCTTTTTGTTATGTCAAAGGAATCAATTAATTGCTTAGGTTTTCTGGATTGGTTAGCAGGGTAGTTTTTTTAACATTGATTGAGTCTTTCTTGAAAATTCCTGTTGAAGTATTTTGTCAAAATCACGACATAAATTTTTTATTACATCATAACATTTTAGCAAACTTGTACAGCCCTCAAGTCCGTTTCTTATCTGATGGAGGTAAGCAATAGTTTTTGATCATATGTATACATTATCCTATCAGGTACAGGAAAGACATCTTCTGCCAGGGTAATTGCTAATCAGGCGGTAAGTGAAATACCTCTATTATTTTGTTCTTGGTTATTTTCAGTTTCTTTTATGTGATAGATTTTGTCTATCTTCCTCCCAAGAAAGCATTGCTCAACATGTAAGACCATATTATCTGCATTGCCAGGAAGTCATTTGCGAAAGAATAACTGGAAGTTTCTTTTAGGAGCAACTACTACTTATATAGGGTAGAGTTGAGTTTGTAGATCTGGTTTCCCCTGCAATTTTAAAGCTAGGACCTCAACTTTTTTGCCTATGGGCTTCTCTGTAGCTACAGAGGTCAACTGTGAATTGCAGCTCTTGATGTGCATCATTGTTCTTTTTTTTTGTTATATAGGGGGTTCCTCTGCTGTATGTCCCGCTTGAGGTTGTCATGTCAAAGTATTATGGTGAAAGTGAACGCCTTTTGGGTAAAGTTTTTTCTCTTGCTAACGAGCTTCCTGATGGTGCCATAATCTTTCTGGACGAGGTAATAATATTGCACAAATAAACTCTTTGTGTTAAATGTGTTACAGACTTCCTCGTTGTTTGTTTATTTAATAAAGCTTCTCAGATCTCACATCTTTTGGACCGGTGGATCTTGTATGTAGGCATTAGAAATTATGTTGCTTTTTTGGTACGGGCATACCTGATCATCTTGTTGTTTTTGCTGAAATAGGTTGATTCTTTTGCTGTTGCTCGTGATACTGAAATGCATGAAGCTACTCGCAGAATTTTATCAGTATTGCTGCGGCAGGTAAACCCTTTCTTTGCTTTGAGCTTTTTCCAGAGAACAGTAGATTTGGCATGTCTGCTTTATTCTAAAGTTTTCACAATTATGTACTCACGTTACATGAATATTCTCCAGTTAAAATGTTTTGGTAATAGGAATATTGTCTGGAAGTAATAAGAATATTAAACAAGCTTCTTTTATAAGTTCTTGATCAGAAGCATACTGCAATCTGACCTCAACGAATTTTTGTAGCAATATAGTTAGGTCCCAAAACAATATTAGTTAGGGTCATTTGCGAGACCAATTTTACAAGCTTATGGGAGTTCATCAAGCTTGTTGAAAGAAAGTATAAGCTATGAAATGAGCGCTTGAGAGTTCAAACTTATGAAAGCTTAGATTTTTCTTATTTCATAAGCTATGCGAGGAAGCTTATGAAGATTATCATAGCTTATTGAATGATATATTATAAATATAACCCTATACAAATTCATATTTACATAAAAAAAACCTTTTTTTTTATCACTACATACTTACATGGGCTTCAATAAGCTTCATTCTCCTGAATACTAATCAAACTTGTTATAAAAAAAAGTTCGTTCAATCGGCTACCCATTTCAGATTAGGAAGCAGAAAATCTCTTGCAAAATGAGGTCTGGGTAGTTGATGCAATGTACTCTCGTTACGGTCTAACCTGCTTGTTACTCTGCTACTTCTGTGCCAAACTAGTTAGGATTAAGCCTAAACTCATAATTTCCGTCTTTTTTTTTTGGGTTTCTTTTTGGGGTCTTTTTCACAATACTAACCAAATTTGTAGAACAAACCTTCGGGTTAACTCATCCACATCTGTTTTAGTGACAATGTGGATTTTTTAAGTATTCTCGATTAGAACAAACCTTCCGTCATCTTTTATTTTTATAAGGTACCAAGTTTTGTAACTGATTCATCATGGTTGCAGATTGATGGATTTGAGCAGGATAAGAAGGTAGTAGTAATTGCTGCTACAAACAGGAAGCAGGACCTTGATCCTGCTTTAATTAGGTATATTTGATTTGATTATCACTCTCATCTTCTAAAGCACATTAACCCCAGAAGCACTATGTTTAGAAACCAGTTCTGACTTTTTCCTCTGCAGCCGTTTCGATTCAATAATCACTTTTGGCCTGCCCGATTTGCACAACCGTATCAAAATAGCTTCCCAGTATGCTAAACACTTGACAAAGTCTGAGTTGACTGATTTTGCTTCGGCTACTGAAGGGTAAGTTCCACTTGCTGTAAATTTGTTTGTTTTTTACAAGAACACAGAAACTAAGGAATCATACGGCATCATGGAACCCGTTTGGTTTGGGCATAATACTATTGCAACAGGAAATCATGTGGTATTCATATCTAGATATCATTATATGGGTATCAGACCAAATACGTTTATATGTGTTTGGTATGTTATTGATTATCACTCCATACCATATGCCTCGATATCATTCATACCCATACCTTTGTATCTGATAACAATAGCCATACCCATACTTAATACATCATACATTTTATATCGATACCAAAGGAGCCTTAATGTTCTCACTTGTGCATTGCCTCAAACTTGTTAAACTGCAGCATGTCTGGAAGGGATATTCGTGACGTATGCCAACAGGCCGAGCGTCGCTGGGCATCAAAGGTAAAGGCTAAGATCCCGTATATTACTTATATGTAACCGTAATTAAAGAATTAGGCAAGAAATTTGAACTCTTTTTGTGGTTTGCTTATCAGATTATCCGTGGCCAAGCAACCAAAGAAGGTGCAAAGGAAGGGCTTCTACCTCCACTAAAAGAATACATTGAAAGTGCAACCACTAGAAAGAAAGCTCTTCTGGCCATCGAAGACCAGAAGACGTACGACTTGAGGCTTTTCAGGGACAAACGACCTCTGGACATGAGTTGATGGCATACTCTTTTTTAAGGATTCAGTTCATAGATAATACTTGTACTTTAACTAACTCTCTAGTCACTGTAACAAGCCGTACCTTCTCAGAAGCCAACATATATAGGAAAGTAAGATGTATTATCATGACAATGCTTTGATATAAGCTATCGTGTTATATCCCTCTTTTTGGTTATTTTATCAAATCCTCTAAAATTCGGTTAACCTGACTTTGGATTGAGATTGAGTTATGATATTTGACATTAAGCAACAAATGACTTTGGATTAATAACAATTGATGTTGAAAGAGAATTGTGACCGCGAGTCTTCTTATTATAAAAGATGAAGAGCATAGTAAGTATATAAGAAAATACAATTATGTGGGAATGAATTGTATATTAATGATATAATTTTTAAATATACATTTTAGTTACAAATCTTAAAATAACATCAAGTTACATTTTACGTACTTTCTCACTTTGTACATTTTTATTATATAATTTATATCACATAGCTATAATATTTAAAACTATAACAGGACGATCACTTAAAGTTATGAAATTAAAATCTAATCTCTTTTTTTTTCCCCTTGTGATAATACGTTAATTTTGTTTTTAAATTTAAACCGAAAGATTTTACACTAATGAGACAATCCCTTATCAATCACCGAATCACATGAGGTGTAATGTTTAATCAAAGTTGTAAGGCATTGAGGGGGAACTATAGTATGTCTTTGTCTTTGATTAACCCCAAGACAAAAAAGTGCAAAAAGAGCCAATTTGTCGATTGTCGATTGTCGGTATCTTCCCCCTCCATTAGTGGACGTATTTGCAACGTGATTCACCTACCTTTCTGACGAGGTAAGGCCGAATATAAATTAGATTTTTCTTAGTCAAATAACATTTAATTAATCATTGAGAATTTTTCCTTCTTCTGAAAATCAACAATCTCTCTAATTAACACATATTTATATAACTTCTAAGCTTACAAGTATCACGTCATATGCTTTTATTAGCATAATGGTAAATTTTATACACCATAAACCCTAAACCCTCGCCATAATAAACCCTAAAAATTGCAACCTCAACCCTATCAATAGTGAATTTTAGAAAACGAGGTATACAAAATGATAAATGTGATACCAAATTACGCCTTTGATAAAGGAAACATAGTACAATACTACATTTCTCTTTTACCAAACTGTGAACGTGAGTAATATGCAGTAATAGAGAGGAGATGACAAATGAATGAAAGTGTGTATTGAAAATATCATGGCCGTCTGTTTACAGATAGGGAGTATTTATACAGTTGAACTAACCACCTGCTAACAACTTTAAAGAGTTACAACTTTTATTCTTATTTACATATGCTTTCCTTTATTGATTGTATATACTTCCTATATCCCCCTCAAGATAGACTTGGAAGAGACCAACATATCAACAATCTGAATAGAGGAGTGAACATGGATAGTTGAATGAAACCTCTCTGAACTTCATCACGAACGTAATGACAATCCATTCGTAAATGTTTCGTGCGCTCATGGAAAACTAGTTTTGCTGCAAGATGCTGAGCAACTTTATTGTCACAATGCATTGGAATTAGAAGAGGGATAGAGACATGAAGATCATGCAGAAGGCCTTCAATCCAAACTAATTCCCTATTGAGGATGAGATTTCTTTGTACTCACTCTTTGCAGAGGATTTGAAAACTGTTTTCTGCTTCTTGCTCTTTCAAGAGATAAGGGAAGAACCCAAGAATACACAATATCATGTAACCGATCGACATGTATATGCACAAGATCCCTAATCTCCATCACTAAATGCAATGAGTGAAAGAGGTGAGGCAGAAGAATAAAAAAGGTCAAGGTTGATGGATCCTTTAAGATATTGAAGAAGGTAAAGAGCTGCTTGCCAATGAGGAAGACAAGGAGAGGATATAAATTGACTCAATTGTTGTACGGAAGAATTTATATCTGGCCTGGTGAGTGTAAGATATAAAAGCCGGTCAATAAGTCTTATATGCAACTCGGGATCCACAAACAACTCACCACAACACAATTGAGAGTAAACTTGGTATTTTGTTGCATAGGAAATGCATATGGTTAATTTACAGTCAAGCATCTAATTATCATTCAAAATACTGAGGATATATTATCTTTGATTAAGTAGGATACCATATGGTTTCTAGCAATCTCCATGCCAAGAAAAAAAAACGAACAGGTCCCATATCCTTGATAGTGAATGCAAAATCAAGGTATGACTTTGACTGTGAAATTTCACTAGGTACATCATCTATGAGCAGTATACCATCAACATAGACGAAGGCAATAGTGATTGCAAGAGAGGATGCCTTGATAAACAAAGAATAGTCTTGTCTAGATTGAGTAAATCTAAGCTGGAGTAGGAGTTTAGTCAATTCAACATTCCATTGACAGATAGCTTGTTTGAGGCCATATATGGAGCGTTTCAAACGACAGACTTGGTATGGAGCAACTTTAGTATATCCCTGAGGTGGATGCATATACACCTCTCATCAAGGAATCCATGAAGGAAGGCATTGTTAATATCTAACTGATGTAGAGGCCAATTTTTAGCAGCAACTAGAGCAATCAGAGTTCAAAATGTGGTAAATTTGGCAACTGGAGGAAAAGTGTGTTTATAATCCTTGTCTTTGACTTGGTTATAACCTTTATCCACTAATCGAGTCTTGCATCTCTCAATGGAACCATCTGGAAGATAGTTGGTATTAATTAATGGAGGTGGGGGTAGGAGAAGAGGGATGTATGTCAGGATTAGGACTAGGAGAGACCAAAGGGAGACTTGGATTTGTAGAAGGTGTAGTAGACTGAGAAGTGATATATTTGAAAGGAAACTCACTTTTAACAAAGGTCACATGTCTAGAGACAAAAATCCCGTGAGTGGCTAAATGAAGAAGTTTGTATCCCTTCTAACCAATAGGATAGCCAAGAAGAGCACAAGGTTGGCTCACAACTTCAAATTTGTCCTTGTGTGGGAGCAGGGAATGACAGAGGCATCCAATAACCCGAAGGTGATCATAAATAACAGGTTTATTGTCACTAGTAGGGTCTTGAAATGTGCACATATATGACTTAAAACAGGCCTGAATATTAGTGTTGTGAATAAGCTTGAAGATAGTTAAAATATTATGCTTAAAGATAGGCAAAAACAACAGATTCTGTAATGTCAAAGATGGAGATAAGATGATAGTGCCATTGTGAGTAACTTGCTTGACAGATCCATCGGGCAATCCTACCAGAATTGGTTGAACAATAAGTCCAAGTCATAAAATAAAGCTAGGTAGTGAGAAATATGATATTGGCTCAGCAATCAATGATCCAAGTATAGGTTGTGTTCTTGAATGAAGAAGAGGAGGTATTTAGATTGCCTGAAAAATTGACAGAGCTTGTAGGAGGAAAAAAATTGTTCTGCTTATGATTCTACATCATCTTCATAACCTCATGGAACACTGAATTAACTAGTGTTGGATCACTGAGAGAGCTAAGAGAGAATTCGAGTGGACAATTGTCAATAAGGGAGTCTTGAACCTTTGCTACCAGATGTCCAGATTCCTTGGATACAATGGTGTTGTCAGGACCTTTACCTTTAGTTCCCTTGTATCACTTAGGAATGCCGGTGAACTTGAAACAAGCTTCCCTTAAATGACCTTTCTCCTTGCAATAGGAGCACTGTCTGTCCAGTTTCTCCATGCAATAGTCCCTCTTGCTGCCACCTGCTTGTCAAGAAGGGACAAGACGCTCAACAACAAGTGCATTATGTGTAGCCATAAGAGGAGGAGCAGTGATTTCATTCTTTTTTTCACTTTGCAAAACCATGTGGTATACTCGACTTACAGTCGACATAGAGTTAAGAGCAAATGTTAGACCTGATATTATCAAATTGATCTCGAAGTCCCATTATGAATTGCAAGATTCTTGTCTTGGCTTCCCTTTCAAAGAGTTGCTTAAGAATTTCATAGTTATAGTTAATGATACCTTGGCAATTACATGAAGGTAAGGCATTGACAAATTGTAATTCATCCCATAGTTTCTTGTTTTGTTGAAATAAACAACAACACTAAGATTCTTTTGCTTAAGATTGGCCAGATCTTTATTCAATTGATAGATGTTGTGATCTTTCAACGAGTTACTTCAGAAATAGAGAGAGAAGAGAAGACAAAACGTTTTGTGGTTTTGCTGCACAAACCTTGCAGCTAGGGTTTTCAATATACTTTGGTGGATAATGAATACAACCTTAAACCTATCTATTTATAACCATAAATAGATAGAATCCTCTATAAATAGATAGAGTCCTATAAATAGATAGAATCCTACAAATAGATAGAATTCCTTATAAATATATAGAATTATATATATAGATAGAATCCTCCGCGGGAGGCGGAGCCCCCCGCACCCCCCTGTTGCCCCAGGCCCATTAATCCATGGGCCCAAAATATGTTTCCCCTGGCCCATTGTATCAATATACCTAGATTTATTGTCTTATTATAACAATCTCCACCTAGACAACATAATCTAATACAAAATTTGGAAACACATATACAACTCCAGAATCTTGTTACCAGATCCTCCTTGTTTCTCTTGACAGGGGGCTTTCTCACTCATCTAACAACGAGTGACATGAACTAAATCCAAGCTATGCTTGAATTTGTCTGTGGTAACTGGTTTGGTCTTCATATCAGCTGCATTCTGAGAAGTGTGCACCTTCTCCAGGATGATCTCACCAGAAGCTTCTAGCAGTGCCTTGTACCTTATGCCTTCTTTCTCTGAGATGCCTTGTTTCTTCTTGAACACCCATTTGCATCCTATTGCCCTTTTACTTGCTGGAAGAGGAACCAGCTCCCACGTCCTGTTCTTATGAAGAGATTCCATCTCCTCAGCCATAGCACCTACCCATCCTTCTTTCTCCTGACTATGAATAGCCTCTTGAAAGTTGGATGGATCATCTGTGCCAATGACTAGAGCATAATTAACCATCTCCTCAAAACCATATCTTATAGGGGCCTTTGTGATGCGTCTGCTTCTACCAGAAACAAGACTCTCTACTTGTTGCTGATCTACATCATGCTCCCCACCTGCTGGTGTAGGTGTGCTAGAATCTGAAAGCTCCACCTCCACTGCTGATCTGGATTCAGTCTCTGTAACTGCAGGTTTCTCAACTTCCTTGGCATGTAGAAGCATTGCTTGCTCATAAAATACAGCATCTCGATTGATAATCCGTTTCTTTGCAACATGATCCCAAAACTTGAAACCCTTCACACCATCCAGGAGACCTCGCTTGTGAAGCTCAATCATCCCTCTTTCGCCAATGTGACCCAGACGCATATGCCACACAGTTGTGTAATCTGTCTCAGAAGCCACGGCTGCAACTCCACCTACAACGGTACTCCCTACCAACCGGTAGATATTACCCGATGTAATCTGCCCCTTCATAACTGTCATTGCCCCCTTGCTAAACCTTTACACATTCCTTTTCTGTTTTGAAACAAAACCCTTTCACATGTAAAGACCCCAAGGAAATAAGATTTTTCTTTAGAGCTGGAATGTGACGCACGTCAGTCAATGTTCGAATCACACCATCGTGCATCCTCACCTTTATCTGCCCAATGCCAACAACATCACAAGCCTTGTTGTCTCCTAATCGGACGGAGCCAAAAGTTCCAGACTTGTACGTCTCAAACCAATCTCTATTCAGAGTCATGTGAAACGAACATCCCGTATCCATGATCCATACATCTGAGTAGTTGCCTGACGTCACAGAGAGCATATTAGAATCTGCACCATCTGAGTCATCTTTCTACACCACGTTTGCTGATCTTGAAGAATCCTCTAACTTCTTATCTTCGTACTTCTTCTTTTAGGCAGGACAATCATGTTTGAAATGACCCTCCTCCTTGCAGAAGTAACAAGTTACTGGCTTTTTACCCTTGGACTTAGACCTGGATTGCTTGTTGCTTCCTTCTTGCTTCTCTTTCGTCCTCCCTCTATCCTGGTTGCCTCTAACATACAACCCTTCGCTTTGAGAATTCTCACCGGTATGTTGTCATCGTTCGGCTTGTGAAAGCAACGCTGTTGACACCGTATCAAGACTTATCTTGTCTTTCCCACACGTCAACGTCATCACCAGATTCTCATATGAAGAGGGTAGAGAACATAGCAAGATCATAGCTTTATCTTCATCTCCAAGTTTTACATCCACCTGAGCCAAATCCCCAATAATTTGATTGAAAATATTCACGTGTTTCACCAAGTCAGAACCTTCCACCATTTTCAACCCATACAATCTTTGTTTGAGATACAATTTGCTAGACAAAGATTTTGACATATACCGTTTCTCCAATTGGATCCAAATCTCTTGACAAGATTTGAAATCAATAACGTGGTATATTACCTCGTCTGCCAAACAGAGCCGAATGACCGACGTTGCCTTCTCCTGCATCTCCTCCCATTCGTCGTCTTTCAACGACTCCGGTTTTGTCTCCTTCAATGCCTTCAACATCCCCTGCTGCGTTAGCAGATCCTTAACTCGTCGTTGCCAAAGACCGAAGTTTCCAGTTCCGTTGAATCGCGGAACCTCAAATTTTGCAACGGAACTCATCGACAACCTTGCTCTTGATACCAGTTGTTGTGATCTTTCAACGAGTTACTTCAAAAATATAGAGAGAAGAGAAGACAAAATGTTTTGTGGTTTTGCTGCACAAACCTTGTAGCTAGGGTTTTCAATATACTTTGGTGGATAATGAATACAACCCTAAACCTATCTATTTATAACCATAAATAGATAGAATAATCTATAAATAGATAGAGTCCTATAAATAGATAGAATCCTACAAATAGATAGAATTCCTTATAAATAGATAGAATTCTATAAATAGATAGAATCCTCCGCGGGCGGGGGGCTCCCGCCCCCCACCCCCTATCGCCCCAGGCCCATTAATCCATGGGCCTAAAATATGTTTTCCCTGGCCCATTGTATCAGTATACCTAGATTTATTGTCTTATTATAACAATAGACAAGCAGAGCATTTGAGACTTCGAACCGATCAAGAAGTTCATCATAAAGCTCTTTGGAAGATTCTACATAGGAGAAATTCTGCTGTATCTCGTTTCCTCGAATTCACCAGCCAACATCGAATCATGTAATCAACTCTTGTCCATCTAATTATCTTATCTTCATCAAATTCATTAGATTCAGGTTTCTCACATGTTTCATCTATGAATCCTAATTTTAATTTTCTTCCAAAGCCATACGAATATTGCGTTTTCTAGAAACGAAATTAGATCCATCGAACAATATAGATACAAGTTGCATACTAGGATCGGAGTTTGAAAGGTAGAGTGGATCATTCAACATGGATCCATTGAGTCACTTTGTTGTGAATTGATTTTGACTCGTATATGATCTATCTTATGCCATGGATTATCTCCAAGTAGATCGATAGGATCTTCTTTGTTTACGGCGGAAGAAAGGTGAGGAAAAGATTATGAAAATCTCATGTGAGTGAGATATGGTGCGGCCTATGATGCACGAACACTTCTAGAGAGTGCCGTTTCCCGTGTCCTCCCGTGTCGGAAACTCGGAAGCTTCCGAAAACTTCTCGGACACGGTCAAAATAGTGAGGACACGGTCAAGACACGTTTCCAACACCGGGAATGGGCCGGACACATCCAAATCATGATCATAAATGATGGTTTAATGGGGGATCAAAGAGGAATACAAAAGAGATGAACAACACATCCATGACCACTACGTTTTGGTTGATTTTTTTGAATTCAGGATATGAATAAGACATTCATGACTACTACCTCAATATCACTTAACACAATCAATATTCTTATTTATCAATATTTCTACAACTAATGACGCATTCATGTGTCATTGGTTGTATCATATATGCATCTCTTCTTATCATATATAAATTTCTCTTCGCAATAACTTCAAAATGATATATTATTTATATTTTTTCGCCGTGTCCCCATTTCCTACGATTTTTATGATTGCCGCTTCCCCGTTTCTCGCTGTGTCCGTTTCCCATATCCGTGTCCGTTTTCGTGCAACATAGGGTGCGGCACTAATCATATTGGATCTTAGTAGTGTTTTTCCCCTTTTTATCATATAAAAATTAGTTATCATAAATAAAAATATATAATCAAAAGCTATAAGCAAAAGTACAAGTTTCTATCTTCCGATATTAATAAACAAAATTTCAAACAGCTAGTAATAATATATTTTTTCAAGTTTTAAGCGAGAATTGAAAGGGTGAGAGTAAGAATTAATTAGTGAAAACCAACTCAGAGTGTCTGATACGAAAATGAAAAATAATTAAAGGATAATAACTTAGGAGTAGGGATGATAATGAATCGGATGATGGGTGGATAAACCACTTAAAAATCACTTGACTTGTCATATAAAATATTCACATGACCCGTAGTTTTTGTCACACATATTTGTCAATGAATCATTTTTTCCGGGTTAAAAATTTTAAGTTAATATTCACCCAAAGCTATAAAAAAAATAAAAATTTACAAGCTAAAATTAGATAAATTGTTCGATCCGTCAAGTCTTTACTCCTAAGTTCCTAACGTGTGATGGGCATGAACCCAAGTAAACAACTTCTTTTATCAAAGATCCAAAAAGAGAATTCAATGAATTTGAATGAAAACATAAATCCAAATAACTTATATAGTTTCAAAGAATAAAAAATACAAAAAAAAATTAAATCAAATAATATTACACAAATATTTTCAACTCCCTCAAAAGTTGACATGTTCTCTTCAACTCATCCTCTTTTTTTTTTTTTTTTTTTAATTTTTTTTTATACAAGGTAAGCGGAATAGGTGAGTCAGTATCAAGACACCGAACGACCTACAACATCTTTACGGATTAGTACAACGACATCGTCCGGGAAATCGTCGTGGTCCTCAGTCTCAGAAAGTCCGTGTTTAGCAAGCTTTGTCCGCTACTGTGTTGATTTCCCTAAAGATGTGTGTGACGCTAGCTTGAGAAAAGCTTGAGATTCAGTGCTATCAAATTATCATCATGGTACACAGATCACGAGTTTGAGGATCATTTATCATCAAATTTTAATAACAGAAAACATAAAAAAAAAACATTACATAATCAGAAAATACTTGAACGGTCAAAACATTACATGCCAATAAGTCATAAAGTGTCCGATTTTATTGAAGTGCTTGCATTCTTTCAAGGTATTAGTAGGAGCAAGAAGTTTAAAATACTATTATGACAATTTAAAGGCAAATAAGGTAATAAAAGATTAACAATTTTAGAGTTGGGAGGATATCCCCCAATAATGGGCCACGATTTACTACTCGATCCGGGTGTAGAGCGGCTAAGCCGATCGAACCGGGTGACTTACGTGTCTCTTAAAAAAAAAATATAAAAAATCAACATTTCTAGAGTTGTATGTGTGAAATTTCAAAGTAAGTTTATATTATTAAAGTATAAAACAATATTTGTATTAAAAATAATTTAACATAAGTCTATATTATTAAAGTATAAAAAATTTATTCACATTAATATATTAAAATAGGTGACGGTTACGGGTATGAGTGAGGGTGATGAGGGCGTACATTGAGTGCGAGAGATTTGTTTTAAGTTGAAACTGTCGACTGTATTTAGTCTAAAAAATTGAGTTAAATACTCATATTATGTCAAGATTTGCATCACAATTATATGAATAAAAATAAACCAAATAGCTAATTAAAATATTAAATGGAACCTACCTCAACTATCTTTCAACGAAATAGCTACGCTTCTGTTAGATTTTTTTAAAATTCAAAATCAAATGAGCTTGGAAAAGATGACAAATGACCTAAATATCATAAAAGGAATTTTTTTTAAAATATTCGGCTGAAGAAAGTTAATGCAGAACCAATATATGAAGTTAGCAAGTTAAATACCAAGAAAACCGACCGGAAAAATACAAAGCAAAATCAGAATAAAGTCGAGAAAAATAAATCATAGCTACAAAAACAAAATGTATACAAAATCAGAACATAGAAGGGATGAGAGATTGATCTACTGGTGTCAAAATAGAATTTCTGCACTAAAAACAAAAAAGAACGATTTTATTATTTGACTGTAACCCTATTGGAATAATTATATATAGAGACGAGAAAGAAATCTAAGCTTCCTCAATAAGCTTACCTAATAAATATGAAACTCTTAGAGTACGATTGTTAAACGCGTGGCTGATAATACACTGATAAGATTGTAAATTGATTGGATAAAAAATCGGGTATAAGAAAGAAAAAAAAAAGAAGTAAGATTGTTAAACGTAGATATTATAAGATCTTCAAAAATTATTAACATAATCAAACAAACCTGTAAAGATGTTGAGATTTATAGAGAGGCCTGATAAATTTTTTTTTATATATTTTATAATTTATAATTTTTGTTCAGTTTACACCAAAAAAAAAATGTTCAGTAAATAAGATTTATTGATTTATAATTTATAATGTTTTAGAAAATTTTTTGTTTAGTGGTGGTTCTTTTAATATATTCTATATATAGATATTAACATACTACAAATTATTAATAATTTTAATTGATGATTAAACATTCGAATGGACCGAATCCTACCCCATCCATCCATCATCGCTTCATCCACCGCCTATTTAACTTTAACGAGTTTTCACTATTTTGTCGTTCGAATCGTATACAGTCGACTACGGGTGAAATTGTCGCCCTTTTCGCCCTCTAACATCTCAATTCCCAAACTATGCAGTAAATAAGCGCGTGGGATTCCATCGTTTCAATTTTCCCTTTGCATTATTTTTTGGGCAAGCCAAGAGCCAACACCTCTTCCACTCTTCCTTGCTCTCTTCTCAGTTTGTTGCGAAGGGAGAAGAAATTCAATCCATGGCGTCCAAGGACAAGAAGCCCTTCAAACCCTCCGGCAGTCGATCCGGTGGAATTCGCACTCTGGCTGATTTGAATCGCCGTTCCGGCCCTGATTCTGATAGTGACGAAGACGGTACTCAGGAGTACTACACCGGCGGCCAGAAGAGGTTCTTTCTCTCCGATCTACTTATCTCTTTCTACTACGGACTTGCTACTTTTCCTTTTGTTGAATTGGATCGCCTTTTGTCATGAGCGTCTTATGTGAAAATCGTGGTTGCATAGGGTTCGATGTTCTATCGGAGCTATTTGAATTCGACAGGAATAACGCATTAATTGTTGCATCTTTACACTGTTTGTTCCTATTTTCCACGGATTCTTGCTTAGTTTGCTGCAGATTGAGCTTCTCATAGAGTAATTTAGGCGTTTAATGAGAACTATATGCTTAGTGCTTAGATATTTTGGTTAGCAGTAAGAAATGTTTGACTTATATGGAGCTAAGTTGTTGAATATATGCATGGCTCTGGAAATTAGTAAAATTTAGCAGTCAGAGGATGATCTATTTACTCCACTCATTATGAATTCCAGTGATGGTAGTTAACGGAGATGTGTTAAACAATTTAGGTTTTCTAATTTAACCTGATTATATTATAGGAGAGTCAAACCATTGATGTCTACAAGTGAATCTGACTTGTTGGATGCTTAGATGTTGAGTCTTACCCCTTTCATATAGCTTTCATTCAATGTGAAGTCCAATTTTGCTCAACAATATCTACAGCAAGAAAAAACAACCTTTTCATTCAAGATCAGCTATGTTGGAATAGACTGTCTGATTTCGGATCTTTTTTCTTTTTGTATATGTAGTGGCATGCTCGTGCAGGACCCTACCAAGGACCCTAATAAGACCACTGATGTGGATGAGATTTTTAATCAAGCTAGGCAATTAGGAGCTGTTGAGGGGCCTACTGATAGCCTTCTTCCATCTTCAAGCTCGACAAGTTTCACTGGTACTGCAAGATTACTTTCTGGAGAGAGTGTGCCTGCAGCTCCTCAGCAGCCTGAAGCTCTTGTCCATAACATTGTTTTCTGGCGTAATGGCTTCACTGTAAATGATGGTCCCTTGAGGACGATGGATGACCCTGAAAATGCCGCCTTTCTAGAGGTAAGGATGTGATGAAATAGGAACAATTAGACTGTTTATTCTTATTGTTAAGGGGGAGTGATTTTATTAGACATAATATCCATCATTAGGTATTGTTAATCATCCTCTTCTGTTGTCAGATGCAAACCAATAGTTCAAAGGAAATGTATTCCGACTGAGTGACTGACAACTAGATATTGTGAATATTGAATCTCACCTTTTTTCCAAATATTTACCTTACGAGTTTTTGTAATTGTGTCTATTTGTTAAATGCAGAGCATCAGAAAATCTGAATGTCCAAAGGAGCTCGAGCCCACTGACAGGAGGTCTCCTGTTCATGTCAATCTTATGAGGCGGGAAGAGAATTGCCCTGTAAGCATTAGTTTTGCATTTCAGATTAATCTATAAACATGATTGATATAATCATCCAAAAATTAACATTTTTGTCTTCCATGAGCAGGAGCCTGAGGTACGCACTGTTGCCTTCCAGGGTGTGGGAAGAACTCTTGGTGGGAGCACAGCTCCAGCTATATCCGAGTCAACAGTTGCAGCGCCACCTCCTGTAGCTGGGCTTGTTGTTGATGAAACAAAACCAACTACTTCAATTCAGCTAAGGCTGTCAGACGGAACCCGAATGGTAGCACACTTCAACTATCACCACACCATCAATGACATCCGAGGTTTTATTGATTCTTCAAGGCCAGGAGGGAGCAGAACCTACCAGCTTCAAGCTGTAGGATTTCCGCCGAAGCCACTGAATGATCCCAATGAAACCATAGAGCAGGCGGGTCTAGCCAATTCGGTTGTGGTTCAGAAACTCTAAGAACTCTATTCGATTTCTGCTTGGATAATGCAACTTTTTAGTTCAAAAATCACTAAATTAGTATACCTTCTGGAACATTTGAAGATAAATTATCATCGAACGGAATCGGCAGTGATTGAGATATGTCTTTCATGCAGTTGTTAAATGAACTTCTGTTGTATATTTTCTCAGTGCAGTTTGGTGTCTTTTGTTGTTTTATGTTTAAAATAATCTCTGCTTAGGTTTGTTGAATCAAATTGTTGGTAGTTGTTATCTGTCTTGGAAGGTTCACAAACCTCACCAAACTATAACCCAACCTTACCTAAAACCTTAAGGAAAATAATCCTTAAATTTAAGTTCGGTATGTCCCCAAATTTAATCTTCTTCAAGTAATTTCTCAGTACTCAAAAATCAGCTCACCAAACACACTCTATGCTAGGGTAAATTCTCAAAGGTAGAGTATTCGTATACCTTTTCTATTCTTATATGCTTCGTTATTTTAATTTTCCATATTGCATGTTTTAACCTTTTTTTTCATTATCGTATTTGTTTTTACTTAATAACACTGATTTTAAAAAAATGTTTCATGCTTCTTTATACTTGGTATGATTTTGATGATGATGTTACGCAATTTCCCTGGGTTGGTTTTTGTTGAAAACTTGCTATAAATGTGACACTGGTGTGTTTCTTTTGGAAATGCATTGACCGTATGAGCATAATCGTTAGTTGGGTTGAGTATTAGTCTGATTCACATCTTAGAGACTTGGAGCTTTTTCACCTTTTTGAACTTTCACAGTTTTTTTGTCTAAAGTCCTAAACTCCTAATAAAATGGGAGAGGGGTTCAAGGAAAACCGGTACGGAGGTGCGGAGTGATGAACTGTACGTTGGTAAGATATAAATAGTTAGTTAATAGAAATGATCAAATTTTTTAAAAGTGAACCTAAAATGAACTATATTAGTGTACAAATTTTTTAATAAGTGAACCTAAAATGAATTATTAGTGTATAAAATATGAAGTAAGAGGATTGTCTAGTAAAGAATTACTAGAGTATTACCCGTGCCTTGCACGAGATTTTTTTAAAATTATTTTAAAATTTAATTTATATTTAATTATAAAATTATTAACATTAACAATAATAAAAAATATTTAAAATATTATGTGTTTTAATTGATACTATAAATATATAATTGTATATTTTATATAATATACATTTAATATGAAGTATATATTATTAATTTAAATCATTCTTATGAAATTATATTATGACACTTATATTGTTGAGAACATTTGAATGACATCTTATATATAGCGAACCAAAATATTTATGAACAATATATTGGTTAAGTAGGACACAATTTGAGCAAGACGAAGGCTTGTTATTACTGTAGATGATAGATCGTCCCGGTTGAAGATGGGTTGATGGTATATATAGTTGAATTTTTTAATATAAAAATAATTATTGTATTGTTTTAAAATCATTGATAATGAAAAGGATGATAAGATCAAATATCGAAAGAATATACGATATGATACACATATTTGAAACAATTAACAATCATAATCAAAACGAAAGTTAGAAACAATCAATAAATATAAAAATGGTTTGGTATTATAATGTTTTAAGTATTTTATGGATTATAAATATCAGAATATAACTCGAATATATCTTGAACGATTTTAAATAATCAAAAGACATGTGGCAACCGCAGAGCCCTCACCACACAAAACATCTACAAGATGTTGTGCTCTCAAACCATCTCTACTACAAGAGGTTCCTTTGGGAACAGACTTGATGCATGTAAAAATCAAATCAACATTAACAACGAGGGATGGTTCATGAAAAGTAGAACAAGACTTAGAAGGAGGAGGAGGTTTGAAGGGATGTTTAGCCTTCAACGCCTTCAAAGTCTCACCACTATAAGAAGCTACTCCAAAGGAGAACAAAACTCTTACAACAGCCGTAAAATGCCCATCTGAAATCTTATGAAGACGCTGCTTGATATTAAGGTTCCTCTCCCAACCTTCTTCATTCTTTGAGTCATCATCAACACTAACAACAGGTCTATGCTCTGAACTGCCTAGCAAAGCATGCACAAGCCTAGAAACACCATCAACTTCTCCCCAAGTAGACAAGGCCTGCAAAATTCGCTGATGTTGAATAAACTTCCTACCTCCTGATCTTCTATCTCGCCTGCTCATAGGCCTGAACACTTGCAACGTACAACGAGGGAGCAAAAACAACCTAACACAAGCAGCCACACAACTTGGCTCAACAACCACCTTTAGAAGAGCACCCAATTATGCTTGAGAAAAGTTTAAACGACAACATCTGAACGCGCATAACCCTCTCCAACAGACCAGCATCAAGCACCAAACCCATCAACTGCAATATGTTCGGCAACAACCAGCTTTGAGATATTCGCCATCGGCCTCGAAATACCCACAATGTATTCACCATCCTCACTAAAAGCAGAAATAGAACCATCAGTGTGACGACACTCACAACTCAAAGCATGAAGACACATACAACGGCCACAAAACCACACCATACCTATATTTGAAGTCGGGTAGTTCTTTACAATGTATCGCATGCTCCCTAAAATCATCCAAAGGCCTCCCACAATAAGGCGAAGGACAAAACACACCAGACGGGAACAAATGAATCATAAGGCGATACTTGATGATCGTGCAATACTCGAGGATTGTGATACTCAACAGGAGACATACTTTTTCCAAGTCCATCAATAGGTATGACAAGAAGGAAATCTTAGCTATGCGCTGCCTCTAGACACTGAAAAACCGTTTTTTTATTTATCTAGGGGTTAAACCAAAAGCTGCTTCCATCGCTTGTACTGTCTTACCAAAAAAAGCACTCGCCAAAGCATGTTGGGCTTTATTGGGGACGGTGCTCTTTACAGTAAAACCAGAAAGATCAAAACTAGGAATAGAAGCTTGAAGATTTCCCAAAGCTCCAAAAAAACTCAAAGCCCATATCAACAACTCCACTGTCTTGTAAAATATGGTCTTGAAGGGTCCAAGACTGATCTCTAGAGGCCATAAAAGCAAAAGAAGAAGTCTCCATAGCTGAGTATAACCCAAGACAGCCACACCGAATTGACAAAGAAGCAAGTCACCACTGAAGATCACCAAAAAAAGAACTCCCACAAACCACAATATCCTCGATTGATTCACGGAGCCCCAAATGAAAAAAGTAGATGCACCCTCCCCATGCTCCGGTAGACAAGTTCTCAAGCTAAACAGCATCTTAGTAACACCCATACAAGAACGAAGCAAAAGAAGCTCACTCTGCGGGTCCCTCAATTGCGGAAGAAGGTGCATCAACTCAACTGCCTTAACAACTCTTTTCATGACGAGTTCTCTAATAAACCCATCATCTCTACTCACAGCTCCACCCAACAACATAACACCCAGAGCCGGTCTAGCAATGTCATGAGGGAATAAATCTTCTATAAGCTTTGATCCATCACACGAAGGTCAAAAGAGCTCAGTCTTGCAAACATTCACCTCAAGGCCAAAACTCGGGTCAACCTCTCTAATGATATCAAGAGCTCTAGCCACTTCCTTTGTCTGGCCAATAGTATTACCATCATCAAGATACCAAGCATGTAGAAGAGGTTTGAAACTTTCTTTGATCTGATGAAGAAGTGGGTGCAAGGAAAGGGAAAAAGAAGCGGTCCCAAAGGGTCTCCTTGTTGCACACCGGTAGCCGACCAAATAAAACCATCACCAACATACATACGGGTTGCCTGACCATACAAGAAATCAACCCAAAAGAGATAGAAGGACATATTTCCCTTACTTTCCTAAGCAAAACAGTTTTGTCAACCAGCTTGAAGACATTAAAAAAAATCCACTGTCAACATAGCTAGAGAACCATCAGAGTGACGCTCGCTCAAAACCCTGTTAACACTATGTAGAATAGCCTCTGCACCACATGAAATACCAATTCCATATTGAAAATCTCCAAGATATTCCCTCATATCTTTACTCACTCCCTTCATGGCTACTTTGGATAACCAGCCGTCTCCATATAGTATCTACTGCAATGGGACAAACATCATTGTCAGGCTTCAACATCGGCATAAGAGACGTTGAAGCAACAAACTCAGCCAAACTCAGCGGACACTTACCTCCCAACCACAAATTAACCACTAAAGAAAGCGCTCTCAAAAGACATGTGACAACCACAAAGCCCTCGCCACACAAAGCATCTAAAAGGTGTTGTGCTCTCAAACCATCTCTACCACATGAGGTTCCTTTAGGAAAAGACTTGATGCATGTAAAAATCAAATCAACATCAACGATGAGGGGTGGTTCAAGAAAAGTAGGACAAGGCTTAGAAGGAGGAGTTTTTAAGGGATGTTTAGCCTTCAACGCCTTCAAAGTCTCATCACTATAAGGAGATACTCTAGAGGAACACGAAACTTTTACAACAGCCGTAAAATGCCCATTTGAAACCTTACGAAGACACTACTTGATATTAGGGTTCCTCTCCAACCCTTCTTCCTTCTTTGAGTCGCCATCAACCCTAACAACAGGTCTATGTTCTAAACTATCTAGCAAAGTATGCACAAGCCTAGAAACACCATCAACTTCTCCCTGACTCCCAATTCACTGCCAATCTTGCAAAAAGTTCGGCCATTCTTGTTCCCCCACCAACACCAATCTCCAAAACAATGATCCTTCTTTCATAAACATGTCCCTTCTTCTGCCCACGTCCTTTCAAAATCCCAAAGAAAAACAAAATCTTTTTAAAAAAATACCAAAACAAAACCGCCACAACTCCCTTCCAATCGTGGCTCACTGCTTCCCACGCCCCCTGATTCCCAAAAAATCGTCATCATTAAACTTATCCCTCCTAACAATTGCCAATGAGCAAGGCACCATCCCTGACACCGTTGGCTTCTCTATTGGCCGCTTACCCATGATCTACCTCGGCCTGCCTTTGGGTTTCAATCGATTCAAGCTCTCGGATTTCCGTCCTCTAATCCTCATAATCACTGCAAAAATCAAATCCTGGAATGCTAAGCATTTTTCCTATGCCGAGAGACTCCAAATTATTCAATCCATTCTTTACGGAATCCAAAACTATTGGAACAACATCTTTCTCTTCCCGATGTTTGTCACTAGGAAAATCCGGAGCCTCTTGCGCTCTTTCCTTAGGTCCGGATCTTCTACTGGTAGAAAGAAACTTGTTGCTTGGGATTCTCTTTGCCGATCTCGTAAGGAAGGTGGATTGGGCCTTAAGGAAATCCTTTCCCGGAATAAAACCTACCTTTCTAAACTCATCTTCGAGCTCCACAACAACGCGGCTGACAGTCTCTCGACGCAATGGGTGAAGTCTAACCCAATGCGAAACCACTCTATTTGGTACGCTCCTATCATCGCTTCCCATTCTTGGGTCTGGCGCTCCATATTCCAAACAAGTGACACTCTTCTTAGCAAAGTCTCCCAACCAAATATCATCTCAACCATGTCCAATACCAATAGCTCTTTTAACCCTTCCAATACCTACAACTTGCTTCGACCTCCTGGACCTACCATCACCTGAAATTCTGCTATTTGGGGCCAACTCAACTCCCCGAGGTGCAATTTCACCACCTGGCTCACGACCTGTGGAAAACTCCCTACGAATAACATCCGTCATATCTAGGATGTTTCCTTCTCCAATCTTCGCCCTAGATGCAACAATGCAGAAGAAACCACCGATCATCTGCTCTTCCAATGCCCTACTTCAGCTGATATTCTTGAGAATATCCTCAAATGGCTTCACATATCCCATAGAACGAACTCTCTCCATGGTTGGCTTGATTTGATCTCCAACATCTTATACTCAGCTATGGAGACTTATTCTTTTGCTTTTGTGGCTTCTAGAGCTCAGTCTTAGACCCTTCAAGACCATATTTTGCGGGACAGTGGAGTTGTTGATATGGACTTTGAGTTTTTTTGGTGTTTTGGGCAATCTTCAAGCTTCTATTCCTAGTTTTGATCGTTCTGGTTTTACTGTAAAGGTAGGGCACCGTTCCCCCTAAAGCCCAACATGCTTTGGCGAGTTCTCTTTTTGGTAAGACAGTACAAGCGATAGAAGCAGCTTTTGATTTGACCCCTAGACAAAAAGCGGGTTTTCAGTGTCTACAAGCAGTGCATAGCCAAGATTTCCTTCTTTTCATACCTATTAATGTTCTTGGGAAATGTATGTCTCCCGTTGAGTATCGCACGATCCACAAGTATCGCCTTATGATTACTTTGTTCCCGTCTGGTGCGTTTTGTCCTATGTCTAATTGTGAGAGGCCTTTGGATGTTTTTGGAGAGCATGCGGTTCATTTTAAAGAACTACCCAGCTTCAAATATAGGCACGATCTGGTTCGTGATGTTTTATGTGATGTATTTAAGAGAGCGGGGATTTCAGCCAAGAAAGAGGCGCCTGTATCCTTCTTGACTAATCTGCGTGAAAGAAAGTCTACGTTGAGGCCCACATATGTCTTAGTTTTTGATGGGTGGGTGGAAAACTTGCTTGTATTGATTTGACAAAAGTCTCTTCTTTGGTTGTTTTGGATAACGGGCCTTTTGTGGTGGGTAAGACGGCCCTCAAAGCGACCTCTTTGAAGGTTGCTAAGCATGAAAGGGTTTGTCTTAAAAACCAACATATGTTTCTTCCGTTCGCTTATGATACGTTTAGTTTTCTTGCACCTGATGTCATCGAAATTCTCAAGAGGGTGCAACTGGTCTTGCATGTTAGATGTAGTGTTTAGGAGAATCGGGTTTGCTATTCATAAAGGGTTGGCGGCACAACTTGTTGCCTGCCTAACTTCTAACTCGATGTAATACGCTGTTATAATATATAAATAAAAGATAGTCTATTATTATAGAAAAAATATTAGTATATAGATTTAAAATACTGATACAAATATTGTCGAAAATTATAATTATAATTTAATTAGTGACGAAAAAGATCATCTTCAAAAGAAGCTTGTTTTAGAAGATTGATTGTGGGATAAAATTGGAATTACTAGATTTTATTTACAAATTATTAAATTTTTTAATTTGTAAATATCGAAATTATTGATCTTTATTATTAGCTTTTTAAATTATCTTTGGGAGATGCGTGAATTGTGGCATAGACACGTGACAAATCTGTTTGTTTATTGAATTTTTAATAATTTTTTTAAAAACTTTAGGTTCAAATATATTTATTATATAGCATAATAACTTCTCATGCAATTTAACTTCCGATCCAATCTTCTGATGACGTAGTTGATATTTTTTATGGATAAATTTGTTTGTTTTATATATATATTTTTAATAGATATAAGATTTTATTTTTTTTAAAGCGGACGTTTATATATATAAATATTGTTTAAATGTTTTTAGATTAATTTCGTATGATAATTGGATTTAAAAACCACTTTTTAAAAATATTTTGGGGGTTGTGTTAAACCTGTCGCTGACACGTGGCTAAATATGCTTCTGCTTTAATAGATACTAGTTTTAATACCCGTGTCCCACACGGGTTAGACGATAACAGTGTGTCAAAATATTTTTTTGATAATTCATTATGTTGAGAATTGTCTTAATTGTTATGTGATACTTGTTGTAAGGGTGTAGTTTTCACATTATGAATGTAAATCAAGCAATATTTCAAATCCTGCAATAACAATCAGGAAAGAGGATTCCGGGACAATATCTTTTGAGATACTCGAATGCCAAAGTTAGTATCAATCCTAAAAAGAATTAGGTTTTATTAAATTAAATGTTAGAGTACGTGATTTAGGTTAACGAATAGACGACACTAAAAATTGATAAGGTGACTGCAAGAAATTACGCTAAGTATCAGTTTACGATTTATTTTATCATATAAGATAGATGAGAAGTCATGTGTAAAACATATACTAACAAAAAAAAAGAAGTGTAAAATAAATCATAAAATTTAAATTAATAATCTTAAAAAATAATAAATTAAAATATAAATGAAAAAGATTTATATAATATAAGTAGCATGTCTAAGTAAAAATTTACAATATTAAATAGTTAAATTTAAATAGTGAATTACCTAACAATTAATAAGACTAACAACATATGTCAAGTTATTAAAATAATAAATATTACTAAAAATATCTATATACTTTACTAAAACAGCCGTCAAAATGCTGACACGATTTTTCCCCTAAATCTTTTTTTACTAAATTATTTAATAAACCATAAAATATTTTTTTACTAAATTATTATTTTAACTGTAAAATCTTTAGCCATCAAATCTTTTACGTTAACTGACAATAAAACCTAATCTTATCTTGTACATTATAATTTTCATCCTATATATTTCTTATTTCCTTTCGTTTTAAATTAATATTTTTTATTTTTTATATAAAATAAAATTAGCCATCAAATCTTTTCATTTAAATTACACAATTTTTTGAACAATTTCACGTTACTTTTTTAACGCTTCTATCCCACATCGACTAAATGTAAGGTTGATAGTTTGAGAACATCTATAAATAGAGGGGGTTGAAGATCAAACAAATCATCTATTTCTTGGCCTTTTGGCTAAGTTGAAGTATAATTTTTATAATAACGGATTAGTATCCTTGATGTTGGTCATTGACCTACTGTTTGGGTCGTTAAATTTTGCCATCCTACATCATAATTTGAGAACTTTATAAATAGGGGTTTAAACAAGTATAATTTTATTCATAACGGATTAATATCCGTTGTGAGCAGGGTCAACCAACTATTTTGGCCTTTTGGTTAAGTTAAAGTATAATTTTTATTCATAACGGATTAATATCTGTTACATGAGTAGGTCGTTAAATATTTTTAGATTTTTCTATCCCACATCGACCTTTTGACTAAGTATAAATCCGTTACATGGATTATTGACCTACTATTACTATTTTGTGGGTTATTTTGGCCTTTTGGTTAAGTTAAAGTATAATTTTTATTCATAACGGATTGATATCCGTTACATGAGTAGGTTGTTAAATATATTCATATTTTTCCATCCCACATCGACTATATGTAAGGTTGATAGTGAGAGAACATGTATAAACTGATATATAGTTTTTATTAATAACAGATTAATATTGAGAACATGTATAAACTGATATATAGTTTTTATTAATAACAGATTAATATTCGTTATATGGGTCGTTGACATTTTTGTGGGTCACTGTTTTGTGGGCTGTAAAATATTTTCATTTCCCACTCCCATCTTTATTCATAACGGATATTCTGTTATATGGATTTTAACCAAACGATTGTGCTATCCCGCGTTAACAAACGATTTTGTTATCTCACATCGATTATAAGTAAGACTGATAACTTGAGGACTTATATAAATTGAGGTTTTGAAGATTAAACAAATCATAAATTTCTTCGCCTTTTGGCTAAGTTCAAGTATAATTTTTATTCATAACAAATATTTTCAAAATTTTTTATCCCACATCGACTATATGTAAGGTTGATAGTTTGAAAACATATATAAATAGAGGGATTTGGAGATTAAAAAATCATCCATTTCTTGGCCTTTTGACTAAGTTGAAGTATTATTTTTAAAATAACAGATTAGTATTCGTTACATGGGTGATTAACCTATATGTAAGGTTGATAGTTTGAAAACATGTATATCCACATCGACTATAAATAGAGGGGTTTGAAGATTAAACAAATCATCCATTTCTTGGCCTTTTGGCTAATTAGTTGAAGTATAATTTTTATAATAACGGATTAATATTCGTTACATGGGTCATTGACCTACTGTTTTGTGGTTGTTAAATACTTTCAGATTTTTCTATCCCACATCGACTATATGTAAAGTTGATAGTTTGTGTACATGTATAAATTGTAAGAGCCTTAGTTTTGGGAGCTAGTTTTGGCCTTAGCCGCCCCCACGGGTCTGTGAGGCCGCCCCTGCGGCTCCCCTGTTGTTCCACCCCTGCGGCCAGGAAACCCGCCCCTGCGGTTTCCGACGGATGCAGCCGGTTTTGTTGACTCTTTTGACTTGTGCTTTACCTTTGCCTTACTTCTTTCCTTCCCTAGGTTGATCAAGGGTAACTTCTTCATTTCCAATCCAGCTTCACGTCCTTCTTGTTTCTTCTTCTTTCTCCTTGAGCTTGAGTTTGGTCTCCTTAGAGTTTGAAGAGAGTTGTGTGTTTTGTGGTTGATGATGATGCTAGTGATGTATATGTTGAGCTTGTGAAGCCAACTGAGTTGTGCTTGTTCTCTTGCAGCCTAGGATCTTCAACCGTGGTAAGTCTTCTTCTCCTTCTTCTCTTCCTTCTTCCTTTGTTTCTTCCTTCCCTAGCTTAGGATTAGATGATTGATCATAGGGTGATGTTGGAATGTGTATGTTGTGGCATGTGTATGAATCTGGGATGATAAAGACGTGATTTGATCACGGGAAGAGTGAAAGAGGAATCGCGGGGCTACGTTCTGCACTGTTGCCGCCCCTGCGGAAGCCGTGCCGCAGCGCCCGCGCCACCGCCTGCGCCGTGCCTGCGGTCGTCTGCAGCCTTGTCACCGCGCCCGCGGCTGAGTTCCGCCGCGCCTGGGGGTTACTTGCTCCACCCCTGCGTCCCTTGTTTTACGCAGGTGCATCTTGTCCCAGATCTACCTAGAGTTAGGTAGATCCTTTCCTTTCTTAGTATGAGCGGTAGTACCATGCTAGGTAGCGGATGTTGATGAGTATGATATAGATATGCCGGTTACGGCTTTGAGGTTATGAGTTGAATATGATCCTTATGGATCCCTTGGGTCTAGGTGTGACTCTTTGTGTGATAGGAGTTTGATATATATGTATGCCTTGTATAGGCCGTGTTATCCTCTAGTTTGGAGTGGACTGTGTTGAGGGTTGATCCAGTTGAGACGACTACGAGGTTGAGGTAAGTCTGTGTGACTTACTTAATTGCCATTCCTTTATAGGATGTTGTGCATGAGTGGTGTTTGTTATATGTTTATATCATGCGTTATGTTGGTCACCGGGTAAATGTGTGATATAGATATTTGTGGACTTTATAAAGATAATGAACCGGGTAAATGTGTGAAAGCATGATGATGTGTTAAGATTTCTGATGTGTGTTTGTGCTCTAGCATCTTCCTATATATGTGTATGGTTAGCTAACGGTTTTATACCGTAATGTAGATACTTTGCAGGATAGAAGAGCTGCAGAGTATTCAGAGTGGGTGATCCGCTGAGGGCTCCGTACACTGGGGCGTTATCGGGGATATGAGTTCTTTTGATGTACAGTACGGTTTTGTTTGTACTCAGCGGTACATTGTATTACCTTTTTGATATATATATATATATATATATATATATATATATATATATATATATATATATATATTTCAGTTTCATGTTTTGTTTTAATCTATCGGTGCCTTGTTGTAAGATCAGTAAAATTGTTGTCAGGGTAGGGTCAGGATCCATTGTGAGATCCTAGCCCAGTAGCACTCCGTGTCCTACGGATTTGGGGTGTTACAAAGTTGGTATCAGAGCCCAGGTTGACAACAATGAAACTAGTAATCTGCGATAAAGGTCGAATAGATAACTAAACAGAACCCAAAAAGGGGTCTGACTTTTCAAAAGGTTTTGGTTTTGAAATAAGTACAAATGTTTTGGGATATCGTGTACGTGAGTCATCACCCCTCTGAAGACCTCGACAGTATAGATATATATATATATATATATATAGATATTCTGTTGTGATTGATTTGATATATATTCATACATACGGCATATATATAGCCTTCTAAGTTAGGTTTATGCTCTACAGATGGCTATGACTAGAGTTGTATCTACAGATGGACGAGGTAGGGATATATCCCCTCTTCCTCCAGTAGATGTAGGACAGAGTCAGATTCCCGTTGTTGATCCACCTACAGCGGAGGAGGTTTGTGAGGTTGCTGTTGAGAATGTTGTTCCTGAGACTGAGAACGGTATAGCTGGGAGACGTACATCACAACGAGTCCATTAGATGACTCGGATCGTGTCTCTATGAGGGGACCAGATTTTCCGTGCGTATATCAGGCAAGTAGCGAAAGCGGCCAGACAAGGTAGACCTACCCCGGATCTGCCAGTACAGGAAGGATCATTTAGGAGATTCCAGGGAGTTACTCAGGTGCCAGTTGTATCGGCACATGTTGCTGAGATTCCTCAAGTTCCAAAGGAGCATAGAAGGCCTGGAAAGAGACAGCGGACTGGGCAGACCAATGGTACTGGTGGGGTTATTAGTTCTGAACGAAACTGGAGACGTCCAAGTTCCCCCGCACTTGCACCGGTTGCGTTACGGTCGACGATGTTATAACTGTGAGGAGCTTGGACATTTGAGACCAGTGTGCAAGAAGAAGTTAGTGACTTGTTTTACCTGTGGCGGACTGGGTCATAGGGCTGTTTTCTGTAAATGGAACAGAGCCTTACCTCAGCAGAGTACTGATGATGTTGTTGGTTTTGGGCAAAGCCCGAGCCGCCAGAGTCATCCCTCATCTACACCAATTGCAGATAGGGTACGACAGTGTTTCAACTGTGCAGAGTATGGACATATCAGACCAGAGTGTACGAGACAGATAGTGACTTGCTTCATTTGTGGTGGACGAGGTCATAGAGCTGTCTTTTTGTAGACAGGGTGTAGCTTCATCTCAGCAGGGTTCTTCTCCTGCTAATGCGACAGAGACCACCTCAGCAGCAGCGAGTCAGGGACAGTAGAGGGGTCCCAGATCGCCCTACGACTTAGGGATCTGCTCCTGGGCCGAGTAGAGGCAGAGGCCGTGGTGGGGGCACCACTGATACCAGAGGCCCACAGGGCCGAGTTTTTGAGCTGAGGAGTGCAGAGGAGCCAGCTGCACCTACTGCTACAGGTACCATTTTGATTCATGGTTTATCTGTTAGAGTTTTATTTGATACTGGTGCTACGCATTCTTTTATTTCTGATGCCTGTGTAGAGCGTCTTTGGTTTAGATACAGTTGAGGGTATGCCCTTTATTATAGGGTTACCCGATGGTGGTAAGGTCAGAGGTACCCGTGAGATTCACGGTTGTCCCATTTCTGTAGGGACCCGTGTGTTACTAGTTGACTTCTTTGTCATGCCGTTAGAGCATGAGGAAGTTATACTAGGTATGGATTGGATGGATAGACATTTTGCAG
Source organism: Fagopyrum tataricum (assembly GCA_002319775.1). Lineage (NCBI taxonomy): Eukaryota > Viridiplantae > Streptophyta > Magnoliopsida > Caryophyllales > Polygonaceae > Fagopyrum > Fagopyrum tataricum. The sequence continues at coordinate 13,401,710 of CM008286.1, forward strand.
TCTTAGATGTAGGTAGGAGGTCTGTTACCCTCTCTACCGAGTTAGGTCAGATAGAGGTTTTCTGAGGTTGGGACCTTGGAATGACAGGCACGATTATTAGTGGCAGTACGAGCAGCTAGGTTGATTGCACAGGTTGTGATGCCTTCTGGTGTTATGCATGAAGGAGGGGGAGAGTCCAGCTGTAGAGGACATCCTAGTGGTTTGTGAGTTCACAGATGTTTTTGCTGAGCCGTCCAGTTTGCCGCCTCAGAGGAGTGTGGATTTTGGTATCGAGTTAGAGCCTGGTACGAGACCCATCTCGAAGGCCTCATACTGGATGGCGCCTATTGAGATGTTGGAGTTGAAGAAGCAACTCGAGGAGTTGGCTGAGAAGGGCTTCATTCACCCTAGTGTGTCCCCATGGGAAGCACCTGTCCTCTTCGTACGGAAGAAGGACGGATCGTTGAGACTGTGTATTGATTACAGAGAGGCTGAACAAGGTGACCATCAAGAAAATATCCACTGCCGGCGCATTGATGACTTGTTAGATCAGCTTCAGGGAGCGACTGTGTTCTCCAGGATTGATCTGCGTTCGGGTATCACTAGTTGAGGGTGAGAGAGCAGGATGTGCATAGGATAGCATTTAGGACTAGATATGGATACTACGAGTTTGTAGTGATGCCATTTGGACTTACGAATGCCCCAACAGTCTTTATGGAGTTGATGAACAATATCTTTCATCGACTTCCTGGATCAGTTTGTGGTGGTTTTCATTGATGACATTCTGGTATACTCTCGCAGTGCAGAGGAACATACAGGACATCTGAGGACTGTATTGCAGGTTTTGCGGGATAGAGAACTTTATGCAAAGTTCTCTAAGTGCGAGTTCTGGATGCCAGAGGTAGCATTCCTGGGTCACATTGTATCCGCCGAAGGGATCAAGGTTGATCCGGCGAGGATAGAAGCAGTAACTGCATGGACTACACCGACGAACGTCAAGGAAGTACGTAGCTTCCTTGGCTTAGCCGGTTATAACAGACGCTTCGTGGAGGGATTTTCTGTGATTGCCCGTCCACTGACGAGTTTGTTGAGGAAGACTACCAGATTTGTGTGGTCTGATCAGTGTATGCAGAGTTTTGAGGAGCTGAAGAGACGTCTGACTTCTGCTCTTGTTTTGGCATAGCCAGAGGTACAAAGGATTTTGTGGTATACAATGATGCATCCAAGCTAGGCTTGGGATGTGTGTTGATGGCAGCGGGACAGAGTTATTGCATATGCGTCTAGACAGCTGAAGACGTATGAGGAGAACTACCCGACTCATGATCTGGAGTTGGCAGCGGTAGTTCATGCACTGAAGATATGGAGACATTACCTGTATGGTGTTACATGTCAGATCTTCACAGACCATCAGAGTCTGAAGTATTTTTCATGCAGCGGGAATGGAATAACCGCCAGCGTAGGTGGCTTGAGTTGATCAAGAACTTTGATTTAGAGATTATGTATCATCCGGGGAAGGCGAACGTTGTCGCCGACGCCCTGAGCAGGAAGACGCCTCGAGAGCAGGGGATTGCGAGGCTGACAGTTCAACATCAGTTGTAGAGGGATCTGATCTTGTTAGAGTTGGACATCTAGTTTTCTGATGAGGATGCCCGGCTGAGTACTTTAGAGGTTCTACCTGATCTGTTGGGTGAGATCCAACAGAAACAGGAGACCTGCCGACCTTGATGAGGATTAGAGAGAGGATGTCTCGGGATGAGGCACCAAAATTTCTTCTGGGAGCAGATGGAGTATTTGAGACGCCGTGGTCGCGTCTGTGTACCTACTGATGTAGATTTACGTCAGAGGATTTTACAGGAGGCTCATTGCACCCCTTACTCTGTACATCCAGGTACAAGTAAGATGTATCAGGATCTGAGACGTCTATATTGGTGGGGAGGGCTGAAGCCCGATATGGCCAGATTTGTGGCCTAGTGTGGGACCTGCCAACAGGTCAAGATCGAGCATTTCGGACCTGGAGGTGAGCTCCATCCACTTCCTGTTCCATAGAGGAAGTGGAGGACGTCACCATGGGACTTTGTGACTAGACTGAGGCTGAGCCGGAGTTTTTGATGTCATCTGGGTCATCGTTGACATATTGACGAAGACGGCACGTTTCATTCCTATCCGGGAGACATGGCCGGTGAGCAGATTAGTAGAGGAGTACACTAGGCAGATAGTGAGACTCCATGGTGTACCGAGGACGATCGTCTCTGACAGAGATGGACGATTTACCTCGAGGTTTTTGGCAGCAGATTCAGACTGCCTAGGGACGAGTTTGCACTTCACGACTGCGTTCCATCCTCAGACCGATGGTCAGTCAGAGAGGACTATTAAGACCCTGGAGGATATGCTGCGAGCTTGTGTGTTGGATTGGGGCAAGTGTGGACGGATCATCTCCCACTTGTTGAGTTCTCATACAACAACAGCTGGCATGCATCTATTGGGATGGCCCCCATATGAGGCACTGTATGGACAGAGATGTCGTACCCCGTTATGCTGGGATGAGCAGAGTAGTGTCAGTGGTTTAGCACCTGATCAGATTCAGGATGATATGGCTCGAGTAGCATTGATTAGAGAGCGTATGCTGACTGCACAGAGCCGTCAGAAGTCGTATGCTGATAGGAGGCGTAGACCTTAGAGTTCAGAGTTGGAGCCCATGTGTGGCTGAAGTGTCCCCGACACGAGGTGTTAGGCGTTTTGGCATTAAGGGGAAGTTGAGCCCCCGGTATGTCGACCGTTTTGAGATTCTGGATCGGGTTGGGAGTGTAGCTTACAGAGTAGCCTTGCCTCTAAGATTAGAGGGTGTTCACCTTATGTTTCACGTGTCTCAGCTGAGGGAGTATATACCAGATCCGAGACACATCGTGAGTTATGAGGATTTGGTGGTTGAGCCGGACCACACTTTTGTTGAGCATCCGATTGCAGTCCTAGAACGAGGTATGAGACGCCTACGTTCGAAGGACATTCCTATGTTGAGGATCCAGTGGTCGAGACGAGGACCCGAGGAGGCTACATGGGAGACTGAGGATAGTATCCAGAGGAACTATCCAGAGTTCTATGCCGAGATAGGTGCACCAGTAGGATCACCGAGTAGATCTTAGTACTAGGTTGGTGAGTCTTATGTGCTTACATGCTTAAATGCTATGATATGTTATTTCATGCTAGCTTTGTGGTGATTATGATCTTATTAGATCTTGTTGTGCTAGTATGATTTTTGTTTATAGCTGGAAATGGTTCTTTCCTCCATGCTATTGTGATATGTTATGGTTGGCTAGAGATGGCTTTCCTCTAGGCCCTGGATAGTATAGTTTGCTGCTGGAGTGGATGGTTTCCTCCATGCTTATGTTTGAGGTTATAGAGCGAGTTGTACCTCGACTTGTGTGTCCCAGTGGTTTGAGGATTTTACAAGTTTCGGGACGAAACTTGTTTTTAGGGGGGTGAGGTGTAAGAGCCTTAGTTTTGGGAGCTAGTTTTGGCCTTAGCCGCCCTTGTGGGTCTGTGAGACCGCCCCTGCGGCTCCCCTGTTGTTCCACCCCTGCGGTTTCCGGCGGCTGCATCCGGTTTTGTTGATTCTTTTGACTTGTGCTTTACCTTTGCCTTACTTCTTTCCTTCCCTTGGCTGATCAAGGGTTACTTCTTCATTTCCAATCCCGCTTCACGTCCTTCTTATTTCTTCTTCTTTCTCCTTGAGCTTGAGTTTGGTCTCCTTAGAGTTTGAAGAGAGTTGTGTGCTTTGTGGTTGATGATGATGCTAGTGATGTGTATGCTGAGCTTGTGAAGCTAGCTGAGTTGTGCTTGTGCTCTTGCAGCCTAGGATCTTCAGCAGTGGTAAGTCTTCTTCTCCTTCTTCCTTTGTTTCTTCCTTCCCTAGCTTAGGATTAGATGATTGATCATAGGGTGATGTTGGAATGTGTATGTTGTGGCACGTGTATGAATCTGGGATGATAAAGACGTGATTTGATCACGGGAAGAGTGAAAGAGGAATTGCGGGGCTACGTTCTGCACTGTCGCCGCCCCCGCGCCTGGAAGCCGCCGTCCCTGCGGAAGCCGTGCCGCAGCGCACGCGCCAGCGCCTGCGCCATGCCTGCGTTCGCCTGCAGCCTTGTCACCGCGCCCGTGGCTGAGTTCCGCCGCGCCTGCGGGTTACTTGCTTCGCCCCTGCGTCCCTTGTTTTACGCAGATGCGTCTTGTCCCGGATCTACCTAGAGTTAGGTAGATCCTTTCCTTTCCTAGTATGAGCGGTAGTAGCATGCTAGGTAGCGGATGTTGATGAGTATGATATAGATATGCCGGTTACGGCTTTGAGGTTATGAGTTGGATATGATCCTTATGGATCCCTTGGGTCTAGGTGTGACCCTTTGTGTGATAGGAGTTTGATATATATGTATGCCTTGTATAGGCCGTGTTATCCTCCAGTTTGGAGTGGACTGAGTTGAGGGTTGATCTAGTTGAGACGACTACGAGGTTGAGGTAAGTCCGTGGGACTTACTTAGTTGTCATTCCTTTATAAGATGTTGTGCATGAGTGGTGTTTGTTATATGTTTATAGCATGCGTTATGTTGGTCACCGACCTATGATGTATTGATTGCCCATTGTAGGGCTGTGACAACTTTTCCATTCATCCCACTGGGAGTTGGGGGTTCTCTGTGGTCAGGCCAGACCTGGTAAACGGTTCGGGCACTCTCCATTCCCTTAGGGTACACTGGGAGGTTCCAAGGACCACTCCAGCTGGTTATAGTACCCGGAGGCGAGGGTTATATTCCTCGTGTCACTTATGTTTATATGGATATTTATATACGAGTTGATTGCTGGACTTTATAAAGATAATGAACCGGGTAAATGTGTGAAAGCATGATGAGGTGTTAAGATTTCTGATGTGTGTTTGTGCTCTAGCATCTTCCTACATATGTGTATGGTTAGCTAACGGTTTTATACCGTGTTGTAGATACTTTGCAGGATAGGAGAGCTGCAGAGTGATTCATAGTGGGTGATCCGTTGAGGGCTCCATACACTGGGGCGTTATTGGGGATATGGGTTCTTTTGATGTACAGTACGGTTTTGTTTGTACTCAGCGGTACATTGTATTACCTTTTTGATATATATATATATATATATATATATATATATATATATATATATCAGTTTCTTGTTTTGTTTTAATCTATCGGTGCCTTGTTGTAAGATTAGTGAAATTGTTGTCAGGCTAGGGTCAGGATCCATTGTGAGATCCTAGCCCAGTAGCACTTCGAGTCCTACGGATTTGGGGTGTTACATAAATAGAGGGGTTTTAAGCTTAAACAAATCATCAATTTCTTGACCTTTTGGCTAAATTGAAGTATAATTTTTATTAATTAACAAATTAATATATGTTATATGTTATATGACCTACTTTTTTGTGGGTCGTCATCGATAGTATGAAATAGAGGATTTGATGATTAAGATTTTGCTATCCTACATTAATTATAAGTAAGGTTGATAGTTTGAGTATATGTATAAATAGAGATTTTGAATATTAAACAAATCATACATTTCTTGGCCTTTTGGTTAAGTTCAAGTATAATTGTTAATAACGGGTTAATATCCGTTATAAGTGTCGTTGACCAACAATTTTACTATCCCACGATTTGAAAACTAAACAAAACAAACATTTTGTTTTGGCCTTTTAACTAAGTTCAAGTGTTATTTTTATTCATAACAGATTAATATCCGTCATATGGGTCATTGACCTACTGTTTTGTGGGTCCTTAAATACATTGACCTACTATTTTGTGGGTCCTTAGGTCAAGTATTCTTTTTATTCATATTGGATATTCCGTTATATGGGTCGTTGACCAAATGTTTTCAACGATTTTTCTATCACCTCGATTTTAAGTAAGAATACAGTTTGAGAACTTTTATAAATAAAGGGTTTGAAGATTAAACAAATCATACATTTTTTTGGTGTTTTGACTATGTTAAAGTAAAATTTATTTAATAGCATTTTATTTGTTAAAAATCTTGTCATGAATTTTATAAAAAAAAAATCATATTCTTAGTACAATCATATTTTAAGATTAATATTCAATACCTAATATATAAACATTATAATAAAAATTGTTTAAACAAAACCTGCACAAGGTGCGGGCAATGAACTAGTTTTTATTAAAAAGTCAAACTAATAACAACTATCAATTAAACTCAAAATAATTCCAACTTTAAATATTATTGAAAATGATACATATATCAACGTATTTATAAAAAAAATAATATAACTTGTTTTTCCGGAAAAAATTCTAATTCCGGTGATGATTGGACAATTGATTTTTTTTATGTCATTAAAAAAAATTTAGGATTATGAGTGTAATATGGTTTATTTTTTAAAAAATAAATTAATATGTTAAAACTCATAAATTAAGTAAATATTTTTAGTTTTTATAAAAATAAAATCGAAACTTTCTTCTTTTTTTTTCCTTATTTTTTAAATAAATTTGTGCAAATGACAAAAACTTTTAACTAAAAATAAATTATTTATTTTTAAAAAGTCGAAATATGTTTTTAAAAAATCGAAATTAATTTTTTTGGTAAAATATTTTTCGATTTTTTTCCATATATTTTAATATGAAATTTATGAGTTTATATAGAAATCATTTAAAAATATCTGAAATATTTTTCAAAAAAATATTAAAATCGATTTCTTTTAAAATGAAAAAACACTTATAAAAAAAGGAATTTTTTTAATTCTAAAATTTTCTTTATTCTAAAAAGATGAAGAAATAAATTTGGTTAATAGTTTAAAATAAACTTATTTTAGAAAAAAAATAAACTTATAAGTTTCAGGATAAAATATTTCAATTAAAAATTAGAAATAAAATTTAAAATATTAAGATCTTTAAATTTTTAAATAAAAAATAAATTTTATAAGTTATATAAAAATCAATTTTGAAAAATATAAGTAAACAAAATAAGATTAGTTTCAAATAAAGTTTTAAGTTTTAGAAAGTATAAAATCAATAATTAATTAATATTTATATTTTAGTAAAATATTTTATTTTATAAATTTTGTTTGGTTAAAGGGGGAGGGTATGCGTATCTAGACGCGCTTTTATTAAAAAGAGAAGGAGCTAAGTAATCATCATACGGGGATAGCCCGACACCTTACATCACAACGTAAAAGATCAACTACACCCTTAGGAGGGTCATGCAATACCCTAAGTCCAACAGGGAAATTAAAAGCAAAACAAACAAGGAAATCCGCAATATTATTCGCCTCACGGTAGTCATGACGGTACTGAATAGTCCAGTTCCTTTTAAAAAAAGTCCTGGCACTTATTGACCAGACTAACAAGAGGGTTTCAAGTTTGAAAAACTTATTTTTAGTAAAAATAGTTACTATAATATTCTTCTATTAAGATCTTTAAAATATTAACTAATTTTAGATTGCAAATCTTAACTATTTTTATTTTTAAATTAGAAAGAATTAAAGGTTAATTAATAATATTAGGGACTAATAAAAAAAGTAGTTAGTAAAATATCCAAAATAAACTCGTAAATTAAATATTTAAAATAATTTTTTTTAACATGGTGGGACCTGAATTAATAAAAAATTGACACGTGTAAATTTAATGATGTGAATTACCAAACTGTGTCATGTGTAAATTTAGTGACGTGGATTCACTAGATTGTGTCACATGTAAGTTCACGGGCTGTTTTAGTATATAGATGGATATGATAACTCAATTTTAGATCAAAATATACGATCTTATCTATAAATTATAAAAATGAAAAACATAGATATTATAATTATACAAGATTAATAGTTTATACATATAATTTTTGTAAATAATTAAATATTAATTTTTAGCCTGGAAAATTCCGATCAAACATTGAAAATAATATTAAAAACATAAAGATTATAGAACTTTGTTCCTGATTAACACGCACATGTCTGAATATCTTCGTCTTAAATAATTGGAGATCTTCTGTAGGATTAAGAAATATTAACTTGTGGTTGTGGCCGGTGTTGCCATGGGATCGACAACCCCACAATCTTGTCCAGCTAGTACTGCAATGATTTTGTCTTATTTACGAAATGAGCCCTTTGTTTATAATACCTTGCATATAGTCTCCATAATACTTATAAACTATATATGTCATCGTTACACATACAATAAATATGAGGTAGGGGATAGTCATGACGTCATTGTTGCCACGTATACGTACAATCAAGATAGGAGTTGTAACCAATACTCAGTTGGTCTAGTGGGATGTGGTGTTAGGCTCCTTAATTGTTTAGCTTGGAGATTCGAGTTCGAATCCTTCTGGCGACATGGGAATTTGCGACATGTATAGAAAAAATGATATTGGATTGGTATTCCCAGCAATGGACCTTATCATTTACCAAAAAAAGATAGGAGTTGCAACTTGATAATATAGGGATCTTGATCTCCTGGCAATGTGTTCAGAAATATCATAGTTTGAAAGCTTTATCATATACCAGTAGAGCATCATCCTTAATGACTTTCACGGAATAAGTATATCCATCGATTTCCTTGTAGCTTGCATGACACAATCTTCCTAGGTTGATTGGTGTCTCAAAAACACGGTGTGACACGTGGATTGGCTTAACCAACTCCTCGTTAATGTCTTTCCAAGCATCTCTTACTATTTGTTGCAGAACCCTAATTGCTTCATCTTTGCTTGAACCATGCTCATTCATGCAACATTCAACCGCAGACGCAACATGAAGACCACGCTTTTGCTCCTCCTTCAGTTATAACACCCGAGTTATAATACCCAGAAAAACTAAACACAAGTTTATTCAATAACAAACACTATATAAGTACTACTCACCTCGTGAGATCTAATGTCGTTCATTAGACGGCCAATAACTTCAACACTTCTTATAACTCGAGGAACCGGATTGATAACCCATTCGAATTCTTTCTCATCGGTTGTTTTTATTCCCAACATGAATCCATTAGTGATGTTTTGTTTACCTGACGAAGTTCTAGCAGCTTTGTACATATATTCATCATAGCTTGGTATGTATCTTTTGTTTGCCCAAATTGCCTCTGCGTAGTAGCTCCTTATCAAATCAAGAAGCTGCACAAGTTATAATAAAAACAAATTAAAATCATAATTAAAAATACTCGTAAGATTTATGTATCACACTCACGTACCCTTTCTTTTGCATATCTTGCAGCATAATCTCTTTCTTCACTTACCAACTCCTTCTCCCATTCATCATACAAGTTAAATACATAATTAAAAACACACTTTATTTTAACCGGCAGCTCATCGATATCGTGCCTGTCCCACCTACAATTTTTTTTAAGTCTTATAAGTAACTAATGACACTTTAAACTTCGACCTCTAACATATGAATTTATGATTACGTAAAAAAATGATAATATAGTACCTTTCAAAAGCTTGTGTAAGCAGGCGAAGTTCGTCAATGGTACCATAGGCATCATATGTGTCATCTAGAATTGTCATTATGTTCATAACCTTTGCCGCGAATAGACGGGCTCGAGAATAGCAAGCTTCATAAGACAATGCGGTTGCCCAAAAGTGACACTCTAAACTTCGACCTCTAACATATGGAAGGTCATTTTTCACATTCAGTTCGTCCCACCACCTGTAATTAGGGCTAAATATTATCGATAAAGATCTTGATGAGCTATTGTAATACTTGGCTGATAATGTTAGGGCTTAAAATGTCAAACTATACATAACTAATAATTACGATACTAATTATCTCTCTCAAATAAATAGTAGACATACTTGACAATTTGGTTAAGTTCTTGACGGTGGAGAAGTTGTAGCATGTTGAAGTCGATCTTTGCAAGTCTAAGCAATGTTTCATCTCGAGATTCATCTTCTTCGTAAAAACTTATAAAATGTCCAATTTCCACTCTTTTGATGCCCGTATGATACGCTTCCTTTGTTGCATGAACAACTTGATTGTACAAAGATCGATTTTCCAAGTTGGATTCACACACAACATAACGAAGAACATCAACGGTTAAATGGAGAGCCTCATCCATAAACGGTTCACCATGCATCTCCAGTTGAGCCTCATCCATCAATGGTTAATGGTAAGAATATGTAAGAAAAAAAAAACACATTTACCACAAGACATTTTGTATCCGTGTTGTCGAAAAACACGAAAATGGACACTGGTTGTATTGAGATCATAGTTGTTTTCGTAGTTGTAATTTGAAAAGATGCGCTCCAGTTGATCCTCGATCTCATTCTCAAAGTAGTACGAAACTCCGAGACGGTCAAGAATGTTAATCAAGTTGAGCTTGCTTTTGTGGTTCACGGAGCTATCAACCAACATGGCCCTTGCTTGCTCCTTCAAGGATTCAAGTTCCGTCGTATATGCTTTCATTTTCTGCATTTACATATATAGTCAACATAAAATAAAAAACTTGGCATTAAGAAAGATAATTATGAAAAGGAGCTTAGACTAAAGCTAAGGTATGCGGAAAGATGAACCACCAAAGAGTTAAGATCTGATTCTGAGAAACAATCCGAAATGCCTCGAGGAAAATGAGCAAGGGGCCTTAGAGTATCTTTACATGTAGAAGCCATCAAATGATTTTGATGAAGATGTGTTTGTATTGCAAAGGAAATATCATCTTCTTGCTTAAAGGGGCCTTAGAGTATCTTTATTTGAAGGGTCGGGATTTTATTCTATCTTAGATAATACTTTTATATTTTTAGAAACATAATAAAAAATAATAAAATTATTAACTTACTAAACTTTTTATTTATTCAAAAGTTATATCAAGGAAGATTTTGTTTAAGGCCGACAATTTGAGTACAACCACATGACAATGATTTGGAAAATAGTGCTAAAAAATTTGTTTGTATAGATAATAGAAGCATAACCTTCATGTAATTTGTCTGTCTCGTGTAATTTGTTTGTTGCTTCTCTGATTGTAGACAACCCCTTTGTACTTCCTACCCTTTCTTAACACGTAAATCTTTTCAAAAAAATAATAATAATAATGCTAAAAGACATATTTTGATTGAATGAGTTGAGACTCAACAATTTGGACAAATTCTAGCTAAAATACAAAGTTTGCCATTAGCAATTTGGCTTTCACTTCCGATTGTATAAAAATGAGATTGGTTTAGAATTGAACTAGTTTTAATATCCGTGTCCTGCACGGGTTAGACGATAAATGCATGTCATAAAAAATGTTTGATAATTCATTATGTTGAGAATTGTCTTAATTGTTATGTGATACTTGTTGTAAGGCTATAAATTTCACATTATGAATGGAAATGAAGGAAGAATTTAAATCCTTCAATAACAACCGGGAAGGAGAATTTCAGGACAATATCCTTTGAGATACTCGAATGTCAAAGTTGATATCAATCCCAGAAAGAATTAGGGTTTATTAATTTAAATGTTAGGGTACGTAATGTGGATTAATGAATAGATGACATTTTAAAATTGATGAGGTGAACATACGAAACTACGTCAAATATCATTTCACGGGTTGTTTTAGTATATATATAGATAAGAAGTCATATGTAAAACAAATGATAAAAAAAAGATAAAACAAATCATAAAATTTAAATTAATATTATTAAATAATAATATATTAAAATTTAAATGAAAGAGATTTACTTAATATAAGTAGTATGTATAAGTTAAAAATTATAATAGCAAATAGTTAAATTTATATATTGAATTACCTAACGGTTAATAAGATTAATAGCATATATCAAGTTATTAAAATAAATGTTAATAAAAAGATTTTTAAAAAAATAAAAATAAAAACTCAAAATAATAACAACTATCAATTAAACTCAATAATAGCAACTTTAAAAATTATTGAAAGTGATACGTACTATCAACGTATTTATAAAAAATAATATAACTTAATTTTTCAAAAAAAAAAATTTTAACTCCGGTTTTGATTTGACAACTAATTTTTTACATGTCATTAAAAAATTTAGGGTTATGAGTGTAATGTAAATTTATTTTTTTAAAATAAATTAATATGTTAAAAGTCATAATTTAAGTAAAATACATTTATTTTTTATAAAAAAATTGCAACTTTCTTGATTTTTTCCGGATTTTTTTAATACTTTTGTGTAAATGAAAAAAAAAATTATTAAAATTATTTTCATTATATTAATAAAGTCCATATTGTTAAAAAAAATTAATTTTTTGGAAAAAAATTTCGAATTTTTTTTCCATATACTTTTAATATAAAATTTATGAGTTTTTATACAAAATTATTTGAAAATATTTGAAATTTTTTCCAAAAAATATTAAAATCGATTTTTTTATATGTAAAAAATTATTCTTAACAAACTTTTTTATTCATATATTTTTTATTTTGTAAAATGATATTTTTTAATCCTTTAAAAAACGACTTTTAGAAAATAATAAAGTTTGTAAGTTTCAGAAAATAAAATAAAGTTAAAAAATATAAATAAACAAAATATTAAGATATTTAATATTTTAAATTAAAAAAATAAAATTTATAAGTTAACAAAATATTAAGATCTTTAAAATTAGATTGTAAATCTTAACGATTTCGATTTTTAAATTATAATTAATTAAAGGTCAATTAATAATATGCATGACTAACAAAACTTAGTTAGTAAAATATTTTAAATAAATTCGTAAATCAAATATTTAAATAATTTGTTTAACATGGTGGGACCTGGATTAACAAAAAATTGACACGTGTAAATTTAATGATGTGGATTCATCAATTGTGCCACGCGTAAATTAAATAACGTGGATTCATCAGACTGTGTCACGTGTAAGTTCACGGGCTGCTTTAGTATATAGATAGATAGTAAAAGTCCAATTTTTTAACTGAATGAGTGCGAGTCTCAACAATTTGGCTTTCACTTCCGATCTTATATATATTATAAGTAAATAAATACTTATTATTTTAAAAATTAATTACATCGAGTTAGAAACCACGGTATGCAACAATGATTAAGAATAGAATAGACCTCAAATATAGACAAGAGGTTGGAAAAGATAAGGGAAAAAAATCTAAAAGGTTTTTAAAAGGATTTTAAAGACTCGTAATTAATTGTCACTATTGATTGAAAGTCAAAACAAACAAACAAAAAGGGAAAACAAAGATAATCAAGTTAAAGGGAAAAAAAATGGATTACAAGGATTCAAGATCATTGTTTATACATATAGATTCAGGAAGACTCATAAAGATATACGGTAGAAAAGCTACAGGGAAAACAAAGATACTATCCTCAGTCTCCCATGTAGCCTCCTCGGGTCCTCGTCTCGACCACTGTATCCTAAGCATAGGTATGTCCTTCGAACGCAAGCGTCTCATACCTCGTTCTAGGACTGCAATGGGATGCTCAACAAAAGTGTGGTCCGGCTCAACCACCAAATCCTCATAGCTCACGATGTGTCTCGGATCTGGTATATACTCCATCAGCTGAGACACGTGAAACACAGGGTGAACACCCTCTAATCTCGGTGGCAAGGCTAATCTGTAAGCTGCACTCCCAACCCGATCCAAAATCTCGAACGGTCCGACATATCGGGGGCTCAACTTCCCCTTAATGTCAAAACGCCTAATACCTCGTGTCGGGGACACTCTCAGCCACACATGGGCTCCAACTCTGAACTCCAGAGGTCTACGCCTCCTATCAGCATACAACTTCTGACGGCTCTGCGCAGTCAGCATACGCTCTCTGATCAATGCTACTCGAGCCATATCATCCTGAATCCGATCGGGTGCTAAACCACTGACACTGCTCTGCTCATCCCAGCATAACGGTGTACGACATCTTTGTCCATACAGTGCCTCATATGGGGCCATCCCAATAGATGCATGCCAGCTGTTGTTGTAGGAGAACTCAACAAGTGGGAGATGATCCGTCCACACTTGTCCCCAATCCAACACACAAGCTCGCAGCATATCCTCCAGGGTCTGAATAGTCCCCTCTGACTGACCATCTGTCTGAGGATGAAACGCAGTCGTGAAATGCAAACTCGTCCCCAGGGCAGTCTGAATCTGCTGCCAGAATCTCGAGGTAAACCGTCCATCTCTATCAGAAACGATCGTCCTCGGTACACCATGGAGTCTCACTATCTGCCTATGTACTCCTCTGCTAATCTGCTAACCGGCCACGTCTCTCGAATAGGAATGAAATGTGCCGTCTTCATCAGTCTGTCAACTATGACCATATGGCATCAAAACTCCGGCTCAGCCTCAATCCAGTCACAAAGTCCATGGTGACGTCCTCCCACTTCCTTTGTGGACCAGGAAGCGGATGGAGCTCACCTCCAGGTCTGAAATGCTCGATCTTGACCTGCTGGCAGGTCGCACACTGTGCCACAAATCTGGCCACATCGGGCTTCAGCCCTCCCCACCAATATATACGTCTCAAGTCCTGATACATCTTACTCGTACCTGGATGTACCGAGTAAGGTGTACACTGAGCCTCCTGTAATATCCTCTGTCTCAGCTCTGTATCAGCAGGTACACAGACGCGACTTTGGCGTCTCAAAACTCCATCTGCTCCCAGCAGGAACTGTGGTGCCTCATCCCGAGACATCCTATCTCTGATCCTCTGTAAGATCGGGCAGGTCTCCTATTTCTGTCGGATCTCATCCAACAGATCAGGAAGGACCTCTAATGTACGCAGCTGGGCATCCTCATCAGGAAACTGGATGTCCAACTCTAGCCAGATCAAATCCCGCTGTAACTGCTGCTGAACTGTCAGCCTCGCAATCGCCTGCTCTCGAGGCGTCTTCCTGCTCAGGGCATCGGCGACAACGTTCGCCTTCCCTGGATGGTACAGAATCTCCAGATCAAAATCCTTGATCAGCTCGAGCCACCTACGCTGGCGGTTATTCAATTCCCGCTGCGTGAAAATGTACTTCAGACTCTGATGGTCTGTGAAGATCTGACAGGTAACACCATACAAGTAATGTCTTCAGATCTTCAGTGCATGAACTACCGCTGCCAACTCAAATCATGAGTCAGGTAATTCTCCTCATACGTCTTCAACTGTCGAGATGCATATGCAATCACCCTGCCTCTCTACATCAACACACATCCCAAGCCTAGCTTGGATGCATCACTGTATACTACAAAATCCTTTGTACCCTCTGGCTGTGCCAAAACAGGAGCAGAAGTCAGACGTCTCTTCATCTCCTCAAAACTCTGCATACACTGATCAGACCACACAAACCTAGT
Organism: Fagopyrum tataricum; assembly: GCA_002319775.1. Taxonomy (NCBI): domain Eukaryota; kingdom Viridiplantae; phylum Streptophyta; class Magnoliopsida; order Caryophyllales; family Polygonaceae; genus Fagopyrum; species Fagopyrum tataricum. Next base: position 13,416,925 of record CM008286.1, read on the forward strand.
AGTCTTCCTCAGTAAACTCGTCAGTGGACGGGCAATCACAGAAAATCCCTCCACAAAGCGTCTATAGTAACCGGCTAGGCCAAAGAAGCTACGTACTTCCTTGACGTTCGTCGGTGTAGGCCATGCAGCTACTGCCTCTATCTTCGCTGGATCCACCTTGAACCCTCAGCTGATACTATGTGACCTAGGAATGCTACCTCTGGCATCTAGAACTCGCACTTAGAGAACTTTGCATAAAGTTCTCGATCCCGCAAAACCTGTAATACAGTCCTCAGATGTCCTGCATGCTCCTCACTGCTACGAGAATATACCAGAATGTCCTCAATGAAAACCACCACAAACTGATCCAGGAAGTCGATGAAGATACTGTTCATCAACTCCATAAAGACAGCTGGGGCATTCGTAAGTCCAAATGGCATCACTATAAACTCGTAGTGTCCATATCTGGTCCTAAATGTTGTCCTGTGCACATCCTGCTCCCTCACCCTCAGCTGGTGATACCCGGAACGCAGGTCAATCCTGGAGGACACAGTAGCTCCCTGTAGTTGATCTAACAAATCATCAATGCGCGGCAGTGGATACTTGTTTCTTGATGGTCACCTTGCTCAGCTCTCTGTAGTCTATGCATAACCGCAAAGATCCGTCCTTCTTCCGTACGAAGAGGACAGGTGCTCCCCATGGGGACACGCTAGGGCGAATGAAACCCTTCTCAGCCAACTCCTCGAGTTGCTTCTTCAGCTCCAGCATCTCGACAGGCGCCATCCGGTATGGGGCCTTCGAGATGGGTCTCGTGCCAGGCTCTAACTCGATACTAAAATCCACACTCCTCTGAGGCGGCAAACTGGACGGCTCAACAAAGACATCAGTAAACTCACAGACCACTGGGATATCCTCTAACGCTGGACTCTCCCCCTCCTTCATGGCATACCACCAGAAGGCCTCACAACCTTGTGCAATTAGTCTAGTTGCACGTATAGCACTGATAACTATACCTACCTTTCCAAGGTCCCAACCTCGGAAAACCTCTATCTGGCCTAACTCGGTAGAGAGGGTAACAGTCCTCCTACCTACATCTAAGATTGCAGAATGTCTAGTCATCCAATCCATACCTAGTATAACTTCCTCATGCTCTAACGGCATGACAAAGAAGTCAACTAGTAACACACGAGTCCCTACAGAAATGAGACAACCGTGAATCTCACGGGTACCTCTGACCCTACCACCATCGGGTAACCCTATAATAAAGGGCATCCCCTCAACTGTATCTAAACCCAGACACTCTAGACAAGCATCAGAAATAAAAGAATGCGTAGCACCAGTATCAAATAAAACTCTAACAGGTAAACCATGGATCAGAATGGTACTTGTAGCAGTAGGTGCAGCTGGCTCCTCTGCACTCCTCAACTCAAAAACACGACCCTGTGGGCCTCTGGTATCAATGGTGCCCCCACCACGACCTCTGCCTCTACTCGGCCCAGGAGCAGATCCTTGAGTCGTAGGGCGATCGGGGACCCTCTGTTGTCCCTGACTCTGCTGCTGCTGCTGAGGTGGTCTCTGTCCACCTCCTGCTGCACTAGCAGGAGAAGAATCCTGCTGTGATGAGGCTCTCCCTCGTCTACAAAAGGTAGCTCTATGACCAGGTCGGCCACAAGTGAAACAGGTCACCGGCTGCCTAGTACACTCTGACCTCATATGCCCATACTCACTGCAGTTGAAGCACTGCACTCCCTTATCTGCACCCGGTGCAGATGGAGGACGACTCTGGCGACTCAGGTCTCGCCCTGAACCAGCAGCTCCACCAGTACCACTGGTCTGACCAGTCCTCTGTCTCTTCTCAGACCCTCTGGTCTGAGAAGCTCTCCTCTGGCTAGCTCTCTCCCTCTCGTAGTCCGAAGCCCGGTCCTGATAGTCGACCAAGGTCTCACAGTGAAAACCCGCCATGTAGGTACGGGTAGTATCCCTCAGACGTCGGGAAAACAAATACACGTGCTGATCTGCAGCTGGACACAGCAATGCCAGCTCCTCCTGGAATCTCCTGATGGCCTCTGAAACCGGCACATCCTCAAATCCAGCCTCCACAAAGTCTCGCAGTTTCTCCCTCCTCAAAGAGGCAGGGCAGAAACGCTCTCGGATCAGAGTCCTCATTTGCTCATAACTAGTAACCTGTGCTCGCACAGACCTCCACTAGTGTTGTGCCAAATCCCTGAACAAAGTCTGCACCAGCTCAATCTGCCTATCAGCTGGACATCTAATAGACTTCAAAGCTGAGTCTACATGTCTTATCCACAACTCCACCTCTAGCCCCACTTTCCTAGTGAAAGGGGGTTCTCCCATATGATGGAAAGCCTTCAACTAAGTGTCTCGTCTAGGCCCTCTATGCTCCTTTGTAGCCCGAGCAATCTCAGCAGCAGGTACCTGTACAGCTGGTACCTGAGTAACGGTGTGGGACCTTTCAGATGGTCCCTCCTGTGCTGGCAAATCTGGGGCACGCCTACCTGCCCTGGCGGCCTCCTCAACACATCTAATATAAGCCTGAAACTCTGCTCTATCCATAGAGACACGATCAGACTCCCCAGACTGGGCTCTCTGTGGCCCTTGTCCCTTAGCTGCACCGTTCCCAATCTCAGGAACGACGCTCTCAGCAACCTCCTCGTGGACCTCCTCTGCTGCACGTGGCTCAGCAGTAGGAATCCTACCCCGTCCTCTACCTAGAGGGGGTCTACCTCTACCTCGTCTTGCTCCAGGTAAGGCTCTAGTCTGAACCATCTGCAAAAGACGTAAACCTATCTTAGAAGGCTATATATATGCCAGATGTATAGATATATCACAGATCAATCACAACAGAATATCTATATATATCTATATTGTCGAGGTCTTCAGAGGGGTGATGGCTCCCGTACACGGTATCCCAAAACATTGTACTCATTTCAAAACCAAAACCTTTTGAAAAGTCAGACCCCTTTTCGGGTTCTGTTTAGTTATCTATTCGACTTTTATTGCAGATTACTAGTGCCATTGTTGTCAACCTGGGCTCTGATACCAACTTTGTAACACCCCAAATCCGTAGGACTCGGAGTGCTACTGGGCTAGGATCTCACAATGGATCATGACCCTAGCCTGACAACAATTTCACAAATCTTACAACAAGGCACCAATAGATTAAAACAAAAAATGAAACTGATATATATATATATATATATATATATATATATATATATATATATATATATATATATATATATAGAGAGAGAGAGAGAGAGAGAGAGAGAGAGAGAGAGATCAAAAGGTAATACAATGTACCGCTGAGTACAAACAAACCAAACTATACATCAAAAACCCATATCCCCGATACCGCCCCAGTGTACGGAGCCCTCAGCGGATCACCCACTCTAGATCACTCTGCAGCTCTCCTATCCTGCAAAGTGTCTACAACACGGTATGAAACCGTTAGCTAACCATACACAAATATAGGAATATGCTAGAGCACAAACACACATCAGAAAGGATAAACACTTCAGCATGCTTTCACACCTTTACCCGGTTCATTATCTTTATAAAGTCCAGCAATCAACTCATATATAAATATCCATATAACATAAGTGACACGAGTAATATAAACCTCGCCTCTGGGTCCAATAACCAGCTGGAATGGTGCCTGGAACACTACCCCGTGTACCCTAAGGGAATGGGAAGTGCCCGAACCGTTTACCAGGTTTGGCCTGCCTACAGAGAACCTCCCAGACTCCCAGCGGGATGAAAGGGCAAGTTATCACGGCCCTACCATGGGCAAACAATATACCATAGGTCGGTGACCATCATAACACATGCTATAAACATATAACACACACCACTCATGCACATCATCCTAAAAAGGAATGGCAGCTAAGTAAGTCCCACGGACTTACCTCAACCTCGTAGTCGTCTCACTGGATCAACCTCAACTCAGTCCACTCCCAACTGGAGGATATCACGGCCTATACAAGACATACACATATATCAAACTCCTATCGCACAAAGGGTCACACCTAGACCCAAGGGATCCATAAGGGATCATATTCCAACTCGTAAACCTCAAAGCCCTAACCGGAATTTCCGTATCATACTCATCAACATCCGTATCCTAGCATGCTACTACCGCTCAACTAGGAAAGGAAAGGATCTACCTAGCTTTAGGTAGACCCGGGACAAAGCGCACCTGCGTAACAAAGGGGCGCAGGGGCGGAGGCAAGCAACTGCGGGTGCGGCGGAACGTAGCCGCGGGGCGGTGACAAAAGACGCTGGCAAACACTGACACGCCGCTGGCACGACGCGGGCGCTGTGACACGGTAACCGCAGGGGCGGTGACTCTCAGCCGCGGGGGCGGCGACAGTGCAAAATGCAGTCTCGGGGCTTCTCTTTAGCTCTTCCCGTGATCAATTCCCTTCTACTCTCTTCCAGATTCATACACAAGCATAACATACACAAAACAACATCATCCTATGATCACACATCTAATCCTAAGCTAAGGAATGAAGAAGAACAAGAAAAGAAGAAGAAAGAATGAAGAAGCAAGGAGGTAGATGCTCACCACGGGTGTAGCTAGCTAAAGCACTGATCACCAAACACTTACTGGCTTCCAAGCACAGCAGTACTCACCATCATCAACCACCAAAGGCCACAACACATCCAAACTCAACCAAACTCTTCCAAACCAAAACAAGATCAAGAGGGAACAAGGGAGAAGCAAGAAGGACGTGAACTGGATTGGAAAGTATGAGGAAACCCTTGCTCAACAAGGTGAAACGAAGAAGGTAAGGAAGGGTAAAGCACGGGTCAAAGAGTCAACAAAACCGGCTGCAGCCGCCGTAACCCGCAGGGGCGGATCACAGGGCCGCAGGGGCGGAAACCCGCATGGGCGGCACACGTGCCCGCGGGTACGGCAAGACCAATCTCGGCCCAAAGCCAATCTCGGCCATGGTCCGATCTCGGTCCAAAAGAAAGGGCTCTCACACAGCATTTAACCACAGTTCACCAAAATCTTAATTAAGTTTCTTCATTAAAAAAATATTTAAAATATTAATTCTGCTAAAAAATCTTTCAGTCCACCAGCCCACCAAAAAAATGAATCTCATAAGAAATCTGAACGTTTAATAAATTTCAACAACCAACAAAACAAAGATCTTTCCTAAGAAAATATTTATTATTGTATTATATAATATTATATAATAGATAAAAATATTAACATATGAACCAATAAGGGGAAAACAAATCATATTATGAGTTATTATACAGTAAGATATTTTATTAATGTATTATATAATATTATATGTAAAGTGTACAAATATTTATTGTTTATTATTAACTCTATCTAATGACAAAAAAATAGTTTATATATAATCCCTTAAAGAAATAAATAACAAATGATATTTTTATCAAATCCCGTGCAAGGCACAAGTAATACACTAGTTGTAACACCTCTTGCCTGACGGTCGATGACCTAGTTTATATATAATCCCTTAAAAAATATTTTTATAGTCCCTTAAAAAAATAGTTTATATATAATCCCTTAAAAAAATAGTTTTTTGTCTTCGTTTCTTTAGTCTGGCTTTTGCCAGTTTGGTTTTCTCTCCCACGGTCGGATAACCTAGTTTGTCGCTCTTGCCTGACGGTTTCAGTTTGTACACCGCGGTTTTAGTGATTACCCTTGGTGGTTTCTTCAGTCTTCTCTTTCCCAAGTTTCTTCTGTTTTTTCTCTCTCTTTGTTTTGTTTTTCCTTTCTTTTTTCCTGATTTGTCACGCTTGTTCTTTTTTCCCTGTTTTTTCTTTTCCGGATTTCTTTTCTTTTTCTCTCTTTTCTGATTTTTCTCTGTCTTTGTTATTTTTCTTAGTTCTTTTCTCTGTCTTCGTTTTTTCTGGTTTTCTCCTTTCTTTAGTTCCTTAGTTCTTTTTCTCTCTTTGGAGTAATTTTCGGCTCTCTGATAATGAACAAGATATTGTCGATCTTCCCAAACAAATCCCTGCTGATAAGAGTAAGCGCATAGATCTCTGTCTAATAGGCTTTATTCATACCTCCAAAAAAGTTAATTCTATAGCTTTGAAAACTGCTATACGCAGGATTTGGCGAACGAAGGAGGATGTTTCCATCCAAGATTTAGGCCCAAACAAACACCTCTTCAAGTTCTTCAACAATGAAGATAAGCTCTAACTCCTAAAAGGGCGCCCATGGTCTTTTGAAGACAATCTATTAGCTCTACAGGAAATTTTCCTCATCAATCTCTTGAAGACATATCCATTTTCACTTCTCCTTTTTGGGTTACCATTTCTAATATTTCTCTAGGTTATAGAACCTTTTTGGCTGTTGAATTGATTGGAAACAAACTAGGAAGTTACATTCAGGTGGATATTAGCAGCCTAAATAATATTGGGAGCGAATTTCGAGTGCAAAGTGCCATTGATTTCACTAAACCCCTCATGAGAGGCATCAAGCTCAAAATTGGTGATGATTTTCGATGGATATGTTTCAAATATGAAAGATTACCTAGGTTTTGCTATGCGTGTGGTATTATTGGCCATGTTCTTAAGGAATGTGAATCAGCCACTAGTGAATCTACGGATCTTACAACACTGCAGTATGGGTCATGGTTAAGACTCTCAACAACTAGCTCGAGGTCTGAATTCATGAAGAAAGAAAGAGATCTTACAGAAAAATGGACTACATCTATGGACAAAGATCTCTATCCCAGCTCTATAGATGGAAAAGAAGTTGGTATCATAGTGGATAACAACCCTGATCTTAATCAAGCCTCTTGCTCAAAATCAACCTCAGGAAAAAGGGATCTTAGTCTAGCCTTTGAAGAAATGAATCTTTGTAACAATAACAGATCTTTAAAAAAATATAAATCTCTCAAATCTGCCTCAAATTCCATCTCCTCTCCTGATATTCAAGTAGCGGCAACGGGCTTCCTCCCTTGCTGCGAACAATCATGAAAATTCTTAGCTGGAACTGTCAAGGGCTTGGTAATCCCAAGACAGTCATCGCTCTTAAGGATAGCATTTTGAAGATTAACCCTTCTGTTGTTTTTCTTATGGAGTCTTTCATTTCTAAAAATGTTGCTGAAAGTATTATGAATAAGTGTGGTTTTAAAAGTGGTATTAATGTCCCTAGTTCAGGGCATTCTGGTGGTCTATGTCTATGGTGGAAAGGTAATGACTGCTCGCTCATTTCTCTCTCCTCTAGACATATTGTGGCTGAGTGGTATGATCCAGGTAACTCTGATAAGTTTGCTATCTCTGGTATATATGGCTTTTCAACTGCTAATCATAAAAAAGATACTTGGACCTTAATTAGGAACTTAAGATCTAGCTATTCAGGGCCCTCTATTTTTTTTGGAGATTTTAATCAGATTCTCTTCCATCATGAAAAAGAAGGCGGCCCTCCTAGATCTAATAGGGAGCTTATGGAGTTTTAAAGCATTATTGATGAATGTTCTCTTCTTGATGCAGGTTGGGCTGGGCAAAAGTACACTTGGGAAAGAGGTAGAAAGGCTTGCAATTTAATTAAAGAAAGGCTTGATCGTTTCCTAATCTCTGAAGATTGGAAACTTCTCTATCCTCAATATTTTATTTTTTCCTATCCCAGATATTGTTCGGATCACAGTATTATTACTCTTGATTCTTCTAACACTTCTAATTTTCAATCTAAGAAACGCAGATTTCATTTTGAAAAATGGTGGTTAAATGATTCCTCTTGTGAAAATATTGTCACTAATGCCTGGAACAGTCCTAGTAATGTTGATAGCTCAGTGCCAGCCAAACTTTCCTCTGTTATGCAAACTTTCTCTAAATGGGAAAGATTTAATCTCAATAAGAGAAAAGAAGACATTAAAAGACTTCTCTCAGAACTGGCGGGTTTACAAAAGAGAAAAACTTCGGATGCTTTTATAAAGAGAGGAAAGGAGATCCAAAGTACCTTAGACAAACTTTACAAGGAAGAAGAAAGTTATTGGTACTTAAGATCTCGTGCAACTGAAATGAGAGATGGGGATTGCAACACTGCATATTTTCATAGCAAAGCTTCTACAAGGCACAAGCATAAGAGGATAAAAAAGCTAGAAGATGCAAATGGTTCTTGGGCCACTACTGATGAGTCTATCACTAAGGTGGTGGTAAATTTCTACTCTAATCTCTTTAAAAGTATTGAAAACAGGGATCAGATGGATCATATCATTAGTGGCATTGCTCCTAGAGTAACCAATAATATGAATGCTCTTCTCACCAGTTTACCTAGTAGTGCAGAAATCTATTTGGCTCTTAAAGGTAGTAAATCTTGGGTTGCACTTGGACCTGATGGTATACATGCTGGCTTTTTTAAGAAGTTCTGGAACATTATAGGTAATGACATTACTCTTTTTATTCAGCATTGGTGGCAAGGGGATACCCAGCTAGATAATATTAATCACACTATTATCTCTTTAATTCCAAAAATTCCCTCTCCCACTAATGTCAAAGATTTCAGGCCTATTAGCCTTTGTAATGTGATTTATAAGTTGATTACTAAAGTGATTGTTGGTCGTCTTAAAAACGTGCTCCCCCATATCATTTCTCTGGAGTAAAGTGCTTTTGTTAAAAATAGGCTCATTTCGGACAATTCTCTGATTGCTTTAGAGTGTTTTCATTATATGAAACACAAGAAGAATGGAATTGGTAATATGGCTCTTAAGCTTGACATGGCTAAAGCTTTTGATCGTGTTGATTGGAATTTTCTACAGTCCATTCTTATTCAGCTAGGTTTTTCCCATGATTGGGTTAATTTAGTCATGAGATGCATCACTACTGTTATTTACTCTTTCAAAATTAATGATAATATTGTTGGTATTGTTAAACCTTCTAGAGGGATTAGGCAAGGTGACCCCTTATCCCCTTTTCTCTTCATTATTTATGCTGATTTTTTTCCCCATCTTTTGAATAGTGTTGTTTCTAATCAAACTTTAAAAGGTATCAAAATTTGCAATAATTCTCCCATTATCTCTCATCTTCTGTTTGCTGATAATAGTCTTCTTTTCTCCAATGCAAGTAATGATAATTGTGAATCTACTTTGAATATCATTAATACTTATGAAGCTTGTTCTGGTCAGTTGATTAATCGGGACAAATCCAATGTGTGTTTTGGGCTTTAAGTTGGTTGACGGACACTCAAAGTATCTTGGTATTCCTATTCTCTTGGGACGTTCAAAAACTCCTCTCTTCCTTAACATCAAAGATAGGATCAGAAATAAGCTTCTTAGTTGGGAAGGTAAGCTACTGTCTCAAGCAGGTAAAGAAACTCTCCTTAAATCCGTTATTCAAAGTATTCCAATATACATGATGAGTGTATACCAAATTCCTAGTTGCATCATTGATGACATTTATAATCTCATGGCACGGTTTTGGTGGGATTCTAATGACATTAAGAAGTGTATTCATTGGAAAAAGTGGAAAGATTTGTGCTTGCCTAAACACTTAGTGGGTATGGGATTTCGTGATCTCAAGGTGTTTAATAAAGCACTACTTGCCAAACAAGGTTGGAGGTTACTGTTTTTTCCCAACTCTCTGATCAGTAAAATTTTCAAAGCAAAGTATTATAAAAATAGCAATTTTCTGGATTCTTCACTTGGTTATTCCCCTAGCTATGCATGAAGAAGTATTTGGAACTCTAAGGATCTTCTCCACGATGGAATTGGTTGGAGAGTGGGAAATGGCAGATCTATTAAGCTTTGGACAGACTCATAGATCATTAACAACTCAGGGAAGCTAACCAAGCCTATTATTCATATTTCTCAATCTCCTGATACTTCTCTTTCTGTTTCTCATATTATTACTAATTGTGGTAATTGGAATCAACCTCTCATTCATAATACTTTTGATAGTGCAGACGTTCATGTTATTCTTAAGATGCCCATCAGTTGTCGCTTGCCTGTGGATTCAAGATTCTGGTGGTCTGATAGGAATGGTAGTTTCACTGTCAGAAGTGCTTATAAGCTTGGACTTTGCAGCCATATTAGTAACTGGATAGAAAGCAATGCAAATACAAGAGAAAGTCTTTGGAGCAAACTTTGGAAATTGAAGTTGCCTCGAAAGGTTTTGATGTTCTTATGGAGGCTTTGTTCTAATGCTCTGAGTGTGGGTGATAATCTTGTAAAGCGGAAGATCATAACAACATCATTATGTTCCCGATGCAAGAGAGATTCTGAGAGCTGTCTACACGCTATTTTTGAATGCTCATCATCTTAAGAAGCTTGGTGGGGATCTGAGAGCTTCCCTATTGTTAAAGATTTGATTGCTAATGGAATATGTTCAAATGCTTCTGATATTTTGATTTCTTTATGGGAGTGCCATGATGAATCTTTGTCTTGGATTTTGCTGTTCATGCATGGGTGGCTTGGACAATCCGCAACAAATCAATTTTTGAAGAGCCTCCAAATGTTGCAATTCTGCGTGAAAATTTCAAACAGCTAGTCAATGACTTTCAGAGGTTTCATTCAAGTAATGCTTATGTGCAGTTTCCAGCCAATGCCCGTTCTCACTTCAGCGCTATTGGCTCCACAGGTTGGTCTAAACCTCCAACAGGGGTTATTAAAATCAACATTGATGCCTCTACAGGGAATTCCTGGCATAGTTTTGGAGTTGCTTTTCGGAATAGTAATGGTGATCTTATTCAGGCTTTCTCTTATCGAGCATCAGGAGCTATAGACCCTTTTATGGGAGAGCTGTTTGCCATGAGATATGGCCTTCAAGTAGCTTGTTTTCTCGGTATTAAAGACGTTATTCTAGAATCTGATTGCAAAGCTGCGGTTGATGCCCTTTGTGATTTCGTATTCTTCTTCTCTCTCAACGGTCTCATCTTAGAGGACATTTTATACCTATCTGATAGTTTCAGCCAATGTATTTTCACTTTCACTCCTCGTTTGTGCAATAGAGTTGCTCATGCTCTGGCCAAAACTAGAACTACTATAGGAATTTCTTACTTTGATTCTAGCTTGTGCCCTTCTGTAATCTCTGATCTTGTTGCCTTTGATATGGCTCAATAAAATTTTGTATCTTTTGTTTCAAAAAAAAAAATACACTAGATGTAACGGTTATACTCGTAAGGCTATTGATTGTAGTTAGTATTTTTGTTATTATTTTTCAGAATTTTTTTAATATATTTTTGTAGTAGATAACTTACAATATATATAATTGTCATTTTGGTTTAGAAATGAATACTAAAATATTACATGGATATATTTTGGAGGAAAAGAAAAAAAAATATGAATGGGAAACAATATATAATATTGTGATTTGTAAATAATAAAGTGTTTATAATTGTTCGTTCAAATTTTTAAAAGGTTAATAATTTTATCTTATTGAAATAATAGAATATTTTTTCCTAGTACAAAAATCATAGTTAGTTCAAATTTTTTATAAAAAGAACGTTTTTGCTAAATTAGTTCACTATAGTCAATTCTTGAAACTCAAAACAAATTTTATAGTTTAAGCTTTATAATTAAGTTACGTTGTGATGGGTCTTAGGGCCTGTTCGGCACCGCAAGTTTTTACGTTAGCTTAAGCTTTTTTGGTAGTTCAAGCTTTTTAGATAGTTATTCGAGTAGTTTAATGAGAGACTTTGTAAAATTTGAAAAGCTAACGAAAAATCTAATTGATGTTCGGTAAAAGTAGATTTTTGATAGACATATTGAATAACTTTACCAAAAAGGACAAATATTAAAATATTTTTAAAATATAAGAGAGATGACACAAGGGGTAAAATTGGAAAAAATAAGTGAAAGCTACACAATAATCTCCACAAAGCTATCAAAACTAACTTCATAAAATACCTCAAAAAATCTCCTCAAAAAGCTTTCTAAAAATCTAATCTCCACAAAAAGCTTTTGTGCCAAACACTAACAAGTTTTTTAAAAACACAAATCTCTAGTAAAATCTACACAAAAAGCTTTAACGAACACACCCTTACTATTATCATATTTGAAGAACATCAACCGCACTACAATTTTGTTTGCTGATCTTGAAAAGTTCAACCTGACCTAAAACTTAGGTTTTAAGTTGAAACCTTCAAATCTTCGACTCAAATATGAGTACAAAATCATCTCCACAGAACAAGATATCAGTTGTATTTCTTCTATGAACAAGAATCAGTCTTTGAATGAATCGTATCAAATACAAGTATACAACGTTATAAAGATTGCCTAAGCTACCATTATCAACTTCAACGTGAAGACTGACATGTAATGACAGATACAACAAACAGATGATGACCAGTGTACACAAATCACGTTCAATATAATTGACATTCTTGTATAGAAGAGCTATTACATGACACACATGCATTGCTTACACCTGGGATGCCGGTAAATACTCCTTGCAATTGGCCTACTATGAACTTGTTTAGTTTGTCTCACTGCTTTTCTCACTCTCTGCTCGAAAATTTTCCATTCTATAGTGGAATTCTTCCTGAATATATCTGCTAGTCTACGCTTGTTTGGCCGTATTGTTAACATCTCTCCTCCTCCATAGTACATCCGGAAACCAGATACCAATGCTGATAACTGACTCCCAGAGTCCGTCATGGCAAAGGCGCTGGCTGCAGTGCTCCCTATGAAATCCAGTGCTGCCAACTAAATGAAGTAGGGTGAAAAAAAGAAATCAGATCATCAAAGTACATTCAGAACTTCTTTGGCAGCAAAGAGAGGGTCAAAATTATGACCAGTCATTCACAATCTTGCAACTGTCACAAGTATAGAGCAATATAAAAAGAATACTACTGTCAAATGAGGAGCCAAGAGCACAAATGTTAATCAACTTTGAATAAGATGTACATAGAACATCAGCAAATCAGTAATTTTGTGTCATTTAGCCCAGTGTTGCTTCATATTTACAATTTAACATAAGAGACACTTGAACACGGCCGGATTCATACTTATACCACTTCTTTGCACGACTAGTACTTTAAAAAAAGAACAGAGAAGTACTGAATGAGTTGGTACCTGGGAGGAAAAGTTCAGAAAGGGTTCAATCTCCGACGGCGAAAGCAGGCTTTCTTTAGTAACCAAATTTGGATACAAACTGCTCAAAGAAGCCAACCTTGACCTCCCTCCATAGATTTGTGCACCAGCCAGAAATATATGTGTCTTACGATTGAAACCCAGAGCTGCAAGCATAAGTACTGCTTCTTCTGGAGTCAGTGGACATAGGCCTTCTTCCCTAAGTGATGCAGGAGAGGGTAGCCTGTAGTACATAATCATATGAGAAATCAGGTCCACATCCTTGATGAACTTTTGTACGTATAGCCTATCAGATAGGTATTTTCAAGAGTTCACTTTTAAAGGTAACTTCTTTTTTTTTAAAGAAGCAGTTGTATCAATTGTCAGCTCTATGATATAAATTCTCCAAGATCCAAGGACGAGCTATAAGCAAAAACAGTACATACCGTTTGTTCATTTTAAGAGTAGTCAGTGCAGGAAAATGAATCTGCCGATATGCTTCCAGTTCACGTATCTCCTTATCACCACCACCAAACTCACATAATGAATGAGCCACCATGTCAATCTCAAATCTTAGGTGCAGAGCTAGGTATCTTGAACTTTTTTTAGAATGACCTCCTTTCGCTTTAATTCTTTCCTTAGCATATGTACCAACAAGATACTGATCCAATGGCCCAGGATAAGTTGAATTTTGTCGCATTCTTTGGAGAATAATTGCACCAGCTTCTTGAACTTTTGGAACAAATTGAAGAGCATGAAAATTGCATCTGCACCGAAGTCTCTAAATGAAGTATTCAGATTAGGAAGTAGGCTGCACTTTCAAGAAAAAGGAATGTAAAAAAAAAAAAAAAGAATAAGACAAATCTAACAGTAAACACATATATATTACCTGCAACTGTAACGGGATTGGATCAAACGCCAACCGATTTGCAAACCCAACAAAATGGACAACTTTGTTTTTTAGCAAAATAGGAAGAATATGATTTATGTAAAAACTTGGCTTTGCCTCCTTCACTATGTCATCATCTGTGACCTGAGATACAGCTCCAGTGATGAGCAAGTTTTAAGGGTAAGTATGTTTCCACTTAACAGCAAAGTAAGAAGTTCATGGAATATTAAGGTGAGAAATTACCAAACTTTGCATTGCCTCCAAATCTAATGACCTCAACTCTTCAGGAAGTTCCTTCACTATTCTTATGTCAGGTTTCAGGTACTTGATAAAATACTCCTCCTGATAGATATCCCCGAATTGACTAATAATTATTGAATATATGCAGTCAATCTTCCATTTAAAGCACTTTTAATGGTATGGAAAAAGTAATTAACATCAACAAGTGCAGATAATAGATAAATTGCATCGATCTTTAACATACAAAAAAAGCTAGAAGTAAACAAATCTGACAGCTCATGAGTCATGACCACCATGGCAAGTACAAATGGTCAATAACTACATCTAAGATCTAGATTTTTAGTCAAATAAGAGAGCAGCAAGAAGTTTTGACATACAACACTCAGCCCTCCTTTTGAAAAGTAAAGAATAGCCTAATTGTTACAGAAAGTAATCAGATGTATGAAAACTCAAAATCGAAAAAACAGAAGAGAGGTACCTCACATCCTTCCAAACACTACTGTACATGAACTTGGGAATAACAAGGGTTGCATTAAGCAACCGAGAAACTGCAACAGCATTGCATACCTGTATAAGTCAAACATAACATCATCAAAAAAGAGATGAATATTATGAGAACTGAAAATTTCTTCTTGAAAGTAACTGTCACTTACAGCGACTCTCTGCTGATTCAACCCACCATTAGCAGTAACCATTATATAGCCATTATTCCCCTCTGTTTAAGATTTGAAAGAAATGGAAAGAAGTTAACTAGCTACTTCTTTCCCCCCCCAAAAAAACGCTATTCTCAAAATTGAAACACCAATAAGCGAAGATGAACAAAGTGCCGCCAATTAGTCATAGAAAATCTAAGGGGTTTGAGGCAGTACCACTAGGCACCCAATGACGTTGATCAGAACAAGGTTTCCAGTTAGAAGCAAGAACAAATGGTTCCTCCCACAACCCTTTTGGTTCTGGTTTATTTTGGCCCTGGTAATTGAATAACCAAAAGGTTAAAAAAGGATGAAGTTTTGATCTACATAACTCAACCATGCTTCAACATGTTGATAAATGATAACCACAAAATACCCATTATCCAAAACCCACCTCAGCCAAGGCATGAGCAGCCATTGCCAACAACCTCCCAAACATGGTCTTTTGGGGCTTCTTCACTTTAACCACCTTTCGCAAATCTTCCTGCATTCAACAAAGAATCTAAACATTGTAATTTACATCAGATTATATATAGTAGATGTGCAACTGAAGAGGTTAAGAGACACAGCAATTTAAAAAAATCTGACGGTTTGCAAACTCCTACATAATTCCGTTACGCCAGACCTAATAGGGATACAAGTTCTTTTTCTAAAACGATCAATCTGTTTGACAATATAGGGGTCTAGTCAAGGTTTTTCAACAGCAGTGACAGATCAACAGTTATTTCACAAATATCCCAACGATTTTTTGTTTTTCAAGTGCCAAAGCTAAACCTGATAGCACTTCTGAATTTCCATGCCTACTGCTCTATACCCTGCTACATACTCATAAAACTGCTACCAAGTACCTTCTATGGCTGAAACCTAGATATACAATTCAAACAAAAATGAGAAGGGGGGAAAATCCAATTTAAGTACCTTAAATATCACATTGGGTATCAGATGATTACTACTCGAAGAGCTAGCTTTTGGCCTCAAGCCAGAATAGATAATCCGATGAAGCATCCACCAATTTACCAAGAAAAACAAGGTCACAAATCCAACAATAAGGATCAAACCTCTGAATTTCTTCAAATACGAAACCTTAGACCCTTTCTTCTTCATCTTTCTTCGAGGGGAATTTTGCCCACTCAACAAACCGAATTGGCTGTTAGATCTCTGGAAGCTGGGGAGTCGGATAGGGCTTATATTGGATCCAGTTCCGGCGCCAGTAAGATTCGAGAAGCTGGAAGATGATGAGATTGGAGACAAAACGGTATCATCAGGTAGATTCAAAGCTAAGGCATCGAGTAATTCGTTGCTCGAATTTCGATTCGGAGCGAGCAATTGCGTGTAGTCGGGTGAAGAGGTCATGGTATCTCGAACTTCCTTTTTGTTGCGTTTGCTCTTCCTGTTGAGAAATTGTGATTACCAGTAAGATAGTTTTTGAAGGTTAGATCTGTGTGGATAACCAGCCATGGATCTTCTTTGCAGGGATGCCTGCAACGTTGAACTCAAGTTTTCTTTTTCGTTTTTAACTGAAGTTTTACTTTTACTGAAGCAGTCGAAGTTTGTCTTAAGAGCGTACACACATCAGTGATTTCTGGGTACCTCCCACATTCAGAGGATTCACAAGATTCATCTTAAGTTAATTTTTTTTATATTTTTTAATTTTCTCTCTATTCCACGTCATATTAAGAATATAGTTTATTTTTCACTCACATAAATAAAACTTTCATAAAAATGGTACAAGTATATATAAAATGGATGTCCATATGTAGATAAAATTATTTGATAAATTATAAAATATAAATTTTATTTTTTAGCTTACATTTTAACATTTAAAGCAATGTATAACATTTACAAATAAATAGATCTACATGACACCCTATAAGTAGATATAATTTCACTTTGCGGGTTTTTTTTCCATCTTGCAGGAGTACACTTTTATCTTGACAAATTAAAATTTTCAACAAAACTCATACCGAGACAAATCCCTAACCCTAGACGAATGTTGTTAAATTTAAAATATTCGTCAAAATCCTATACTCTGCCAAACCCCTACCCCGAGGCAAATCAATTCAACTTTACATTTTCCATCATAACTTATATCTTGTCAAACCCCTAACCCGAGGCGAATCTTGTTAAATTCAAAATTTTTATCAAAACCCATATTTTGCCAAAAACTACCGCGAGAAAAATCAATTCAAATTGAAATTTCACATCATGACACATACCCTTCCAAACCTTTAACCCGAGGCGAATCTTGTTAAATTCAAATTTTCACCAAAAATCACACTCTGCCAAAACCCTACCTTGAGACAAATCAATTCAAATTGAAAATTTCCTTCATAACCCATACCCTTCCAAACCTCTAACCCGAGGCGAATCTTTTTAAATTTTAAATTTTTCATCGGTACTCATATTCTACCAAAACCCTATCCTCATTCCTATTTATACATGTTTTGCTTGGTTGATATGAACACCACAATTCTTACTCTTCATTTAATCCTTCATTCAAATTCTCCCCATTAATAATCCATTTTCAAACCACAAAAATGTCAATCTCACTCATCAGATAGTCAATTTGATCCAGGATTTTTAAACCTTATTCAAAACTCATCAGATGAGGAACGTAATGCAATGGAGGACCGTGCTCTTATAAGAATGATTGTTCGGACAAGACAACGTCATTGTTCAGATGATGAATTTCTCAATCAAGAGAACACCGACACCGTCAATACATTGATAGAGAGTGTGATAATGGTCATGAACGCCTAGTCAAAGCTAAATTTCTCTAAAGTCCCACCACTAGTGTTTTCTGAGCAACAATTTCGAAGACGATTTCTGCGTAGACCACTATTTTTACGCATTGTTAATGAACTCTCAACAACATTTGACTATTTCCGTCAAAGGCAGAATGGCACTGGTCAACTTGGTCTATCTCCATTAAAAAAAATGCACGGCTTCTATTCACATGTTGGCTTACAGAATTAATGTGTCTTCCGTGAATGTGTAGACCACCATTTTTTTTTTCTCCTCTAATGGCATCTTCGAGCAACATGAGAAGAATAACCAACAGTTTTGACAAAGGAGGAATCTTGAGCCGAGTATCGAACACCTTCTTCGAGTCCTCGGTCATCTCCAGTCGTGAGTGGGTTGAGAAGATGAATGAGCAAGGACTTTCACTATTTTGCTCTTTTTAATTCGGAGGTATTTTGGTCTTTTAATCAAATCAAAACCTAACTTTTAAAAACCAGGTTTCTTTGTAAATCAAAAATCTAATTAAACTCATTTACAACCATAACCATAATTATGTACCAAAGCAACAAATCTAAATTTACTAAACATACCTGTACATAAATAGTATAAACTATAAAATTGTTATATCATATTTAAACTATTATACTATTTATAAATAATAGTTCATTTAAATTGTTTGAAGAAAGTTTTGGTCAAATCTTTGACGTGGGTGTCGGAAATCTAATAAATCAGGATATCATTCTTGCATTTTGATGTTGTATTGTTCATGCGCAAATGATTTTTCTCCACTAGAGGTTTCAATATGTAAATCATGGACTTTTTTTTATTATTTATTTAGAAAACCAAATATCTATATATATATTTTATTAAAATAACCGTCAAAATGCTGACGTGGCGGTCTTACGATTTTTCGCCGTAATTTTTTTTTTTACTAAATTATTTAATAAACTATAAAATCTTTTTTTACTAAATTATTAATTTAACCGTAAAATCTTTAGCCATCAGTCAAATCTAAACTTTCCCTATCCGTCAAAATGTTGACGTTACTTTTTTTTTTAACGCTTCTATCCCACATCGACTAAATGTAAGGTTGATAGTTTGAGAACATGTATAAATAGAGGGGTTTGAACATCAAACAAATCATCTATTTCTTGGCATTTTGGCTAAGTTGAAGTATAATTTTTATAATAACGGATTAGTATCCTTGAATATTAAACAAATCATATATTTAAATCATATATTTCTTGTCTTTTGGTTAAGTTCAAGTATAATTTTTATTAATAACGGGTTAATATCCGTTATAAGTGTCGTTGACCAATGATTTTGCTATCCCACATCGTGATTTAAAAATTAAACAAATCAGACATTTTTTTGGCATTTTGACTAAGTTCAAGTATTATTTTTATTCATAACGGATTAATATCCGTCATATGGGTCATTGACCGACTGTTTTGTGGATCCTTAAATATTTTCAGTAATATGGGTCGTTGACCAAATGTTTTCAACGATTTTGCTATGCCACATCGATTATAAGTAAGAATGACAGTTTTTTGAACTTTTATAAATAAAGGGTTTGAAGATTAAACAAAACATACATTTTTTTGTGTTTAGATTATGTTTAAGTATAACATTTCTCAAAAAAAAAAAAGTATAACATTTTTAATAACGTTTTATTTGTTAAAAATCTTGTCATAAGTTTTATTTAAAAAATCATATTCTTAGTACAATCACATTTTTAAGATTAATATTCAATACCTAATATATACACATTATAATAAAAATTATTTAAACAAAACCCGCACAAGGTGTGGACAACGAACTAGTTAATCCTTAAAACCATAATTCCGAAGTAGAGCATAAAATTGAAAGGATAAATGAAAAACATAATTGAAAACAACATTCATTCTTGAACATCGAGCCGCAAGCCAGTGTGTAGGTTGATAGCCTCCTCTTCGAACATGACTTCACTTACAATCCAGAAACTTTCTTGCCTTTACCCTCAGTTGGTTAATAATAGTTTCCATCATGCCCCACGAGTGATATGTTTGCGTTAGCTTGGATGCATTGGCCGCCACATCGTACTCCACTACAATACGTTGTAACCCTCTCTCCCAAGCCAGATCCAGTGCCCATAGCTTGAGCATCAACCATTTTCACCGAAGGACATCCCATTAAGGATTTAGCCTCTCTAAAACACATCTCATTGATATCATCACGGGCTAATACGCCAACAACACACCCATCCCTTTCTAGAATAGAGGCATCACAATTAATCTTCATATAACCATGTGTAGGCCTAATCCATCTCGTTGGAACGACATCACCACACCCAGCAACATCTTCGTTGACACAGAATTCCTCGAATCCATGCACCATCACCTGTACTTCCTCTATAATTTCATGCACAAACGAGTTTCTATCCTTCCAAATACTCCATAGGATCATCATTCACTCACATTGCTTGCTAACATTGCCGTCTTTCCAAATTGCTTCCATCCATCTCACAAAGTCGAAGGCTCGCTTACTAGTCTGAAACATTCCTTGGCATCAGTTCCAACCTTGCTTCGTTCTTGGGTAAAAGGTGAGAATATGCTCTTGTGTTTCTTCATCTCCACAAAATTCACACAAAGGGTCCAAGACAATACGTTTTTTCAACATATTGGTTTTACATGGAAATACCCCACTCCGTACAAAAAACTTAATAGAGGGATTAAATTTTGCCTTCTAGAATATCTTCCAACATGCATTACTCGATAATCTTGATAATGATGACTCCCCACCGTTATGTACCTCATTGATGGTCGAGGCTAACGGGTATGCCGACTGAATTGAGAAGACTCCATTCATGCTATCGACCTATCGTACTAGAACAACTCATCCTTCATCTCACAAGTCACAACTCACTAGTGAGATCTTCAAGATCTCTTCCAACAGACTCAGCTCAATCATTTTAGTGGTCCTGCTCTATTTACATATTAAGAGGTCCTATTAATAAAAATATAATAGTAAAAGTGAACTTGAGGAAGGTAAAATTGAATAAAATAAATGTATCTTATAATATTTTTTTTAAGTGCTATAGGAGTCCAAAAGATTAAAGGAAGAAATAAAAATTTTAAAATAAAAATTGTATCACATAAAATAGATTCGGAAAAAAAAGAAAGAAAGAGAAGTGTATTTAAAATGATGAAAAATATCACAGAAATGAAAAAAAAAAAAAATTGAACCATCTAGAGAAAGAATTAGAGCAACCGTCATAGACAAATGCCTAGAAAAAAGGTTATAATTTTCTTTTCATGTTTATGGACTGTAATAGACCCTGTTCTATGGAAAATGTTGTAAGCCGGCATGCTTCCACATCTATAGGTTTTTTGTGATGAGACTTCCACATCTATAGGACTATAGGTGGTATAGTGGAACGAATTAAACCCTCTCTCCACCTGCCACATTTGAACGATTATAACATTAGTTCAAAATTCGTTATTTCATTAGTTTAAACATTGCATCTCATTATTTTGAACACACGTACAGAAAAAATTACAGATTAAAAAATTGTATGCACTAATAATGGATAATATTGCTCCCTACCTTAATCTTTTCTTCATAAATTCAATATCAAACGTTATTTGTACTCTTCCCTCACAGAATCTTCCAACACGCGTTTAATCTCACGGAAAAATCTTCATTTTCCACCACATCACATCAGCTAGGGACATGTTTGGCTATAGATATTTTCTATGAATTATGCAACTTTGTTATAATTAGAAAACCCACTTCTTTTATGGAATTTATTAGGTCTATAAGTTGACTTGGAATGAAAATCGATCTCTAATTGGGTGAATTTAACGATAAAGGTCATCTTCTTCCATTTGTAGTGCAGATGACTAACTCGAGAATTTTGACACTCCATTCAAATGACTCCAAAGTCAACTTCATCTTTGAAACAAAGACTCACCTTCCCATACACTTTCCTATTCAGCTATACTTATCTCTTACGTTGTTCAAAGCTCAAATAGTCCAACTTATGCAAGATATTAACACATTCTCATAATATATATGCTTTCTACCCAAACGTTTTCTTGACACAATATTTGGTCTGTAGCCAGATGAGCAAGTATTGCTTCAGTCTTATGATCATCTTCTTCTTTCTTACCATCATACTACATCTGCCTTATAAACTCGAAGCAAAATGTGATCGAGGTTGCGATCTCGCTCTAGGCTCCTACTATTTCACCGAGGGTTCAAACCTTACCTACGTTAGCAAACTCTTTAGCGAACAAAGCTTGGAAATTCTCAAATACAATCCTCAAGCTGTTAGCCAAGACCAGATACAAGGTGGATCACGGTTGAACGTGCCGTTTTCGTGTGACTGCATCAATGGAAGCTTAGGGCATTTGTTCAGCTATATGACCCAATATGGTGACACTTATGATAAGATTGCGTCTTATTATGCTAATCTTACCACGGCTGATTGGTTGTCTCGAGTGAATCAAAATATTGCACCTTTTATTCCTGCTCTTGTGAATATTAATGTTGTAGTTAATTGTTCGTGTGGTAATTCGAGCATTTCCAAGGATTATGGTTTGTTCTTGACGTATCCTCTTCGTCCTGGAGAGAATTTATCCTCTGTGGCTGCGGATACTGGGGTGCAGGAGAAGCTCTTGCAGGATTATAACCAAGGAGTTTCGTTCTCTAGTGGGACTGGATTGGTGTTTGTCCCTGCAAAAGGTTAGTGCCTTCATCTATCATACACTTTTGTGGATTACATTATAGTTGGTAAATTGTATCTGGATGGGAACACCGGCACCAGCTCCACCGCCGCCACAACCAATAGCACCACCACCAACACCTGATTGTTACTGCTTCATTCTCTCGTCGACGGACGAAAAGAGGCTGGAAAGAGAGATTGAATATCCAAACTTCTATCACGCGAATCAGAAAGCACAAATCACACAAACAAATTAATTATGCAATTTTGAGTCCAAACACGAGTAACGAAATGCGAATCAGAAATGGTGATCCAAGAGTGAGAGAGAGTTAGGGTTTCGGGTGTACAATATCAGATTTGGGGATTTTTGGGGATTGATGAGCAGGACGACGACGGAGACAGAGGAGCAAGGTCGCCGAAGCTAGGGGTGGTATGGTGTCGCCGGCCAGAATCTCTACTAGATATGAATCATTGAATACCAAACATGCTCTAAAAATACCAATCTTTGTTTGAAGGGTGGCATGTAACATACACTTATTAATCAAACTTACTTTTCTTAAACGATGAATGCAAGTTTTATTAACAGTTGATTGAACATTCTTTGTATGCAGATCAGAACGGAACTTTCCCTCCGCTACACGATAGGTACTTTTTGTCTAACAACTAAAAATAGTTGAATTTGATCATCCATTACTTCAAACATTTGGGAACTGACGAATTCATTTTGCAACGCATTCTTGCAGGAAATCTGGTAAACCCTTCCTTGATGTCCTAGTATTTCAGATCTTGAAAATCTCCTTTGTGGTTTAGGTTTTGAAAATCTTCTCATTCAAAACAACAACAAAATCTCTTGAAAACAAATTTATACTTGTTATTTGAGACATAAGCCTCTATTTTGTTTCCCCTAATCACTGATGTTTACGTTTTTTTACCAGGAATATCGACTGGAGTACTTGCTGGTGCTATTACTGCTGCTGTTGCAATTTTGATCCTCGGATTTGGTCTATGTTACATCCTTCGTAAAAGGAAGAAAACAGGTAAGTATTAATCCTCAACAGAGGAATGGAAGTTAAATTTGCTCCTTCAACTCATAATTTTTCATTTTATGCTTTCTTAGATTCAGATAGAAGCTCGGCTACTTCAGAGGCTATATTTGTGGGTGAAGATTCTCCAGAATCTAGAAGTTCAGCTCCTGGTAGGCTAGTGGAGTTTCCTTATCAAGAGCTTGCTGGGGCTACAAACAACTTTACAAGTAATAAGATTGGTGAAGGTGGCTTTGGATTGGTATACTATGCAGTATTACGAGGCGAGGTTAGTTTTTCATGTTTATTTGAGTAATGTACAAAGCATAATCATTGCATAATGTACACAATAACTTTGGAGGTTGTTTGTTTCATATGATGCAGAAAGCAGCAATAAAAAAACTAAAAAATCAAGACCGAACAGGATTCCTAGCTGAGCTCAAAATTCTTGCAAATGTTAATCATGTGAATTTGGTATGCGTAAAAGTACTTCAATTTTTATGACAGTTCTTTGTATTGAGAGGTTATGCATTTATGTTCTTGAATTGAAACTTTCATTTACGAATGATTTCAGGTACGCTTAATAGGGTATTGCATTGAGCGTGGACTATTCCTAGTGTATGAATTTGTTGAAAATGGAAACTTATCTGAACATTTGCGAGACAGAGGTAATTTCATTGTTATAAATGAGCTTTACTATTGTTTATCTTGTTCTAATAGTGATCAGCTTTCAGGAAGAAAACCACTGTCGTGGTCTACTCGGCTGCAGATTGCTTTGGACTCTGCAAGAGGATTGGAATATATTCATGAACAGACATATCCTGCATACATCCACCTTGATGTCAAACCATCTAATATATTGATAGACGAACATTTCCATGGAAAGGTAGGATATATGAATTATGAAGCATTTATTGACTATTTCTTCACTAAAATCTCTGATGTGCTAAAATTTTTGGATTTTGCTTATCATAGGTTGCAGATTTTGGAACAACAAAGCTAACTGAAATTCAAAGTACCGCTACACATACTAATAATGTCAAGGGCACACGCGGATACATGCCACCTGAGTATATATATATACATTTTTTTCTTTCTATACTAGAAAAATGAAGACAAGTTCACTAGAAAATATTATTGTTTGCTGCTTCTTCGATGCAGGTATGTTCAGTACGGGTTTCAATCCACCATGGTAGACGTTTATGCTTTCGGTGTTGTCCTCTTTGAGCTAATATCCGCAAAAGAACCCATTGTTGTGACTGGAGACCACTCAATTGAATATAAGAGTCTTGTATCCTTGGTATAGCTTTTTTTTTTTCCCCCTGTTATGATATACTTGTGTTTTCAGAACTAAGCTCTGATTGCAATTTGCTTTCTGCTTCCTAGTTCGAAGCTGCTCTGACATTACCCGACCCAAAACAAGCTCTTCGTAAGCTTGTTGATCCGAGGCTTGGAGATGATTATCCATTTGATGCTGTTCATACGGTATTGTTTCATCTTTCCTTGACATACACAATCATAGAAGAAAGAGAAGTCCAACAATTAGGGCTGCACCTATATGGTCCGGTCCGGTCCGGTCCTGAATCGTAATTGTAAAACCGGCCTAGTCCGGTCCGGTCCATGATATTATGGTCCGGTCCTGGACCGTAATGTTCCGGTCCGGACCGTAATTTGCAATTTTAAATATTTTTGAACATAACCGCATACGGTCCAGTCTAAACTCGGTCCGGTCTGGTCGAAACATGGACCGGATTTATTCCATCTAATTTTCTTTTAAATTATTTAAATAAAAAAAAAATCAAAACGATCCGGACCGTATTAGACCGGACCGTTATGGTTTGGTCCGGTCCGGATCGTTTGAACAGCTGTAGAAGTCGTTGCCATAATGGCTAAACATTGCGTCGGTTGCAGATGGCTTTGCTTGCTAGAACTTGCAGTCAAGAGGATTCAACGAAAAGACTATCGATGAGATCAGTTGTTGTTGCACTAGCAATGCTTTCTTCTGGAACAGAAGATTGGAACATAGACTTGTTCGTCGAAGATGAAACTCTAAGAAATCTTGCATCAGGAAGGAAACCACCATGCTGATCGAACTTCATAGATTTGGTTAATTGCTCATATGCTAGGAGGAACGATGTCTTAGCTAGGGTGGTGCTGCGTTAACGTCAAGACCATCCACAATAGAGAGTTGGGAGTTTTTTTTTTCTTTTTTCTTTCTGTCACATCAGATTAGGAGCCCCTTTTCCAACAGAGAGTATTTGTTTTGAATGACGATGATAGCTATTCAAGTGCTACATTAATCATGGCTGTGTTTCTGAAAACCTTAGTTTTTACTTGTTATACTTGACAAGTGTGGTATTGCACTTACCTTTTTCCTATTTAAATTTAAAATAATTTTTTATCCAAGTTTGAGTACGTAGAGAATCGGAATTGTTAGGTACATGGTCAATAAATTACTAATGTCAACCAGTTACGAGTTACGACCACTGACTGTACACCGGGCTCAAATCTAACGATGCACGTCATCACTAAACCCTTTTCTTTGTAACGGAATAATGAAAAAAAAATCTCGTCAGTGCAGTTGATATTTGATCTTCTATACGGAGAGCGTCATATTCCTGGTAACTATCATGACCCTAAAGTCCTACGAAATAAAGACCGTTCAAGTAGAGTCAGTTTAATCGTATTTACTTACCTAACCTCCAATGCGCGAAGTTATGACTTTTTTTTTTTGTACTTCGACGCATTGATAGCGGTTTACTTCATTAATTTTCCGTGTAACTCAATATAAATTTGAGCTGAACTCCAACGTCGTCACATGCATTGACATTGAAAAAACTGGACGCACCGCTATATACTACACCGTGCTCTTAATAAATTTATGTTCCTTTTTTGTAGGACGCAATGTCATATGCTTGGTGTTATTATCTATACAATAGATTTAGGTAATTCGCAGAGAACGAACTCACGGCTCAAACTCTTTAATCAGTTTTATTACTTGCTTTTTCAATTTTTGTATGCTTATGAGATTTTGTGTAAGATGGGGATGATACTCACTCTGACTATAAATCAAACATAGAAATAATTAATTTACCCAAAATGAAAGTAATGGTTCTTAAAAAATACATAAAAGAAAAACTGTAGCAGCAGAGCCCACGTATAAAAGTCTCTCTTCCGCGCGCTCTATCCGAAGACCGCTAAATTCTCTCAGATGTTGTCCGCCGCGGTTAATCCGAGAAACAAGGTTTGTATGAATTTTGGCATTGATGCCGAAGAGAGAAAGCACAGGACAAAGGAGAGGATGTCGCCACTTGAACCCATCCAGTTTTCGCTCAATTTTCTCCGCATTTCATCATTCTCTCTCGATCCTGTTGAGATTTTGGTTCGCAGCTCACAATTTCATAGATATTCATTCTACAAACCAGTACGTACATTCCCCTTTTCCACTTTCTAGTTTCATAATCCTTTTCATCTGCTGCTTCTGTTTCCTTATTTCTTTTCATTTAAGTATTCGGTTTGGCTTGATCATCAAAATGTGTTTTTCGGTATTGATTTTGGTGTAAATTTTGCAATCTGTGCCATTCCCGTTGAAAAGTTGACCTAATTTTGACTTGTTTGAAGGGAATGACAACGATAAGAAATTGAGGTTTATTGATCTGCTACGAATATTGACCTACCTGATGGATTCTGGAGCTGCTGAGATTACATTTTTGTTTAGTCCTTCCCGCTCTTCATTCCGTGCTTGCTCTCGTTAATTTGCAGGTTTTTCCTTGTCTGAAATTGTTTATTTGCTGCCTTTTGGCGGGAGGACGGAAATTTTTCTTCAAACTTATATTGTCATTAATGGATTCTTTCTTATTATTTTTTTAACCATAAATGCTAGACAATTAGGGCCTGTTTGGTATGTATATCTAGATATTAGATATGGGTATGGACATAAAAAATAATAAAAACTCATACCTTTGTTTGGTATAAGAGTATATTCTAATACACATTTTCTCTTGTTTTATATACTCCAAAAAGTACCGGTATCAAATATCTAAAATTGCTCTTCCCTTTTCTATTGCCTTCAAAGTGGGAGTGGTGTACATACTTTCAGTTTTTCTGACATAGATTTTCCCCCCTTTCTTTTGTATTTGTAGGTCTTATTCTTGTGGGGTGGCTGATTTTTTGCTGAAGTTAATAAATTTGTTTCACGGGAGGCAACTTTCCTAGAGAACAACATGGCTACACTCTCTGATATATGGGTTTCTGCGGGTGTTAATATCGTCAGTGCGATTTTATTCTTGTTGTCCTTTGCCTTTCTGCGTATCCAGCCAGTAAACGACAAGTTCTACTTCCCCAGTTGGTATAAAAAGGGCTTAAGAACCAGCCCTGATCAAGGAGGTTTTCTTGCAAACAAGTTTGTCAATTTGAATTTCAGGTCTTATTTAAGAGTTCTACATTGGATGCCAGAAGCCTTAAGAATGCCAGAATCTGACTTTATTGAGCACGCAGGATTGGATTCTGCTGTTTTTCTACGAATATATGTGACAGCGTATGCAATAACGAGCTTTGCTAGCCTACAATGACTAGTTTATTTTCTTCTTTATTTTAAAAAAATGTATCTGGATTATTATAAGCTTATCTTTAATTTTATCCGGATAGTTAAGCGCATGTAGTTTTCCTTTGCACTACGCTTCCTTGTTGTAATATGGTCACAGAGATATGAACTCATCATAGTGTAGCTTACACCAGCCCATAGGCTGCATTTACACACACAAAAATACATTAGGATGCTGTCAGCTAGTGATATTTGCTTCTTACTACATACAACATGTTCCTTTTTCCTCTCCAAGACAATATCAATGAAGGTGAAAGGTTCTTTCAAATTCAATTTATAAGACATATTAGTGACATAATATAATTAATTGTTCACTGACTGGAAACTTTGAATTCATGCATTCATTTAGATCCTTAATCTGCTGAGTTTGTTAACCTCCTTATTATAGAGTATAGACTGCTTTCTCCTTCTGGGTATTACATATATATTGAGTTAATGCTTTATGAAGTGTAGACCTATAATTCCTTGTCTTATTATGCTCTCTTGCTTATAACATTGAATATTTTCATTTGCATTACTTGTTTTCTTCAATCACACCGTGAGAAACAATGTCCAGCTTCATATTTAAATTTTTTGTGGCAGGCTCAAAATCTTTGTTCCTATCACAGTTCTTGCATTGGCAATACTGGTTCCAGTTAATTTCACGAACAGCACATTGGCATCAGTTGCAAAATTAACTTACAGCGATATTGACAAGCTATCCATTTCAAATATTCCTCTTGGGTCAGAAAGGTGAGGATAAGTGTATGAGTTAAGATACTGTTTCTTTTTTGAAAGAAGGATACTGGTCTTAGGTGGTTTCCTTAGTGTAAGTTCAGCAGTAGAATATTAATTTTATTAAAGTAATTTTTTTTTTCCTGATCATGTGTTATCTAGAAAAAATGAGATTAATCTTCTCATGCTGTAGTTATTTTCTTCTAATGCAGTCCGGGAAAGGCTTCAGGCACATCTCTGTCAATTAATTTCCAATCTAGGCTTCTCTTCATGTCTTAATTTAGTAAATTGATTAACAGGTCCTATTTTTAGTGTCATACTCAGTGCAAGGAAATTATGCTTTCTTTTGATGCATTTAGCATCAAGGATTTCTAATGTTTAATCATGTTGTCTTTAGTTGTTGTACCATTTTTCAAACCCGTTACAGTATTATTACTCTAGTGATTCTGTTTTTAATCTTAATTTTGCAGGTTCTTTATTCATATAATTATGGCGTATGTATTTAGTTGCTGGACATGTTATGTGTTGTATAAAGAGTATGAACAAATTGCATCAATGAGGTTGCAGTTCCTTATATCAGAAAAAAGACGGCCAGATCAATTCACTGTAAGGCTATATACATTCTAATCTCGGCGGAATTTTTAGTACTTACCTATATTAGTAAAGCTACTTAGGCTAAAGCTCGGCTCATTCGGGTAGAATGACACTGTAGGAGTGTTGTATTAGCAAAGCTACTTAGGCTCGGCTTGGAAAAAGATCGGCTCAAGCGCATTCACTTTCTAAACGAGTTGAATATTAACAAATTTAAAGATCAGTTAAAAATTAGGCTAAGATGGTTTATAAACAGCCGAGCATGCCAAAGCTCTGCTCGAATAACAACCCTAGATGTAAGTGTACGATCTAGTCATTAATTTTTCACTGATTTCCTATAAGTGCATTATTGCAGGTACTTGTGAGAAATGTGCCCCCAGATGAGGATGAATCTACTAGTGAACTTGTAGAGCACTTTTTTTTGGTTAACCATCCAGATCATTATCTAACTTATCAGGTAATTTCCGAATTGAAAAGCTGTATAAAATTTGTGATCCATTATGGCTAACATTTTTAATTGACTTCTCATTTTTCTTAATCATGTGCTAGGCAAGGATAAAAGTATACTACCTTGCTGCCCAATGTCTTTTTAAGTCTCTCAATTACAATTTTTCTGATAACTGAGCTCCTTCTTTCTATATTCACTCGTTGCATCTATGCTTGATTGCTTGGCACCATCTTTGATAACTTCAGTGACTGCATATTCTCCTTTGTTGTACTTTTGACGTTTCTGCTCAATCAAATAGAACCTTACTGATCAAACTTTTTAATTTGCTTTCAAATCTATCGCTAAAATATATCATCTATGTCTCTATATATTTGACCATTTTAATACTCAAATTGTGCTTGTAATAGAGCATGACATTGGGCAATGGACTTGAGATCTTTTTCCAGTCAAATGAGGTGTTCTTGAACTTGTATGTGTAAGGTGTTCTACCGTCCCTTTGGGAAAAGCTAAAACTTGTATAAATTTGCTTCACAGATTGTCTACAACGCAAATTATCTTGCAGACCTGGTTGAAGAGTACAAGGAAAAGAAAAACAAGCTTCTTTCCTTTCAGATACAACATTCTAGAAAACCTTCGAAAAGACCCATCACGAAGGTATCATATGTTTACTTTGTACACAAATTATGCACTGCATCAGGTTTCTGATTTAACAAAAAAAATTCTCTGTTCAAATTTGATAGACTGGTTGGTACGGCCTTCGTGGAGAAAAAGTCGATGCACTTGATTACTTTACAGCAGAAGTGGGCAGACTAACAAAAGAAGTCAGTATGCCTTGTTTCATGACATCTTTCTTTGTTGCAATCTATAACCTGGGCTTGCATCTACGTATTATTGCATACTTTAATATTAGTGGTTAACCTCTTTATTTTTCTTTTGGATATGTCTGCATGAATCTGTATAGTTTCAATATGACTTTCCTTTTGACTTTTACATCTACACATGCTTCCATTTTGATTTGCCTCTTAACCTCTTTTTCTTGCCTAAATATCAATGTCTACTTGTGATGAGCTTTAAGTTGCTGCTGATCAACTTGCTTCCTTCCAGATATCTGAAGAACGCCGGAAGCTTTTAACTGATCCAATGGAAATCATTCCAGTTTCTTTTGTATCATTTAGAACTAGGTGGGGTGCTGCCGTTTGTGCACAGACACAGCAAACCAGAAAACCAACTGTTTGGATGACTGAGTGGGCTCCTGAGCCATGTGATGTATATTGGCCAAACTTAGTAATCCCACATGAGGACCTCAACATCCGGAGGCTAATTATGATTGTGGCCTTTTCCTTCCTCACCATTTTCTCCATGATTCCTATTACTTTTATACAATCAATCGCTAGTCTCGAGGGGCTTGAAAAGTCATTTCCATTTTTGGAGCCTTTAATTGAAGTGTAAGTTTCTGTTTATTCTCAAAGGTGTTTCATTTCTGCCCTTCTAAAAATATTCTGCATTATTTATTACAAAATAAATGATATTGATCCATCTCACTTCTCAGTTTAGTACTCGTAATGCAAATTGACTGTAATAGATGTTTGTTTTTGCTTTTCTGTGTAATAAACTGTCACGCAGTTTCCCTTCATGAATTATACAATGTTGGATTGTGTGGATAATGCTTTTTTCTTGAGCAAATAGTGAACATAAAATGATTGGTATGACACAAAGGAGCACTTCATCTGCTTGTCTTTCCACTTGTTGGGCTATGACCCTTGAATTTTGTTTGCGTAGTACCTTGTGGAGTATTGTCTTTTGACTCTCTTTGCTTTGTTGTATGCGTAATTTATGCTGCTAAAACTGGAGTGCACTTGAGTGAAGCTTGTATTTTTTTTTACTGAAACTGATGAATGTCGAATTATTTGAAATTTGAACCTTTTTTACTGTAAAGGTTTTAAAATAAATGAGTAGTCTCACCATTGCATCCTATATCCTAAGTGTGATTCTGTTTTTTTAAAATAAATGAGTAGTCTCACCATTGTGTATGATATGCAATTATTGCAACGTACTGAATTACTATTGGAAGCATGAATTATCTCATTTTGGCGGAGTTTACCTGATGTCAGAGAAGACACATTTGTCAATATATGTTGTTGATGCTTCGTAGTGGTAGAACTAGAAATGTAACAACGAATATAGAGGAATAAAGCAGGTGCACTAGTGAACATTCATTTGAAAAGTTTTATTTTTCCTTTTCCTTGCAACTTTGCAAGGAAATTTCAAGTATCACCGTTTTCAGCTTTAAGCTATTCTGTTATCATGTAGGGATTGGATCAAATCATTCATTCAAGGTTTTCTGCCTGGGTTAGCTTTGAAGATTTTCCTTTTTTTCTTGCCGGGCATTTTGATGGCAATGTCAAAATTTGAAGGGTTTATATCTTTATCTTCACTAGAAAGGAGAACAGCATCAAGATTCTATATGTTCAACCTTGTTAACACATTCTTGGGGAGTATAGTCACTGGAACTGCGTTTGAGCAGCTAAATACTTTTCTAACTCAGTCAGCTAATCAGTAAGTTATAGTACCCACAACACAATCACATTCCAACTTTAGAGGATGCCTTCTTCTGCCTTTTCACTTATGCTTTTTCATATTGGTATGAACAGAATTCCTAAGACCATCGGGGTTTCAGTTCCTATGAAAGCAACCTTTTTCATAACTTTTATTATGGTTGATGGGTGGGCTGGCATTGCTGGGGAAGTATTAAGGTTGACACCTTTGGTAATCTACCACTTGAAGAACATGTTCTTGGTCGAAACCGAGAAAGACAGTAAAGATGCGATGGATGCAGGAAGTGTTGACTTTCCCTCTTCAGAGCCTCAAATACAGTTATACATACTGCTTGGTTTAGTTTATGCGGTTCTGACTCCAGTTCTACTCCCTTTCATTGTTGTATTCTTTGCATTCGCGTACATGGTCTATCGACATCAGGTAAAATCTTATAAATCTCTGATTTTGTCCATGCAAGATGAATAGATGATTGATAGTTGGTATTTAAATTGTGATCTGACAGATGGCGTTTTACTTTTGGAATTGTTTGTTTTTGTATGCAGTTGATAAATGTTTATAGTCAGGACTACGAAAGTGCAGGTGCATTCTGGCCTGACGTTCACCGTAGAATTGTGTATGCTTTATTACTCTCCCAAGTTATTCTAATAGGACTGTTGAGTACAAAGCAGGCTGCTGATTCCACTCCATTTCTTATTCCTCTACCACTCCTAACACTATGGTTTCATTTTCGGTATTGCAAAGCTCGCTTTGAGTTTGCATTTCGGATGTACCCTCTCCAGGTCAGTATTTGCTCTGGTCATTGATCAAGATTTTGGCAAACAAATTCATCCTAAAAGACAAATACCCCTATCTTAAATATAGGGTCGTGCAAGTCAGGCCCGAACTGCTAGCACTTCTACGGCTAACAGTCCATGGGCCGGACAGGATCATAACGGTCCGATCCAATAAGGTCCTGTTTGATCCGTATTGGTCCATTTTTCATTTTTTCCCCAAAAATATATTATATATGGGTTTAATACAGACCAGACCCGGACCATATCCAGTTTTCTTTCAAAAAATGTGAAAAGGGTAAAAATGGGTCGGGACTGAACCAGATCTAACAATAAGGGTCCAAGACTGGTCTGCTCTAATTTTGCACTGCCCTACTTATATATGTGAATAACCTGAATCTAAAATCTAACTAAATTGAACTTTTGTATTGGTTGTGAATCAATTAGATCAGTCTATTTTGTAATTATTTATCATTATGAAACAAGAATACTTCAATGTGTGATGAACGGCCTTTTTCTGGATGACTGAAGGATCTCTTTTTTATTTTTTATTTTTTTTATTATAAATTGGATTTAAAATGAGTGAAGTTGTGTTGTGTGGATTCAGGAAGCAATGATGAAGGACACTGTAGATAACGCTAGGGATCCAAAGTTCAACATAAGAGGATTTCTTGAGAACGCTTATGTTAATCCAGCATTCATTGACGATGATGAAGATGAAGAAGGTTTTATAGATCAAGATAGGGACGACGAAGTTGAACTTAAACTGGTTCCCACCAGAAGGCAGTCCCGAAAATTTGACCGTGCAAGCAGCCAAGTTAACGACGGTGGATCTACATCCTTTGCTCATGCTTGAACACAGGGGAAAAGAATGTAGAATATGTAGCACAGGGCAGAGGTAAATGTAGTGATAAAGTTTTTGTTGGTACGTTCAAGTAATTAACTCAAAGAAGTAGATGTAGAAGTTTCTGCTGTACACTTGGACTTGGAAATCTGATGTATGAAAGGTATGCCTGTCAACTAGACTAGTTAAAGTTTGCAAGTGATATGGCTCAAAGTTTTTATCTGTTCGGCTGAATAATGTCCAAATATGAATTTGAACAATATATTTCTGGTACACAGATTTTAACTGTGATACCATGAAATTTCACAACTACGAGATACTATATTCTCGTAAATTTCATTTTCGGGAATCTTAACTGAGTGGATCTTGTTTAACTGAATCAAACCGAACTCAACCCGGTTCCATATTTATTCAAACTTTGTTGTTATTTTATGTGAAGAAGTTTACCCTTTTTAGACAAACATTACTACATTAGTACCATAAAATGGTTCTTATCCTTTCCTTTGCCATTTTCACCCATGACAGCCTCTTCATTTGAACACCCTCGCTCTTCTTCCTCCTTCTACCCCTCTCGCCACAACAATTGTAACTCCCTCTTCAATATGTTTATTTTTATAACATAAAGCAATTCAATATGCTAGACATGCCTAGCATATCGAAAAACCATAAAAAATGGAAGACGGATAGTCCATCAAAAACAAAGAAAATCAAAAAAAAAAACACAATAGACAGAAGCGTCAGACAAGCAAAATGAGGAAAAACAACAAAAAAACAAGTTTGTAAAAACAGTTCAAAGTAATATTCTCAGTAATCACCGGCAGAAACCTCATGTTTCAACTCAGTTTTGAAACTTCAGATTCCAATCATCTATCCCACCTCCAGTTAAGCAAACTTGAAGCCAAACAAGCACTAGAAAAAAGCTATCTCCCTAGCAGCTGAACTGGAGCCGCCACCCTTTCTTTGTTTGGATCTATGAGAGCTCCTCATCCCGGGCACGAGCTGAGCAGCAAGCGTTCCTCTCCTTCGAATCTAAGTGAGCAAGACATCTTCTCCTCTTCGTCGGGCTTGGACAACATCGACCAAACAAACTCCTTCTACTTCACCTCTTCTCCATATATTCGAGTAGGCATCATCTCTTTTTCATCCTCCAAGTCGTGCACAACATGCATACACATATAGTCAGGAAAGCGAGACCCTTCTTCCCAGCAAGCAATGGAGCCTTCCCCACTTGAATCTGCAGGAGCCAACAAGCTCATTCTCTTCCCAATCGTGTAGTGAGCAAGTAGGTCCCCTTCTTATGCCGATCACGAGATGAACAAGCAACTCATCTACCTTTTCCTCACGCCTTCGGTCTGAGCAAGCTTCTAATTTTGCTTGTGCATAGTAGAAAACAGAAGTGCCGTTGAGCAGACGAACCTGCCTCCCTTCCTCTCTTCGTCCATACACACAAGTACCATAGGAAGCACCTCCCTCTTCTTCATTTTGCAGAAAACCGCCTTTGCAATAGTGATTTCTTCTCCTTCCTCTTCCCTTCTCAACTTTGTGCTAATGAGTGCTTCTTTACCCCCTCCATGTCCATATGACCACGTAGGAACACCACAGTTCATACCACCAAATATCTACTTCTTTTCTAGTTTTCACAATTGCCAACAATCATATTAGAGTGAGCTTTTAGGTATGTTAGACACGTTATTTACGGTTGATTTTATGATATGTTATAATTGCTATAACCTAGTTGAACCTACTTAAAATTTGAAATAGATCCAAAAGTGGGATAGAAAATTATAGGCCTTAGAAGTTGAATGGAAGAAATAAGAATGTTGCCCACATTAAAAATAGTTGCTGAGCTTTGGCTCTTTTCACCAAAAAAAAAAAATTAAAAATAGTTTGGACAACCCATATTTGGAGTATCTTTTGGGCACTCAAATCTCATCTTCAACGGTTTAATTTTAAATAAGTTGGAGAAGGAATATTTTAGAGAAAGAAATGAAGAGACTCACATTAAATTAAAAGTTATAGGCTTATAAAGTTGTTATACATGTAAAAATCCTAAAATATAAGAGAATGTCGGACAGTGGAGGTTAGGTTCCATTTTGGTTAATTGTACTCATCATTAACGGTACATTTTGGATGTGATACAAAGGGTATACTCTAGTTTGGAATAGAGCTGGAATCATTGAGATTCAACGATTGGATTGAAAGTTATATGTATGGAAAATGTTATAAGTTGTTAAGGTTAGATACCTTGTTTTGTGCCTATTTTGCATTGGAAGCAAAAGGCTTTCTTAGTAGATTTTTGAAAGTTCGAAAACTTTCAAGACTTGTAGTAGTTCGTTTATCGTTTATAGCACGTTATAAGTCTATACTTAGAGGTCCAGAGTCTTTTGGACCATTTTCGTAAATTTGAGAAAAGTTAAGGATAAAATCGTAATTTACCATAAGTTTTAGGCTAGTCTCATTAATAAATTATGACGAGTCCATTCTATCCCTATAAGCCTTTTTTAAAACTATCTAGAAGTTGAAAGTGTGATGATGATATGTGTTTTCGATTTGACCAACCATTTGAGGTCACATGCGTCGAGATTATGACGTAGAGATAGTCAAGCTATCGAAACATTTAGGGTAAGTCTTACGGACTTACACAACTAACTTTCCTCGCATTTACATTTGATATAGCAGTGGTATGTGCTATGAGAATTTTAATAACAACTTGAATATGATGATGTTGCTGTATCATAAGACCCAAATGTATGTATAATTAACGGTCGTGACATCACTATCCCACTTTAAAATGGGTCGAGGAGGTTCCTTATGACCAATCCATATAAGTATATGATGAGATGCATACGAAACTTTAAATTTTGTTGGTAGTACGTGAGTAGAGATGGGTATGTGAAGTTGTATACGTGAAGTTAAATATGTAAAAATTGAGTATGTAAAGTTGGATCCGTGAAAGTTGAGTAGTAATGTGAGTGATATTGGAAATGCGAGGATATATGAAGTTGAATATGTGAGATTAGAATATATGAGTGAAGTTGACTACGTGAATTTGAGTATGTCATTTTTTATCTTTTTCATAGAATTATTTTAAAAAATCACTTATTAAAAAAACATATTTTATTTACCGTACATACTAACCAAAATCAGCTATATATATATATATATATATAAATTCAATATATATAATCTCTTGAATTATATTTACGTAATTAGATAAATGTTTTTATTTTTTAGTTTAGTGAGGAATCAGATTTGTCGATCAATTATCATCTCCGTGCACCATCGTCTTCGTCACTTGTCAGTATTTACATTGAGGTACCGTGAACGGCGTGAAGATAAAAACGCCACTTAACATTAATCTCTGGTTTTGAAGTAAAGACGGTAATAATGTCTTTCATCGAAGAAACGCATGACGATAAAAAAAAAGAATAACGAATTATGATGTCAGCGGCTGAAAAATCAAGACTGGAAACTCCCCCGTTCCTTCCAGAAAACGGAGAACACAACAAAGGAGTTTCCACTGAACCTGAGACGGCGACACATAACCCTCCAGTTGGCGCCGACCATTTCCCTTTACTCTTTCCGCCATGACCGCCCTCTCTTCTCCGCTTCGATGTAAACTTCTCTCTTTCTCAATTTGTGTGCTTTCAGTTTCTTTCGTCTCATCAAAATCGAAACAATGGCAGGACATGCACAGAAGATGACGATGAAGAAGGCGCCAATTGTGCCATCTCGTAAGTTGCTCTGGTTAGGGTTTAAGTTCGTGGTCGCATTCTCAGTTTTGCTCTGCATCGTCGTTCTCTGGAAGCTCAATTCAGATCCAGAAGATGATTATACTTCCGTTCGGAGAATCTCCCCCAGATCGCGGAGCGTCGACGATCATTTCGAAGGGCCTCCGAAGATCGCGTTCTTGTTTCTCGCTCGCCGTGATCTCCCACTCGATTTTCTCTGGGGTAGCTTCTTCGAGGTTTCTTCTTTTCATTTATTTGTATTATGATCTTCGATTTTTCGTTATTGCACTGTACTCCGTTTTTTAGTTATTTGTAGGTTCTTTTTGTTTGTTGTGAGTGATTGTTTTGGTGTTGGGAATTGGCAGACTGCGGATAAGGGAAGCTATTCAATCTACATTCATTCGGAACCTGGCTTTGTGTTTGATGAATCCACCACTCGGTGTCCTTCCTTTTATGGTAGACAATTGAACGAAAGCATCCGGGTTGGTTATCTTACCTTTTGTTCAATCAATGTTCATAAGCAAATGCCACTTTCAGTTTACGGGAATTTAGTTTTGTTTGATGTTTTTGGTGATAAATTCATCATATGATAGGTCGGATGGGGAGAAGCTAGTATGATATCAGCAGAGAGGTTGTTGCTTGATTCGGCACTTGAAGATCCTGGAAACCAGAGATTTGTTCTTCTATCTGACAGGTTCTCTCCTTACAACTTTG
Organism: Fagopyrum tataricum; assembly: GCA_002319775.1. NCBI lineage: Eukaryota > Viridiplantae > Streptophyta > Magnoliopsida > Caryophyllales > Polygonaceae > Fagopyrum > Fagopyrum tataricum. The sequence goes on from CM008286.1 coordinate 13,455,181, forward strand.
GGATTCGTCAGTCTTGTGTTTTTTTTTTTAATTAGACTTTTGAAATGCTGATCTATTCATTCTGTTGGGCAGCTGCATTCCTTTATACAATTTCAGCTATGTATACAACTATTTAATGGCTTCCCAGAAAAGTTTTGTAGACAGGTAAAATTAGAGCTTCAGGTCTTGAATGGCACAGTACTTTAATTAGACATCAGTCAACTTTTTCTTGTTGATGTTCTTTTTATCTTCTGCGGATTTTGGTTTGGATGCTAGCTGAACCGATATTTGGGCGGGTTGATCATGTTATTTTCAGTTTTCATGATAAGGGAGGTCGATATAATCCCAAGATGTCACCCAAGATACCGAAGGAGAAATGGAGAAAGGGTTCCCAGGTAACACTTTTTTACTCCTAGAGAACTGTAGGCATGAAATGTTTATGATTGGTGTGGTTTTATGTGTAAGTTCAAGATTTTTTTATGAATCAGATGTTATACATTGATAATAAGTTTTGTTTCTGTATATGATGGTGAGTCGTTTTCCTAAATGAAACTATTGGTGGCAAATAATGGAGAACTTGAGCTAGACTGCAAAATGCCAAGGATGATCTGCTCTACTCAGTTGTAAAACCCTGAGTCAACTTATGGCGTCATACCTATCTTAGGAAGGAAAATTAGTATATCATTTTCATCACAAGGGTCTGAACAAGTGGTGATCATGGCATCATGCACAAATAAATGTATTTTGGAAAGTAGCATGTTCACAATATCTATTTGCAGAGCTGTTAATTGGCTTAAACTGATGGATACTTTTTCTCAGGTTTTCTGTATGAATGTTACTTGGATGTCTGATCTAACTTCCTATTTTCATTTTGAGCTGCAGTGGATTGCTTTGATTCGTAAGCATGCTGATTATGTGGTTAATGATGAAGAAGTCTTCCCTGTATTTAGGAAGTTTTGCAAGGTATGATGTGAAGCGTCATGTAGTAAGCTTGAAAATGCCATGTTTATGCTTATACTTCTAGTAATCACCACCTGCAAGCGATTATCATATGGTTTTACTTCATTTTATCATCCATGAATTATATGAATGACCATTCAATTCTTTCAGGTATGTACAATGGGCTAATCTTAGACCATATTTATTGGCATCAGATATCATATGTTTCCTGGAGTGGTGGCTGTCATGGAACATTGTAACTTTGATACGTTCTTTCGAAACAACTACTGATTGTCTCTGAATGTTTTTTTGCAGCGACGCCCGCCACTTGATGAGAATCAAGGAAAACGTAGTATGGTAAGTCATGTGTACTCTTTATCATTTACTTGGAGCATACGACTTCCATGGTTCATTTTTCTTATGGAGATCTCTTCTTAATGACAACATTTGTTGTCTACTTCAGTTGTTGTTACTTCATATTCCGCAAAATTATAATAATAAAAAAAAAGAATTTCTAGTGCCATCGAATTGGCATGTGTGTGGGTGTTAATAGATTCAGGTGGAAGTAATGGTTTGATCTTTTTTTTCAAATTTAGTACTCCATGCCCCCTGGTATTATGGTTTTGTAGACCATTAGAAATTACCTTCAGCATATTTCAGTGTTATTTGGTCACCTTTCAAAGGACCATACGCTATTTTTAATGCTTCTTGTTCTAGGAAGACCTTCAGAGTGACTTGTTTAAGGCTTTATCCATATGGCAGGCCTTCATTACACAGTTTAAAATGCCATCAGTAATCAGCAATAACTTATAGCTCATATTTCTAGCTATACAAGGAAAGTAATATGAAAATAGCCGGTTTAGTCCATTTTGACCAATCAGCATTAGACATCAGATGCAGGGCTAATTATCCTCTTGAGCCAAAGTTTTCTGAATCTGCCAAAGGCTAGTTTTGGTGAACACTCGAGGATAATTATGTATCTTACGTTTGAAAATGAAAAGGTGAAATTTTAATTCCTTGCAGAAGTTGTAATTCAGTTTTGTAAGCATAAACCAACCTTGTTGCCACTTTAGTGAAGTTGAAAGTATAAACCTACTGTTTTTGGTATGTCCAGTTATATGGCTTATGCCTTGGGCTCAAGGATATTCAATGGCTAAAGGCTATATTATTGCTGCTTCCGAAATTCCGAGTCTTTGGGACTACAGATTACTGAGCCCTGATCCTTTGGTAATCTTGCCAGCATGAACTCTATGTTGTATGCCCCTAACACCTCCCAGCTATGACTATCATTTGCACTCATGAATATTACCACGTAGCCATGACTTATAGGGATTCTGTGTAGAGTATCGTCAAAACATCCTTCAATGCTCACTATATTCATGGATATCACTCATGTCATTATCTACCTTCAAGCTATAGCTGTGCCTGGTTAAATATTATCCACTGTTATGTTCTGGCAATGTTCAGGCCATTGTAGTTTGAAGGCCAGATCCGCAAGACTCTTAACAAAACTGTGTTCCTATCCCAACTCCTGAGTTGCCTAGCTCTTTATATAGTTCACTTGTTCTCCTTTCGTAAGATCTATTGGCTGTTTATAATTGTTGCATAAAGATATTACTATATATGTTTTACACAAGTTATTGTGTTCAATCAAATGCAGAAACTTCAGAAACAGCACAACTGCATCCCAGATGAACATTATGTCCAGACGTTACTAGCGGTAAGTGAATATGTTGCCGTATGTCCTCTAACTACAATTCCTGTCCGTCAGTTATTTTTCTGGTTCAATTCCTGGAATTTGTTTGTGCTTATAATTTTGTGGTGTTCAGCTAGCCATGCTACCTCCTTTTTATAGTTAGTTGGTGGATACCATATCATATGCTCAAACATTTGGTTACTTTGAATCAGATGAAGGGACTTGAAGAGGAGCTTTTACGAAGAACAGTAACCTATACCCTTTGGAATGAGTCGGCTACAAAAATGGAAAAGAAAGGATGGCATCCTGTCACCTTTATCTATAAAACAGCAACCCCCAAAAGGATAAAAGCGATTAAGGTAATGGCGATAGAATAAATAATATATATCATTCTTGCTTTTAATGAGTGGCTCTAAGAACCGGTGCCAACCTCTCTCTTTATAGAAGAATTCAGGAGCTATAAATGGATGTCACTTTGAATCGGTGAAGGGCTCTCTGTTATGGCCCTTGATATGATCGCAATATGGATCACTAATATAGATCATTCTTGCTTTAACTTCTCTGTCTTAAACAGGATATCAATCATGTATACTATGAAACAGAGTTCAGGACGGAGTGGTGCATGACAAATTCTACGTATGTTCCATGCTTCTTATTTGCAAGAAAATTCACTCAGGGTGCTGCTATGCGCCTTTTGGGCGACGGACTGTTTGGGAATGGAGACTATTCTGCGTTGTCAGAGAGCCATACATGATTGTTTTCAAATCCAATGCTCATCCAAACTCAAATGTTACAACCCGTAGCATGAATGCTAACAGCGGCATTTACAACAGATGAAAGAACAGTTTTTCTTCAGCTAATTACATATCACAAGATACAGAGGAGGTAGCACATTGACTGAGGCAAATTTTGTAACAGATTTAGTTTCTGTGCAGGGATTGGGAGCATCAGGTGCAGTTGTAGTTTTTTCTTTTCTTCTTTTATTGTAGCTTTACTAGCTTATTGAATGAATTTTCTTTGTAATTTTGCAAATATATCTCTTGAATATACTTTGTACTCCAGGACTCCTAGAAGAATGGGTATTTAAATGGAAAAACATTTTTTAGAATTGAAATTTATCAATCTTGGTATCGGAAATTCATTTATAAAATATCAAGAAGATTGTTCAGAAGCTCATAAAGGTGTATACGAGGTTTGAGACCATGAAAAAGCTACCTTAATCCACGTTTGAAAAGCCTATATCTTCTAGATTGGTAAGACAGTAGGAACGCGTGTGATGCTAATTGGTTGTTGAAACGCTCATAAAGTGTCAAATGGACGTTTCCTATCTTTGAAGATGAATTTTTAGCCTCCAAAGATCGATGTTTCGTCCAAGCATTTGTTTGGTTGAATGTGAGAAATTAAAATCATAGAAGTTAACTTACTACTACCAAAATTACACGGGCTTTAAAATGGTGATATTTAATAAACCATTGCAAAAATTCACGGGCTTTTAAAATGATGATTACCGCATTTAAAAAAACGAATTACCACGACTTTCCTATTACTTTCCGGTAAGAAAAACTCGAATCAAATGAGGACTAAGTAAATAAAAGGTTCATTTATTTTTTTTTGATAAAGAAAAACGTTACGAAGCACTAGACGACACGCCGTCTAGTGGGTCGAAAAGCCAAAAAATATCGGCAGACAGAAGCGGTGATCTAGTCCAACGGAAGCGGTGAACACAAAGTCTCAATTTTCAAGTCTCAATTTGACAAAAGTAAGTGGAAAGATTAAAAAAAAAAAATGCCAATCAGTTCATCAAAAAATTGCCAATTCTTTCTAGTAACAAAATTTCGGTTAAGAAGGACCCTTGACAAAAAAAAATAGAAAATTTTCCTAAAATTTGTATAAAAAAGATAATAACAGACTAAAAATAAATAGTTTACATTTCTTACATGAGAGAAAGAGAAAGAGAAGAAATGCACAAGAAAACGACGTGACTATAAGAGCTTCTAATTTAATAAATGTATATAGATAATTAAATACAGATTGTAATTGAATATTTCGGTTATACATATCAGCAAATATGGGACGGACTACCCGTTTTTTTCAATCAGGCATACCGTATACTAATGCCAGTACATATTCTATTCCTAACCTCTTTCCTTCTTCCTCTTGTAAAAGAAGGAGATAGGCAGCAAGCTGCAACTCCCGTTAGCAAAACCTATATAATGAAGGATTTACTTCCGATATTTTCTCTTAAGAAGGAGCCTTCGTCGTCCAATGCATTGCCAATTCTTTGTTGTTTTCAGAAATTTGAAGAATTCTGACGTTGGTTTCTGACCCTTGTCAAAACTCTCAAGTATGCGCTGCAAGCTGATGATCTTTAAGCAATTTCCTTAATCAAAATGACATAAATACTGATCTAATTTTCATACAATACAGCTCAGTCCTGCGTATGCTTTTTTTTCCATGTCAAGCCTGAAACTAGACATTTCAAAGCCAATGACATCCAATATCCACATCATATCTTCATACTGAGGATGAGAACTATGATCCATGAAAAATGTTGTAATATTTCCATATTGTTCAAAATAACTCCAACCCGGAACCTTCTTCAGTCCAAGAGACTTCATTTGAGTCCATGACTCAACCACTCCGTCCCATCTATTCATCGAGGCGTGAATTTGAGCAAGTTGCACATAGTTCTCAGCACTCACTGGTTTAAAACCAACAATATCTCTTGCCACAACTTCACCGAGCTGGGTATTACCCTTGGCCCGACAAGCATCAAGAATGATGCCCAGCACATCAACTGTCGGCTCTGAGATCATTTCATTGTAGAAACTATATGCATCTTCCAGTCTTCCAGCTCGGCATAGCAAATCAACTACACAAGCATGGTGCTCAAGTCTTGGTTTTATTCCGAAATCTTCAACCATAGATCTGAATAACCTTAAACCCTCTGAAACAAGGCCATTATGACTACAAGCGAAAAGGACAGAGAGAAAAATTACATGATTTGGTTGATTTCCTGTTTTGAGAAAATCTGAGAAAAGTTCTAAGGCTGTCTCTCCTCTACTTTGGCTACCATAGCCTGCAATGATTGTGCTATAAGGAACTACGTCGCGTTCAGACATCCAATTGAAACACATTTGAGCACTATCCAAGTCACCACACTTTGAGTACATATCCACTAAAGCAGTCTCTGTCATGGTGCAAGGATGTAGAAAGCTCTTGATAACAAAACAGTGAATACCTCTTCCCAACTGAAGGGCTCCAAGAGAAGCACATGTTTGAAGAAGGGTTATAACGGTAATGTAATCAGGCTTTTGATAATCAGTTCTCATCTCATCAAACAAAAGCAATGCTTTAGACAAGTCACCATTTTGAGCATACCCTGCCACAATTGCATTCCATGAGACCACATCTTTCTCATGCATATTACTAAAAACAAAAGATGACTTCTTTATAAGCCCACACTTAGCATACATCGTAATCAGTGCGTTCTGGACAGGAATGTCAACCTCAATTCCTTGACGAAGGAAGTATCCATGAACTGCTGTCCCAAAGTTGAGTCGGCGTACTTCAGCACAAGCAGCGAGAACTGTTGCTAAAGTTGCTGTGGAGGGAAAGAATCCTGATACGAGCATGTTATTAAAGACCATCAATGCTTTATCAGCAGAATCACTCTGTACAAGCCCTGAAATCATACCTGTCCACAACATGACATCCTTATTTGAGACCTTCTCGAATACTCTGAATGCAGAGGTAGAATCCCCAAACCTTAAATATAATCCCACAAGTGGGGTAGCTAAGGGAGCATCTACCATAACTCCGTCTGATATTATCTGTCCATGTATTGTTCTCAAGTCAAAACTATTATTAAATGTGTTAGCACAAATTAGAAGAGTTCCAAACGTTTGTTGATCTGGTTTTACTCCTTCAATCCTCATTTTCTTCAATACACAAAAGATTGCTCGAAAATCAGCACTTTGAGCATATGCTGAAACTAATGAGTTCCATGACACGACATCCCTTTCAAGCATACCATCGAACAAGTTCCTAGCAGCCTTCACTCTACTACACACCCCATACAGATGAAGCATGCAATTAGCCAAGTTTATATCAAAATCCAATCCAGATTGTAAAGCAACAGCATGTATACATTCCAACAGGATAAGCTCATTCAAACCAGAAATTAAACTCAATAGAGTGACTGAGCTCGGCAATACTCCTTCCCTTCTCATCAAATTAAACGTATGAAATGTTCTATCAACGTCACCTGAACTTGAATAGCATCCTATCATAGCAGTCCAAGGAACGACATTCCTTTCAGGCATTTTGTCGAACACGTTCCGAGCATTCTTAACGTGACAAAACTTAGCATAGAAAGTAATGAGGGAAGACGAAACGTATGAATCGAAGGAGTACCCGCTAACCATGACACGTTGGTGTAGAGAACGGCCCAGAGAGAAGAGACCGAGTGAAGTGCAGGCCTTGAAAAGACTGGGGTAAGTATGAGCGTCGGCTTCGGTGTTGGATTTAAGCATGGAAGAAAATGTGAGGAGGACGTCATTGTGAAATCCTTGAGAGGAAAGTCGAGTGATTATTGAGTTGAAGGACTTGGTGTCGGTAGCGGCTGCGTAAGGTGGCGAGAGCGGTGGTCTCAGGCGAGGTCTGAACCTGCTCATGAGAGAGGTTTCGTCAACTTTAATGTATAATCAAGAGATCAAGAAATTGGTAATCGGACATGCTGAAATCTCAGTTTGTATCTTTGAAGAAACAACTCCATAATCACTGTGAACTAGCTCCGTATAAATGAGTTTAATATCGAATCCAAATATGCACGGGTCTCCTTCATGAAGAAAACAACGACCACGCTTCAAATATTCCGCTAAATAAAGGCATGATAAAATTTAATAATTTACAATATTATTATATTATCTCTAAATACAATCTTGTTCAGAAATATAAATTTATAATATCTTAAACATTAATCAACATTACACAAATAAAACAAATGATAATTTTTTTTTACAGACATATAGAAATTAACAAAAGAAATTACGCAGGAAAAATTACATACAACATGCAACCAAAATTTGTTCAATGACATTATAAAATTATCTATTTATATTATTAAATAAATTTATATTAATTTAGTATTTATTATCTATTTTTTAATTGTAATAGTTTTACGTGTATATAAACGATTTCCTAAACCAACGTGGATATTGTTGCTGAATTACATAAAGGGAAAACATTTGCTTATAAATAATATTATTGATTATCAACTAAAATTTAAGGTAGCATGAGTAACTAAAGAAATTTAATTTAATAGAGTAACTAAAAAATTTAGCAAAAATAAGAATACAAGCAAAATAGAAGTATTGGGTCTTCAACACTAGACCTCAATTTGTATACCCTTAAAGTTTAATCATTCAAATTAATTGGGCTAACAATATGCTTCATAGGACTAAATTACTAATTATTTTGAAATTGGAGTGGGTCGTAGTAATCCCATACCGACTCCTAGATCTGTCTTTGGTTAAAGTGTGTATCTCTTGAAAAGTTATAAAATATTTTTAATACAAAGATACAAAAACTAAAAATATAAGGACATTATTCAAAATTTCTCTAAAATTATTGGCTATCTATGAGGAAACTACGTGGCTACTTGTAGACCTACCAATTTATGAGCCATGCATGCATCCTTGTGAAAATAATTCCGTCAATTCAATCTATCCTTTAATAAAGTTGGATGTAGTAACCTTAACATTCAAAGTCTTGGATGCTTCTAACTTGACCTTTGAGACAAACTACCATTTTGTCGTGCTTAAACACTTCAAATACGTTTATTTACCACAGAGTGTATGTTAAAGTCTAAAACATACCGCATACTATTGTTATGTGCATAATTCTAATAAAAAGTCGTTTATTATCTCAAAAAATAAATAATATTTTTCAAAATTTTCGATCTTTTTCGACCCAAGTACCCAACTATCGGTCTCCCGACGTCTTCGCCTCAACCACCAGGTAGGGACACACCCCAAGAGGGGCCAAATCATTCATCTAAAAAACCTTGGTACGTACTATAGTTGTCAATGGACAATTAGTTGGTTTTTTTATAAAAAAATTAATAATTTGTGTGTATTCAGGATCTAATTGATTCATCTAGATGACCGTGACTTTATGTATATTCAGGATCTAATTAATTTAATCATGTACAATAACATAAATTTGAGCGGGTATTAATGTATTATGTGTTGTTTATATTATATTTATTGGATTAATGTTAACATTATTATATTCATATTATTAATTATTTAAATTTTATGTTTAAAATATTTTATTAATCATTACAGTTACTATCTTTATAATTAATCAGCTGTACATGTGTACTGATTAATTATAATTCTTTTTTTATATAGGATATTATGAATTGGAGAGGATAACTATGGAACAAATTAGATTTTATCGATCTCGTAACTTTGGTAAGCTTATGGTAGATGATCATACATATGAGTTGAGTTTGAGCGTAATTAAATATATATCTCTATTATACACATTTCTTTGAGTGACCATGAAACTTATTAGCTTTGAGTTATACCTTATACGATGAGTTATGTTATGATGATGAGGTTATGAGTGTTAGATCTTGTTACATTTAGGACACGTATTTTATTCTAATTGAGAGATATCAACGGATCTTACTTGAGGACAAATAATGTTCAAGTATGGGACATTTGATAGCGCTCAAATTAGCATCTTTTTCCATCATCATTTTAGTCCATTTGTTTTCTCTTTTGGGCTGTAGCATATCTTATCTGTTTATTTCCATCATATTATAGTGTTTCGGAGATCTCCCGGTTAATTTATGCAATTGCATGCATTCCACGCATTTGCGGAGCACAAATGATATCTATGTAGCGGAATTACCTCATACACACTAAGGATCTCCCCGCGGTCAAAGAAGTCAAGGTCAAGAAGGAAATGACTAAGGTTCAATAATGAAATGAAGAGCATCAAGAAGCGTGTATAAGTGGCCGATGAGTAGTAAGGTCGACCGATCATGACTTGCTCTCTTATGCACGTGACCTCCAAATGACCTCCTATCGAAGTATTAAAGTCATACATCAAGTTTTGGGCCGAGCCAATATGCCCGGCCTAGTAAGGTCAACCGACCATGTGATTGATTGCCTCACTTTGACGTCAGTTAGTTTTCTCCTTTTACCTCTTTTATTTGAGTTGGAGTCTTGCCCGACCACTTGGATGTTTTGTAGTTATGCTTATCCGTTAGGGGTGTTTCAGGCTTTATAAACATGATCTTATCTTATGAGAAGATAGATCTAGGGTCTTAAGTTAAACTTGACCCTACAAGTAAGATTTTTCATCCATTAGGTTAGATGTCTTCTTCTTTTGCAATTTATGAGTTTTTTTCTCTTGTTCCCCTTAAGGTCGCTCGACCGTATATACTATCGAGGCTCGGTCGACTGACTCGTTTGAGTTTTGTGCAAGTATGTCTAGATAGTTCTCATTTTTCTAGGGTCTAGAGAGCTCAATTGCATTGATCAATGATATTGAATTGATTATATGTATTGGATGTATGTCTATATGAGTTATGGTAGTTAAAGGATTATTCCTTGTAAGATGCGAGAGCCAAATTTGAAATCTTAATTTCCTTTGATATATGTTCTTCAAGGTGTTTATGGAGAAAAAAAATGTAAGAGTCGAGTCACTACTGGCCTCCATAAGGAGTTTAATGTGAAAAATAGGCACCGTTTTGAGTACGTGATAATCAACTAAGTGACAACAATTGATGTATGTCAGGCAACAATCTTACAACCTGACAATCGAACAAAGTTATCTCTTACTTTCTCGTATAACTATGACCTACATTCAAATCGTGGAAGTGTCAATTAAGATTTATTCTATGTGCACGTTGTGGTGATTTGAATTTTGGATTTGTTTTATCTATTATACTTATTCTCTATTTTTTTCCTTCAAATTACTTGTTTTTTTTTAATCATACAAAGATACAAACTTTCATCTTTCTTTCTCCCTTCTCTTTTACTTTTTTTTTGAGGTGATCGACCATAAGTTTTCTTTAAGGTCGCTCGACCGTACTAAGGACTTCGCACCTTTTGCATCGATTTCTTCTTGGGTTACTCATTACCAAATTCTAAAATAAAGTTTGCGTCTTTTCTCACTCGACCTTATTGGCGGTCATTCGACCTTAGTGTGCTTTACCTTTGTATTCTAGTTACAAATTACGTTATTTTCCTTCCGTACATATTTAGTTTTATTTATTTATTTATTTATTTTAGTTTCTTAATTAATTTTTCGAAGCGAAACATCTTCCTGTTTTTTTTATCCTATAACTCCTTATATTATAGTGGGTCTTATAAGTTATTTGCGAGATCAAAGTCTCACACTTTAGCCCATATCATGCACATGTATATATATTTGATTTATTGGATGATATTCCATCCTAAATGTTTTTTTGGCGGCCAAAATTGGCGTATACTTATTTACCCTTTTGTAAGCATCGCGTGAGATCGGAGCAAAGTTGAAGAAGACGTGGATCGTTGCCAACGTCAAATCATTACTTAATATCATATCTTCTCGTGGAAGATGAACGATGGAATAATAGCTAAAAGAAAGCCGAAGAACAAGATATAGGACAAACATATATATCCTTAAAGCATAAAATTGACACTAATTCAATAGGAAAAATCACCAGATTACGGATCGGCTTCCATAACCTTGCCAAGAACAAAGTCAAAGCTTTTTTGAAAAAAAAAAAATCATGATTCATGGCAATGAACCATTCACATAATTCTCATTGGTGAGAAGAATTGGGCATGTTTGCGGACTAGGATGATCAAAAGGATGCACATTTAATATGGAGAAGCATTTGTTAAGGGCGTCATGGCGAAGGTTTATCGGCCGACATCGGTATGAGGACTTCTCAATATAATGGAGATTGGCGGCGGTGTAGTGCCGGTGGCAACCGTAGCGTTGTGTTATTAAGGTTTAAGGTTTTTTTTAGTATGGTATAGAGAGAAAAAATAGCCTTATACCAAGTAGAGATTTTTTTATTTTTATTTTTGAAAAAGAAAAGCGGTTCGAAACACTAGACGACATGCCGTCTAATGGGTCGAAAGGCCGAAAAAAATCGGCAGACGGACTAACCGTCATGAAGAACAACATCAAAAGAAAATAAACACAAAAAAATACCTCATGGAATCCCGACAACAAAGAAGTCTTCGAGGATAAGTAGAATAATCTAGTATTTATTTATCTCAAACGTTCATCAAACTTATTTTTAAAAAAAAGTCCGTTCAATCAGCTACTAATTCTAGCTATCAATAATCTTCATCTACCGATAAACTTCAACTTCATCTCTAATAAGTTTAAGCTTATTAAATGGACCTATAGTATAGGTATACGTACGTCCGCAAGGAATTATAAACCTTATGGTTGAATTGAAGTTCCAATTTCTCGTTATAACTCGGTTGTTCTGTGCTTAAGACTTGGGTTGCGTTATTAGTCTTCAATCCACACTCTCAATGGGGCCTGCATGGATGCGTAATATGGCAAGCTGTAATAAAATTCATGATTTTTGGCATATATGAGTATATGACTATATGAGTAATGTTTAAGATGTTACATAACTTGTTTTGTGTCTATTACACATATATGATACAATATGTGATGCTAACATATATATAAATTATTCAATTATATTTTCAATTTATTTTAATTTTGAACCGTGTCTACTTGTACGTGTAACTTATTGAAAATCTACCTTTTAAGACTTGGTTTGCATTATTAGTCTTTAAACCTTTTTTTGTTTATATTATTTAAAAAATATATAATCCACAACGTTTCGTAACCGATGAATGTGAAAATATTCCACATCGACAATATGATACTATGTGAATTTAACATATAAGTCATATGAAAACTCCTTCTTGTTACCAATTTATTTTAGAATGGAACTCAAAAGCTTGTGTGTAGATTCACTGTAACGTACGTACCTTCACTTATTATACCCGTTGAATATAAATGATAAATTATCAAATAGATAGTAGTGACCAGTGAGTAGACGTTGTCCATATGTGGGAAGAATATAGCATGAAGGGACCATTTAAAATAATTGAGTCGATCTGCCGCAAGTGTCAACATTGAGTATAGTAGTCATGAAAGAGGGGCCAATTGGTCAACTTTCCATTTAAGCTGGCAAACCCAACAAGCTTCAGATCAACGTCATTTGCAGGTTATTAGGCATACCTTCACCAATCATATATTATATATGCATCGTCTTCTGCAATATATCTCATATTATAAGTTTTGTTCACGTCACGAACATACAAATTCAACAATAGACTTAAATAGTCATATATATAGGTTGAACTAAACTTTGGCTTCTACAAAAATCTTGCAATAGTGTTTGTCTCTAATATTTATTTATAGTATATTTTAATTAAAATTGTCAGTTTTTATGATATCAGTTTATAATCTTATCTGATTATTGTACACTTTTTTAATTTTGTCTTTCATGTTAAAAAAAAAAAAAAACTTCCACCTACTTATCTATCAAAATTATTCCGATCAAAATAATAATGAAAAGAAAAAAGTTATAATTTTAACTTTTAAGTACTAAATACTAAACACAAAATTTTATTTTAAATATTCAATGATATAAAGAGATGACAGTTCGAACTTCGAAGCCAAAAGAAAAAAACTAGTGAGATCTTAGATAAATAGCTGGAAGACGGTTATCGGATTACCCATGTACTTTTCGCATAATATACATATGTATGAGGTGAGCTATTTGAGATTCACCTTTAAAAAAAAGTTTTGGTCGGACTCTTTACTTTTAAACGAACAAATTATAAACAGATTTTTAAACTTGAATTAAAATTTAGGTTAGGCTCATACATGTCTCATTTATAGCACGATGAACATGAGCTCACCAAAGTTAGCCTCACTCAGTTAGAATAACAATGTAGGGATCTTGTTTGAGTCAAACTACTTACGAGCTCTTCAATAAAATTTATATGCATCTTGTTTATAGAAACTTTCTCAATATAAATCGATCTAGAGTGATCGATTCAAATTGAAAAAAAAAAATAACACAATATTTGTTTATCAGGTTTGGGACCAAAAACTATGAAAACTAAGAGTGGAAAGAAAATGAAGAATTAATAAATTCACACGAGTTTTATATATATGATTCTTTTTGTTTTCATGCATACGGTGGTTCACGAGCTTTCTTGCAAGCGATCGTTGTCGATGATCAACATTATTCGATCTCGCTTTCAGTTTTTTGAGTTATCTGAGAAGAAGTATCTCTCGAGAGGAAGTTTATATACTCCTTTCCTCGGCCAAACCGACGTCATCTGGTTTAATGAAACGTTCCGATTCAAACTAGTTCGATTTGACAATTGTTGAGTCTAACCAATCCAATAAGCTCAACTTACCAACAATGATTCGATCATAAACACAAACTTCACCTAAAATAACACATAACAGCTGCGAGTCTTCATAAAAACATAACACACTAGAATTACATCTTACGAACCTCTTCTAATTTCGAGTCAATTGCCAACATAAGACGTATGCGGGTATTGCTATAGTATGTCATTTTATATTTGTGTCCTTTGTATTCGTTAATAATATATATAAATAAAATAAAATAAATAGCAATTAAGCATATATAATAGAAATTTTACCCAATCTAAACACCTCCATTCTTTCGCAATTCGTCAAACATTTATTGATCAAGATTGAGATATAGTAGGCTGAATAAAGTATATGGCAGTAGCGTGAAATGAGGAAGAATTAAAAGCACATAGCTAGCTGGCTGATTGCATTGCATTGACAATATATGGAGGATGCATGGGCAGTTTATATTAGGGTTTCCAAATCACTCGACCTAGCCCAACAAAGGTGGAGAAATCAAAATTAAATAACAAAGTTTGTATCCAAAGTCGATTATACAATCTTTTGGGTCATTAATATTGTATGTGGATACAGTTGTAAGATATTGAATGCAATGTACGTCGGTCCAAATAGGGTTTGAAAATCATGGGAATCTGTTTGAAAAACTTGGGCATTGTATATTAAAAGGATTTAGGTCCATGTGTTGACTTAGTTCATTGATAGGCCGAACACGGCATGCACTTCAATACGTTTACTTCAGCCTATGTCTGCTCCAAATGATGCATCATTTTTTTAGGATATGTTCAATTGACTGATTGTTTTCTCAAAAAAATTATATTTGATTGATTGTTTAGTTAAGGGAATACCCGGTAAACCTCAAATTCTAAAGGTGATTTTGCTACGATAAATATGAGATAATAAGACCAGCAACTCTAATTATGTGCTAGTCCCATCCAAAACAACAAAGGGGTGAGTTGGTTATTATAAAGATTAATCGAAAGGGTTAATTAACATAAGTTTAGGTCCAGTCTAATATATTATAGTTAGGAAGTTTCAAACTATAGATAATAAGTCCTCCGTATAAATGGACTAGTTGAACTTATTTATTATATTCTTATTTATTTTGTAAAGTTTATACTTAAAACCGAATTTTAATACATAATGTTAGTACACACTTCCGTCGTTTAAACAATGTTAAGTTACACAAGCCAAAAAGTCCGTTGTTTACGCAAGTTACACAAGTCTTAGCCCAATCTAGTTACATAAGTCCGATCGAGTTACACGATATTAATACACAATGTTAATGAACAAGTCATATTCTTGTAATAATTAAATTTAGGCATTTGGTGCACTTTCAAAAGATTTTGTTCATTTTCGTAAATATAAGGGTCATTTTTTATAATTATTCTTTAAAGAGAAATTTTGAAAATTACAAAAATATGAATCATTAACGTAATTACAAAGCATAGATGTCTTTTTATTATTTACTCAAAAAAAATGTGAGAAACCCTAAATGAAGGCTCGGCTCCCTGCGTCGCCTCCGTCAACCGCTACTGTCGCCGGAAGCCCTCCCTGCTGCCTTCGCCATCGGCTTCTCCCACCTTCGTTGGCGGCTTCTCCCACCTTCGCCCAACGGTTAGGAATCCAGATTGCGAGATGACAATGCAAACCGCCGTTGCTCCTCCTTCGTTGGTTAACGTTTCGGAATCGCAATTGCGAGAAGACGACGCAATCGACGATTTATGGTGGCCTATCAACACGGAGGAAGAGAGCGGCTTGTGGCTCCAGATCTGGATCGGGTTTGGTAGATTTGAACGGTGGCTCGTCTTCTCCGGGGAAGCTCAAGGGCGGAAAGCTACATGACGGACTCGGCGGCGGGCGAGACGAAGTAGACGAACGACGGTTGAGAATTGACTAGGGTTTCGAAATGGGCGACTAGGTTTTCTGAATGAGCTAAGGTTTCTTGTAACTAGATATGAATCGTATTTATAAGTCTTTTATTTAACCTCCTTATCGTAATTAAACTCCGTTTTTAGCCCTTTTATTAATTAATTTTTAAATTAAAATTTACCACTTAATTAATTAGAGGGGCTTAGTTTGTTTTTACTAACACAAAAGCTTTACTAATCCATTGTTCTCAAAACTAAAAAGAATGGAATGGGGACAACCACCGGACCTCACCATCAATTCAACTGATCGAATATACGTGTGAAAATCCGAATAATTTTGTACGGTGGATGATTGACGGGTAAAATTGACGATGATGAGACGGTATTGGTGGAGGTACAACCTCCCACTACCCGAAACATCACCTAACCGTTTCAGTCGTCCCGTTTCATTAGTGTAAATTAGATAAAGTTGACTAAATTCCTACGGTTCATATCATAGCTGCGTCGTCACTTTGCTAGTATAGTTGCAGCCGAATCCTCTTCCCCATTCTCATATTTTTGAAATCTCTTCATCGTACCTTCGAGTGTTTGACACTTCAGTTCAAAGAGCCTTCAACATATTAATAATCTCTTGTTGTTTTGATATCTCCAATTTATATTTTTTTAAATATAATTTAGGTTTTTTTTGCACGATTTACAAGTTGTACGCCAATACTATTAGCGGCCTTTGACATTAAAATTTTAAGTAATGTTAAAATTTAATGTTCTAATTATTGTTATTTTTTAATCTTTGCGTTATTTTAGAGATCTAAAGGAGTTTGATTTTAGTTTATGGTTTGTTGTATACAAATGATATTGTGTTTGTTTGTACTAACTAGAATTTATTTTGACGTTGGTTTGTAATGTGAAATAATATTCTGTGAATCAGTAGATTTGAATCGTGTTATTTTAAATATAAATTTATTTTGTACTTTTAAAAGTATAAAAAGAATAAATACTACACCGGTTATTTCTACGAACCATACATGAGTGATGGGTGGGTGGCGGGTGAAATGTAAAGGGAAGATATAGATGATTAGTTAGAGTTTAATTAAGTTGGGTGGTTGGTAGAAATGATACTCCTACCTATCAACCGACCTAGTTTCATTTCTATCCAAAATTGGCTATATATGTCTAGGGACTAAATTGTATTATTAAGAAGTATTTTGGATGCTTAGACAATAACATAGCATATATTAGATAAACAAATAAATTGGTGGTGATAATCACTTTTTAAGTATGTAATTGAGAGACTTCAAACCTAAGCTCGTATATATCTTCGACGGACTACTACTATTATCAGTTAATATATAATTTTAGGATGAGTTTAATTAGACTTATGTACTGAGTTTAAACTTAATATACATGTTTATTCGTATGTTCACGAGACCACGGCCCCATTTGTACGTAATCATGTCATTGGACTTTATCAATTGGAGACGAAAATTTTATAAGATTTGCAAACAATCAGTTAATTTATAAAAATAGGGTTCTAATAGAATTATTGGATAACCGTAAAATGATATAATTCTAACATAAAAGATATAATCGTAATTACAGAAATTCTAAGCCATAATATCTTATTCATAATTTAACATAATCCACTATCTTCTAAGGTATATATCAATAAATCTCGTCTTAATATATATAAAAGTTAAACCAACGTCTTCACGGAACTCGATCACAATGTGGCCTATTAGATACCTTCTTGGAGCCTAGTTTGAAAAGCATCCACTTTGTTCTCCCTAGCTTCTTTTGGTCTCCCTAGTCATTTCGAAAGGAAACTACCTTCATGAGAGCCAGTCATTCGGAATAGTTTTTATCGATCTAGATGAATCGTGCCCTCTTCGATCTTCTATTTTTTTGGCGTAAAAGTTAGGTTTAGCCCTTTATTCAAAGAGATTCTTGATTGAACAAATAGATAAAGCTTTCAATATCTATAAACAAATACCGATATTTCTTAGGAAATCGATTTAATCATCTCTGACAATCTTTCTATATACTAATCTTCCAGGTTGTAACTATCGCTCACATTTTTATAAAAGTCAATATACAACCGATTTATTTGTTATGTTTGATCATGACGTGTTGCTGTCAACTTGTTTGATTATGTAATACTCATATTTTCATCCAAGAAAACACTCTAGAATAGTACATCACCAGAAAAATGCAATTCCTAGCTTTCTTACATTTCTCCTAGAAAAGTAAAAAATTGTAAATCAAAGGCCGCCCCATGTATTTACTTGAGAAGTATACATTTGACTAAATGGTAGAAAACGTATACAAAGTCGAGCTTAGTTTTCTTCTGCATGGTTGTACGTACCTAACTCTCTTCATCTTAGCATCATCACTTTTTAAGTTTTCAATTCCTAGTCAAATATATATGCTGCACCGCCTGCACGTTTTAAATTCTGACATTTTTAGCATTAAATATTTCTAAGCCGACAACCTAATTCGTCCTTATTTTGGAATACGGTTCAAAGTTTGAACCGTATATATGCAACAACGTTAACTCTTCTCTCTCTCTCTTTTGTCTCGCATTTCAAATGCCCAACATTTTCCAAAAGGATTAATGGCTTTTGTCAAACGAGGTTTCCCACCTCACGTACGTATGCCACATACATTCGGACATGATTATGCATGGCTTATTTATTCAACTTTAAGTGATATCTTTATATATATGAATTTGGATGCAGTACGTATATTAATCAAATATATATATATATATATATATATATATATATATATATATATATATATATATATATATATAGCTACGTGGATGTTTATATTTGTTTGTGATTGGTGGTGTAGACTGATTGTGTGAGTCTGTGTCTTCTTCAATGGATCTTCAAGATCAGTTCAGTCCGTCCAAGGTTTTTTTTAAAAAAAAAGAAAACCATGGCAAACCACTCATTTTTACGAGAATATAGCAGGAAGCTCGTGTACACAAAGACACCAAAAGTGTGTAACGAGAAAAATAAACTCTCAAATTATTTTTATCATGAATTTTTCAAAGGTAAAAATAAACAAGTAAGGCCGAAAAAAGGGTTAAAGATGCACCGATTAGAGCCAAAAGCTCAAACAAGAAAAAAAAATCAGAAAATTCCCATATAAGGGCTAAAATGCACAAATAGAGACTAGAATGTAAATATAAGGGTTAAAAGTGTACATACAAAGGTCAAAAGTGACAAATAATTCCCAAAAATGCATTGATAATCGAAATATATATATATAGAGAGACGGGAAGATCAAGTAAGAATTTATTTCTGTGTAGGGAGTAGGAACATATCATAACTACATGATCTAATTAATTGAACGTTCTAGATTAGGGATGGGTCCAGTTAAAACCGGACCGCCGAACCGACGGATTGGCCAAACCGGCGGTTTAGGTTTGCCGGTTTAGGTTTAGGCCGGTTCACGATTTAGGTTTAAGTTTGATAAAATAAAAACCCAAAATTAAACCTTCGGTTTGAACTTAGCCAAACCGCGGTTTGGACCTTTTTTTATTTTATTAACGAAAAAAAGAAGCCTCAAACCGGCCAAACCGGCGGTTTGGCCAAACCGGCCAAACGTTTGGCCGGTTTGGCCGCCGCCAACGGCTATAATTATAAATTATAGCTGTTGGAGGATATTTAAAATAAATTTAAAAAAAATTACAAAACTTACCCAATACTCATTCCTAATCTATATACCTATATTAAAAGAGCCGTCATTTGTGCTGACGTGGCGTTCTCAGAATTTTTTGTGCGATTAAAACTTTTTTTCTAAGCCACAATATCTTTGTTACTAAAATAAAATTTTAAATATATTAATTGTTTAAAAAATCTGAATGTAAAATACTTTAAATCTGAAAATATAGATTTGTTGAAATCTTTTTATAATTGCTATATCTGAACGTAAATTCTTAATTTAAAAATGTAAATAATAAAATTTATTAGTTTCGGCCTATCAACTAATCTTCTCCCACAAGAATTCAAGCCGAATGTATGCTATATGTAAGAGCCTTAGTTTTGGGAGCTAGTTTTGGCCTTAGCCGCCCCCGCGGGTCTGTGAGGCCGCCCCTGCGGCTCCCCTGTTGTTCCGTCCCTGCGGCCAGGAAACCCGCCTCTGCGGTTTCTGCGGCTGTAGCCGGCTTTGTTGACCGTTGGACCATGCTTTACTCTCTTTCCTTTTTAACCTTTCCTTACCTTAGGATGAAGGGTTTCTTTATTCTTCATCTTCCCCAACTACCCTTACGTTCGTCTTGCTTCTCCCTTTCTCCTACTTGATCTTGCTCTTGTTTTCTCCTTAGTGTGGAAGAGTTGTTTGTGTGGGTTTTGGTGGATGTTGATGTGGTATGATGTTGTTGCTGAGCTTGAGAGCTAGTGGAGATACTGCCTTGGATCAGTTCGTGCCTAGGCCACAGCTGTGGTAGGTATCCCTTGCTTCTTCTTTTTTTCTTTCTTCTTTCTTGTTCTTCCTTCCTTAGCTTAGGTTTAGATGTGTTGATCATAGGGTGATGTTGAAATGTGTATGTTTATGCTTGTGTATGAATCTGGAAGAGAGTAGACGTGATTTGATCACGGGAAGAGCCGAAGAGAAACTGCAGAAATCGCTTCTGTCGTGTTGCCGCCCCCGCGTCCAGAAGTCACCGCCCCTGCGGAAGACGTGCCGCAACGCCCGCGCCTTGCCCGCGGTTGCCTGCGTTCCGCCCCTGCGCCCTTAGTTCACGCTGGTGCGTCTTGTCCCGGGACTACCTATAGTTAGGTTGTTCCTTTCCTTTCTAGTATGAGGAACTTAGTACAATGCTAGGATTCGGATGTTGACGAGTATGATATAGATATGCCGGTTACGGCTTTGAGGTTTACGAGTTGGACTTGATCCTTATGGATCCCTTGGGTCTAGGTGTGACCCCTTTGTGTGATAGGATTGTGATATATATGTATGTGTGCCTTGTATAGGCTGTGTTGTCCTCCTGTTGGAGTGGACGTTTCTGAGAGTTGTTCGTAGCGAGTTACTTCTGAGATCGAGGTAAGTCCATAGGAATTACTTAGCTACTATCCTTATATTGGATGTATGCTTGAGTGGTGTGTGTTATGTGCTTTACATAGCATGTTATTATGGTCACCGACCTATGTTATATTGACCGCCCATTGTAGTGGCTGTGACAACTTACCTTTCATCCCGTAGTGGAGTCTGGGAAGTTCTCTGTAAGCTAGTTAGTTCTGATATACGGGAAGGGCACTGACCACTCCTTATGGTATACGGGAAGGTGCGCTGATACCACTCCAGCTAGTTATTGCACGCAGAGGCGAGGATTATATTCATTCCTCGTGTCACGTATTTTCATATACTGATTTATGTACTCTTGAGTGATTAACGTTATAAAGATAATAAACCGGGTAAATGTGTGATATCATGATGAGGTGTTAAGTTTACTGATATGTGATTGTGCTCTAGCATCTTCTTATACATGTGTATGGTTAGCTAACGGTTTTATACCGTGTTGTAGATGCTTTGTAGGTTAGGAGAGCTGCAGAGTGATCTAGATGGGTGATCTGCTGAGGGTTCCGTACACTGGGCGATATCGTGGGTTTTGGGTTATTATATTGTACGGATATTTGTTTGACTTCGTACTCAGTAGTACTCTGTATCATCCTTTTGATATGTGTGTGTGTGTATATATATATATATATATATATATATATATATATATATATATATATATATATATATATATATATATATCAGTTTTATGTTTTGTTTTAATCTATTGGTGCCTTGTTGTAAGATTCAGTGAATTTGTTGTCAGGCTAGGGTCGGGATCCATTGTGAGATCCTAGCCCAGTAGCACTCCGAGTCCTACGGATTTGAGGTGTTACAAAGTTGGTATCAGAGCCCAGGTTGAAGCACGTCGAAAGTTCGAATAGATAAATAAACAGAACCCGAAAGGGGTCTGACTTTTCAAAAGGTTTTGGTTTTGAAATGAGTACAAATGTTTTGGGTTATCGTGTACGTGAACCATCGCCCCTCTGAAGATCTCGACAGTATAGATATATATAGATATTCTGTTGTGATTGATCTATGATATATCTATACATACGGCATATATATAGCCTCCTGAGTTAGGTTTACGTCCTCTGCAGATGGTTCAGACTAGAGCCTTACCTGCAGATGGACGAGGTAGGGATAGATCCCCTTTTCCTCCAGTAGATGTAGGACAAAGTCAGATTCCCGTTGTTGATCCACCTGCAGCGGAGGAGGTTTGTGAGGTTGTTGCTGAGAATGTTGTTCCGGAGACTGGGAACGGTATAGCTGGGAGACGTACATCACAGCGAGTCCGGTTAGATGACTCGGATCGTGTCTCTTTGAGGGGACCAGATTTCCTCGCGTATATCAGGCAAGTGGAGGAAGCTATCAGAGCAGGTAGACCTACCCCGGATCTGCCAGTACAGGAGAGATCCTCTGGGAGATTCCATGGAGTGACTCAGGTACCAGTTATACCGGCATGTGCTGCTGAGATCACCCAAGTTCCAGAAGAGTATAGAAGATCTGAGAAGAGACAGCGGACTGGAGAGACCCGTGTTGTTGGTGGAGTTGTTAGTTCCAAACGAAACCAGGGACAACCAAGTTGCCCCGTATTTACACAGGTTGCAACTATGGGTCGACGATGTTATAATTGTGAGGAACCTGGACATTTACGACCAGTGTGCACGAGGCCGTTGGTGACTTGTTTTAGTTGTGGCCGACAAGGTCACAGAGCTGTTTTCTGTAAACGGGGCAGAGATTCATTTCAGCAGGATACTGGTGGAGTTGTTGGTTCAGGGCAAGGTCAGAGCCGCCAGAGTCATCCCGCATCTACACCTGCTACAGATAGGGTACGGCATTGTTTCAACTGTGCTGAGTATGGACATATCAGACCAGAGTGTACGAGGCAGATAGTGACTTGCTTCACTTGTGGTGGACGAGGTTACAGAGCTGTTTTCTGTAGACAGGGTGGAGCTTCGTCTCAGCAGGGTTCTACTCCTGCTAGTATAGTGGGAGGTGGGCAGAGGCCACCTCAGCAGCAGCAGATACAGGGACAGCAGAGAGTCTCAGATCATCCTACCACTCAGGGATCTACTCCGGGGTTGGGTAGAGGCAGAGGTCGTGGTGGGAGCACCACTGACACTAGAGGGCCACAGGGCCGAGTTTTTGAGCTAAGGAGTGCAGAGGAGCCAACTGTACCGCCTGTTACAGGTACCATTCTGATCCATGGTTTACCTCTTAGAGTTTGTTTGATACTGGAGCTATGTCTTCTTTTATACCTGATGCTTGTATTGAGTGTTTGAGTTTAGATATGATTGAGGGGATACCCTTCAGCATAGGGTTACCCGATGGTAGTAGGGTCAAAGGTACCCATGAGATTCGTGACTGTCCCCTTTCTGTAGGGACCCGTGTTTTACTAGTTGACTTATCTATCATGCCATTAGAGCATGATGAAGTCATACTAGGTATGGATTGGATGGATAGACTTTCTATAGTCTTAGATATAGGTAGGAGGACTATTATCCTCTCTACCGAGTTAGGACAGATAGAGGTTTTCCGAGGATGGGACCTTGGAAAAATCTGGCTTGGTTATCAGTGCGATACGAGCAGCTAGACTGTTTGCACCGGGATGTGAGGTCTTCTGGTGTTATGCCATGAAGGAGGGGGAGAGTCCAACATTAGAGGATATCCCAGTGGTTTGTGAGTTTTGCAGATGTTTTGTTGAGCCGTCCAGTTTGCCGCCTCTGAGGAGTGTGGACTTTGGTATCAAGTTAGAGCCTGGTACGAGACCGATCTCGAAGGCCCCATATCGGATGGCGCCTATTGAGATGTTGGAACTGAAGAAGCAACTCGAGGAGTTGGCCGAGAAGGGTTTTATTCACCCTAGTGTATCTCCATGGGGAGCACCTGTTCTCTTCGTACGGAAGAAGGACGGATCGTTGAGATTGTGTATAGAATACAGAGAGCTGAACAAGGTGACCATTAAGAACAAGTATCCATTTCCACGTATTGATGATTTGTTAAATCAGTTACAGGGAGCGACCGTGTTCTCCAGGATTGACCTGCGTTCTGGGTATCACCAGCTGAGGGTGAAGGAGCAGGATGTGCACAGGACAACATTCCGGACTAGATATGGCCACTACGAGTTTGTAGTGATGCCATTTGGACTTACGAATGCCCCAGCCGTCTTTATGGAGTTGATGAAGAGTATCTTCATCGACTTCCTGGATTAGTTTGTAGTGGTCTTCATTGATGACATTCTAGTATACTCTCGCAGTGGAGAGGAGCATGCAGGACATCTGAGGACTGTATTGCAGATTTTGCGGGATAGAGAACTTTATGCTAAGTTTTCTAAGTGCGAGTTTTGGGACGCCAGAGGTAGCATTCCTAGGTCATATGGTTTCAGCTGAAGGGATCAAGGTGGATCCAGCGAAGATAGAGGCAGTAGCAGCTTAGAGTACACCGACGAACGTCAAGGAAGTACATAGCTTCCTTGGCCTAGCCGGTTATTACAGACGCTTTGTGGAGGGATTTTCTGTGATTGCCGTCCACTGACGAGTTTGCTGAGGAAGACTACCATATTTGTATGGTTTGATCAGTGGGTACAGAGTTTTGAGGAGCTGAAGAGACGTTTGACTTCTGCTCCTGTTTGGGCACAGCCAGGGGGTATTGAAGGATTTGATCTAGTTAGAGTTGGACATTCAGTTTCCGGATGAGGATGCCCGGCTGAGTACTTGAAAGGTTCTACCTGATCTGTTGAGTGAGATCCAACAGAAGCAGGAGACCTGCCAGACCTTGATGAGGATACGAGATAGGATGTCTCGGGATGAGACACCACAGTTCCTGCTAGGAGCAGAGGGAGTTTTGAGACGCCGCGGTCGCGTCTGTGTACCTGTTGATACAGAGCTGAGATAGAGGATTTCACAGGAGGCTTACTGTACACCTTACTCTGTACATCCAGGTGTGAGTAAGATGTACCAGGAGTTGAGATATCTATATTGATGGGGTGGACTGAAGCCGATGTGGCCGGATTTGGGGCACAGTGTGCGCCCTGCCAGCAGGTCAAGATAGAGCATTGCAGACTTGAAGGTGAGCTCCATCCACTTCTTGTTCCACAGAGGAAGTGGAAGGACGTCACCATGGATTTTGTGACTGGACTGAGGCTGACCTGGAGTTTTGATGCCATCTGGGTCATCGTGGATAGATTGACGAAGACGGCAAGTTTCATTCCTATTGGGGAGACGTGGCCGGTGAGCAGATTAGTTGAGGAGTACACTAGGCAGATAGTGAGACTCCATGGTGTACCGAGGACGATCGTCTCAGACAGAGATGGGCGATTTACCTCGAGATTCTGGCAGCATATTCAGACTGCCCTGGGGACGAGTTTACACTTCACGACTGCGTTCCATCCTCAGACAGATGGTCAGTCAGAGAGAACCATTCAGACCCTGGATGATATGCTGCGAGCTTGTGTGTTGGATTGGGGACTGGTGTGGACGGATCATCTCCCACTTGTTGAGTTCTCCTACAACAACAGCTGACATGCATCTATTGGGATGGCCCCATATGAGGCACTGTATGGACAGAGATGTCGTACCCCGTTATGATGGGATGAGCAGAGCAGTGTCAGTGGTTTAGCACCTGATCAGATTCAGGATGATGTGGCTCGGGTAGCATTGATCAGAGAGCGTATGCTGACTGCACAGAGCCGTCAAAAGTCTTATGCTGACAGGAGGCGTAGACCTCTAGAGTTCAGGGTTGGAGCCCATGTGTGGTTGAGAGTGTCCTCGACACGAGGCGTTAGGCGTTTTGGCATTAAGGGGAAGTTGAGCCCCCGATATGTCGGACCGTTCGAGATTCTGGATCGGGTTGGGAGTGCAGTTTACAGATTAGCTTTGCCTCCGAGATTAAAGGGTGTTCACCCTGTATTTCATATGTCTCAGTTGAGGAAATACATACCAGATCCGAGGTACATTGTGAGTTATGAGGATTTGGTGGTTGAACCGGACCACACGTTTGTAGAGCATCCTATTGCAGTCCTAGAGCGAGGTATGAGACGCATGCGTTCGAAGGACATTCCTATGTTGAGGATACAGTGGTCGAGACGAGGACCCGAGGAGGCTACATGGGAGACTGAGGATAGTATCCAGAGGAACTATCCAGAGTTCTATGCCGAGATAGGTGCACCAGTAGGATCACCGAGTAGATCTTAGTACTAGCTTGGTGAGTTTTATCTGCTTATATGCTTATATGCTATGATGTGTTTATTTCATGCTAGCTTTGATATGATTATGATCTTATTAGATCTTGTTGTGCTAGTATGATTTTTGTTTATAGCTGGAGATGGTTCTTTCCTCCATGCTATTGTGATATATTATGGTTGGCTAGAGATGGATTTCCATTAGGCCCTGGATAGTATAGTTTGTTGCTGGAGTGGATGGTTTCCTCCATGCTTATGTTTGAGGTTATAGAGAGAGTTGTACCTCGGCTTGTGAGTCCAAGTGGTTTGAGGATTTTACAAGTTTCGGGACGAAACTTGTTTTTAGGGGGGTGAGGTGTAAGAGCCTTAGTTTTGGGAGCTAGTTTTGGCCTTAGCCGCCCCCGCGGGTCTGTGAGGCCGCCCCTGCGGCTCCCCTGTTGTTCCGCCCCTACGGCCAGGAAACCCGCCCCTACGATTTCCTGCGGCTGCAGCCGGCTTTGTTGACCATTGGACCATGCTTTACTCTCTTTCCTTTTTAACCTTTCCTTACCTTAGGATGAAGGGTTTCTTCATTCTTCATCTTTCCCAGCTACCCTTACGTTCTTCTTGCTTCTCCCTTTCTCCTACTTGATCTTGCTCTTGTTTTCTCCTTAGTGTGGAAGAGTTGTTTGTGTGGGTTTTGGTGGATGTTGATGTGGTATGATGTTGTTGCTGAGCTTGAGAGCTAGTGGAGATACTGTCTTGGATCAGTTCGTGCCTAGGCCACAGCTGTGGTAGGTATCCCTTGTTTCTTCTTTTTTTCTTTCTTCTTTCTTGTTCTTCCTTCCTTAGCTTAGGTTTAGATGTGTTGATCATAGGGTGATGTTGAAATGTGTATGTTTATGCTTGTGTATGAATCTGGAAGAGAGTAGACGTGATTTGATCACGGGAAGAGCCGAAGAGAAACTGCAGAAATCGCTTCTGTCGTGTTGCCGCCCCCGCGTCCAGAAGTCACCGCCCCTGCGGAAGACGTGCCGCAACGCCCGCGCCTTGCCCGCGGTTGCCTGCGTTCCGCCCCTGCGCCCTTAGTTCACGCTGGTGCGTCTTGTCCCGGGACTACCTATAGTTAGGTTGTTCCTTTCCTTTCTAGTATGAGGAACTTAGTACAATGCTAGGATTCGGATGTTGACGAGTATGATATAGATATGCCGGTTACGGCTTTGAGGTTTACAAGTTGGACTTGATCCTTATGGATCCCTTGGGTCTAGGTGTGACCCCTTTGTGTGATAGGATTGTGATATATATGTATGTGTGCCTTGTATAGGCTGTGTTGTCCTCCTGTTGGAGTGGACGTTTCTGAGAGTTGTTCGTAGCGAGTTACTTCTGAGATCGAGGTAAGTCCATAGGAATTACTTAGCTACTATCCTTATATTGGATATATGCTTGAGTGGTGTGTGTTATGTGCTTTACATAGCATGTTATTATGGTCACCGACCTATGTTATATTGACCGCCCATTGTAGTGGCTGTGACAACTTACCTTTCATCCCGTAGTGGAGTCTTGAGAAGTTCTTTGTAAGCTAGTTAGTTCTGGTATACGGGAAGGGCACTGACCACTCCTTATGGTATACGGGAAGGTGCGTTGATACCACTCCAGCCAGCTATTGCACGCAGAGGCGAGGATTATATTCATTCCTCGTGTCACGTATTTTCATATACTGATTTATATACTCTTGAGTGATTAACGTTATAAAGATAATAAACCGGGTAAATGTGTGATATCATGATGAGGTGTTAAGTTTACTGATATGTGATTGTGCTCTAGCATCTTCTTATATATGTGTATGGTTAGCTAACGGTTTTATACCGTGTTGTAGATCCTTTGCAGGTTAGGAGAGGTGCAGAGTGATCCAAAGGGGTGATCTGCTGAGGGTTCCGTACAATGGGCGATATCGTGGGTTTTTGGGTTATTATATTGTACGGATTTTTGTTTGTCTTTGTACTCAGCAGTACTCTGTATCATCCTTTTGATATGTGTATATATATATATATATATCAGTTTTATGTTTTGTTTTAATCTATTGGTGCCTTGTTGTAAGATTCAGTGAATTTGTTATTAGGCTAGGGTCAGGATCCATTGTGAGATCCTAGCCCAGTAGCACTCCGAGTCCTACGGATTTGGGGTGTTACACTATATATATCGGGTGATCTATCGAATATTTAAACCATCAAATTTATTAAACAAAAATTATAAATCATAAATTATAAAAGATTTTTTATCAGAAGATGCTCTCATTAATCGCCAGAAGAAAAAAAAAATTGTTTTAAAATTATCTATTTAAATTTTACAAAATTAAATTGATTAAAATCTTTTGAGATATGATCAGTTGTTAAACGTTTTTTCAATTTGATTAATACGTTAAATTTTAACAAAATTTGACAAATTTGACCGGATTAATACGTTAATTTTTTAACAAAATTTGCCAAAAAAAATCTTTTGAGATATGATCATATGTTAACCCACATTTTTTCATATAATTACTACGTTAATATTTAACGTAAATTGATTGTACATATAAACTAATTAATTAAATGAATAAATCCAAAACTATTTTAAGGATTGTAAAATATTTACTAAAATTTCATTACTATTATTTATTCTGAAATTTAAATTAATTAGTCTATAAATAAATCCAAAACTATTCGAAGATTTGGCTGGATATAATTACTGACTTAGTTAACAACCTCCTTTTTTATTTGTTTATTTTTAAATTTTTGACTTTGATTGTAGTTGTTATTTTTGTTTCAAAAATCTCGAACAAAATGTTTTTAATTGGATTTCATTTTAAATATTATTGACTCAAATCACACTGGTATCTTAGATTTAGTTTGATATGTAAATTTTTTTATAAATTAATTTTAATTATTAGCAACCAATTTACGTGCTAGCCCTATAGAAATTAAAACTAATTTATAATTCATAGATAAGATCGAATCTTCTAATATTAACAAATAATTTTATTTAAAAAATATATCTTACACCGCACACTTTCTCCCTTTAAATACGTTTGCTCCTACCTCATCATCCTATTCTTTTCAAAAAGTTGAGATTTCGCCTTACTTCTTATTTTATTCGATTTCATATACTCCCTAATCATCACAAGTCACACCACTTCTCTTCTAAATCTCTTGCTGGTACATCTTTGTGCAACCATTCCGATTGTATGTTTCTCTGTCTCTACTTGTGTTGCTCTTGTGTCATCTTTCCGACTAATGTTTCAAGATATTTTGTAATTTGATTGTTTTTTTAACCATAAATAGCTTCTCATGCAATTCATCACCCATGGTAAATTATCTTTACTTTCATTCCTTAAGTTATTATATTTTGATAATATTCTGTACGTTATAGGGAGTCTAAAGACCCGTCAAGAGCAAAATTTCTTGCTTCAAGGTTGTTTTTTTTAATTATAAAGTATATATAATATTCATCCTATTATTTGATTTTTAGAGTAGAGCTCTTAAAATCAACATTCACACCTGTACAGAGATATATCTTGTACGTAGAGTTATAATTTTTAATTTTAAAAGTTAATTATGATTGATATAGTAAACTTTATGCATATATTAATATTTTTTAATGTAAACATTATATATATACACGGCTAATACCTAAAAGTTCAAGATTTTAGGAGTAAGTAAAATAAGGTTAACGATTACAAGATTTAAATTTAATTAAAATAGAAACTATACTAAAACAATTTTCTTTTTTTAGAAAAAGTATTCTTCTTTTGATTCTTATCAGTTAAGTTTATCAACAACCTATTTATTTCAAATTCAAATTGATGCCCAGACTACGCAGTGTAGTTTCATGTTGGTCTTAAAATTACGCTTTTTTCACCAAGTTCATGTAAACAAGGAAGTCCATCCCCTCAAAAACGGGCTTGAACGTTGAGAATGAGCTTCTACAGAAGTTGCCTACCACGGTAGAGCTACAAAGATGCCTACCTTTAAACTAATTGCATCAAAAATTGATGATATTATTGATAACAAAATTAATTCGTGTATGAGTTTGATGAGGACCCTTTTCTATAAACTTAAAAAAAATCGTGTTTTGTATAATGATTGAATTAAATATTTTATTAACAAATACCCGTGCAGAGCACGGGATATAAACTAGTTTCCTATAAATACCCAATCCTTATTCCTCTAAATCTCACACCATCTACATCTCATCTTTCTCAACTCTCCTAATCTCGAATACTCGTATTCTCTTATCTCGTATTCTCCAATGGCAAACCCAAGTGACCAATTCCCCTCTTCTCAATTCTTCCCTAGCGCCCAAGAAAGTATGGTTGTGCATCCGGTCCAGACCGGACCGGAATTTCCAGTCCCGGTCCGGACCGGTGGACCGGGATTTCCAAAAACTTGGACCGGGGACCGAAACGTTACGGTCTGGTCCATTTCGGTTTGGACCGGAATAAAATAAAATAAAATAATATATATATATATATATATATATATATATATATATATATATATATATATATATATATTTGCAAATAACAAAAAAATTCAAAAAGTATATATTTTTATTAAATATATACAATATATATATATACACAATATATATATATATATATGTGTGTGTGTGTGTGTGATTTTTTAAATATATAAATTTAAATTTAAAAAAATATAAATTCCGGTCCGACCCGGTTTTCCGGTCCGGACCGGAATTGGACCGGGACTGGAATTTCCTAAAATCCAGGACCGTGGACTAGACCGGATTTGGTCCGGGACCGGACCAGGAAAAACCGGTCCGGGTCAATTTTGCATGACCCTACAAGAAAGTGAAACACAAATGCCCGACAATCACTAAATGACCGAAATTCCACGACGACGTCTCCCCCCTCCGAAAATGCTTCAATCCGAAACTTTTACGAAGCATTACACCAAGGGGGAGCTAGTGAACGATTATTGTCAAGTTGCATGCAACTATTGTCCGAAGGTGTACAAGTGGAAGATCAGGGGTAGCTACGGGACCTTCAAACACGCATGCAAAACGTTCATCCGGAGAAGCTCGGGATATCACGGAGACAAACACAATTGTCCCACGGGTTTGCATCTTCTACCTCTCAATCACCTTTATTTACGTATAATCATAGTGAAGAAAGCTTAACATTAGCCGATGTTATTTGTTCTCATGCATTTCCATTTTCTTATTCCGAATATGAAGAAGTTAGAGAATATAATACTAAATATCTTCAAGCTTCTTTTAAACCAACTTCTTGGAAAACCAATTCTAAATTAGTATCTAAATTTTACCTACAGAAGAAAGAAATTTTTTTTATCGACTTTGGCATGTTTTGGTCATCGAATATCTATTTGTAGTGATATTTGGAGTATGCAATCTCAACAACATTTTTACATGGGCATTACTTTACATTTTATAGATAACGCTATGTTTTTGCATAAATATGTTATTGGATTTCGGTATGTCAACGCAAGACATGATGCACCGGGTATTGCAAGCTTCATAAAAACGGTTTTACAACAATATAATTTACAACATCGAATTTTTTCATATTCTTTTGATAATGTATCCACAAATACCACGGCCGTAAACCATTTGGTTGAGAACGCGAGACAATAATTGCGAACTCCTTATACTCATCAAAGATGTGCGTGTCATATTTTACACTTATGTGTTCAAGATGAACTTAGGATTTTAGGAAATATGCTAACCCCCATCACCAACGTTATTGATCATACTTGACACAACTCCGATTTGAAAAAAAAAAAAGAAGAGAAATTTATGTTTAACTAAAAACGTTCATCCAATTGCTTTTACAAAAGACATTGGAACTCATTGAAACTCTACTTACAAATTACTTAGTGAAGCCGTACGTTACAAAAATATTTTACAAGAATTTGCTTCAATTCACGTACCTTGGTCACTTCCTGATGATGAAAATATTTGGAAAACTTGTACTGAATTTTTGTAATATTTTAAAGGTCTTTAGTGATACAACTAATGTCATGAGCAGCGCTTACACTCCAACTTCTTGTAGATTTTTCGAGATAGCCATTAACGTTTCCGAAACTTTTCTAAAATGTTTTAACATATCAACCGTTATAGATTGTATGTATGGAATGAAAATTAAATGGCTCAAATATTATCAAGAAATTCTCATGACTTATCTTGTAACCGCCGTTTTTGATCCTAGACTTAAACTTGATGGTGTGTCTGATTTATTGACTGCTTATTATGATTGTTTGTGTTTAGACTTAGCACAAGAAAACATTGATGTCTCTACCATTATATGCAAAACATTAATACCAAAATTGAAAACTTTCTTAATACATTTATATCAAGTGCTAGTTATTCTTCTACGGCACATACTTCATCTCCCTCTTCTACTATCCTGAACAAAGGACGATATTTGATAGCTATTTCGTCCATCTATGTTTTAAACCTTTTTTCCTTGAATAACTTGTATGAACTAAACTCCATTATAATAACACGAGACCTAATCCTCAATCACAATTTTTCTTGAATTATGAGATCTACTTATTTGAGTATGAACCTTCGAAACTATGCATCTACAACACGACACATTTCTAAATTTTCTGAATTAGGCAAAAAGTTAAGTATAATGTTGTTGGCATCTTTGCATTCTTAGAATGTATATGTGGTGCTATTTCTTTGGAACGTTTAAGCAAACCAGAAACCTCCCTATGAATAAATATATATGAGTTGTATTATGTTGCACATATAACTAAAAGTTTCCATCTCAAATGGAGTGGACTGGCTTGTTTGTCCCAACACTTTATTTTCAAATATGACAAATGCAGTGATGCTAATGTTTTGCTTTGTGTGTACTAGTCTTGGTTCTTGCAAATTTCGGTAGGAGGATAAGCCAGGCTATGGGCCTTAGCAAAGTTCAACTTCCTATCAAATATTACAAAAATATAAACCCTTATGGATTGATTATGAACCTCTGGATAAAAATGTTCCCATGAATGTACAATCAAAATATTCCTACAAAAAATACTAACATAGTGGAAGATAATGCAATGGACTACATTGCCTTATTTTATCTAAAACAAGTAATGAAAAATGTGACCATTTAGTTAGGTTGAAAACAATAAGACTTGCCAATACGGCAGTTTATGTAACCTACAAATATGAGAATATTGATTTTGAGGGTCAAATATAACAATTTCTATTTGCTCTTTTTAAGAACTCATAGATAATAACTCTTCGAGTGTTTATCAAGATCCATCTATGTCATTTTATTGATGTTGGTGATTCTTTATAGTCGTGTTTCGATCGCGGTCGTGATTGTGTGCTTCTTAACCAGGGCCGGCCCTGAGGGTGTGCGAGATGAGCCACCGCTCAGGGCCTCAAATTTATTGAGGGCCTCGTCTGATTTTCTAGCTACTACCTAATATATATTTTTGTTTGGTTAAATGTTCAAGAAAAGGTGTTTAGCCCAGTGGTTGATTGGGCCTGTTGAAATTATCTATTTTCTCGCTGGTTTCATGTTCGACTCTCACTGACAACGAATTGCTTCATTATTTTGGGGCTTCGTTCCATTTTTTAAAAAGATTTTATCCTCAAGTGAATTTCTATACTAATTAAATAACAATTTTAGAATAAAAATAATAGTTTTAAGCATAAATATACTATATACTGTTAACTGTTAACTTATTTATATAAAATAAGGTGAAGTTTTTATCATCATAAATGTTTACAAATTACTGATTTGATTTATAAAAAAATTTCATTTTTTTAATTCTTATATATATATATATATATATATATATATATATATATATATATATATATATATATATATATATATATATATATATATATATATATCATATGTTAAATTATTTATAGAAATCCATTTTTATGATTATAGTTGTAGTTATCATATATCAATTTTTTGTTAAATGTTTGTTTCATGCAAGGGATTTTTATAATATTAATTTTAAAATATATAAAAATTAAATATTTTTCTTCTATTCATTCAATCAAATGCATAAAATGTAGATAATATACACTTTTAAATTTTTTTAATAGATATGTTAAGTATTAACAATTTAAGATAAGAAATTTTATAAAAAAATTTATAATGCTTTTATCTTTAGTACCTAAATTTATATGTTTAAATAAAAATTTTGTGAAAGGTTTAAAAGAAATTTGAATCGATTTTGCGCATAAATTTACTACACAACAAGTGAAATCAACATGAGAGTAACAAGTCAAATTTATGTCTTCTATTTTAGCTAATATAATATACATTTATATGATTAATTTAGTAGATTTGAATATTTAATAAATGATAAAGATTAAAGTTTTAATTTGTTTTTTTAAATTTATTTATTACTTTAATATTTAAATATTTACACAGGGCCTCCATAATTCATTGACCGGCCTTGTTCTTAACAACTCCTTTTGATGGAAATTACTTCCTTGTAGTCTCGTCTTTCACTTCTCCAGGAGTTCGATTCTTGTTGTACCTGCTTGCGACGGTGCTACTTCGGCAGTGCTTGACTCGTTTTTTCATCTGCTTCTTCTTCATGGCATCTCCTCGTCACCTTCAGTGGCCCGTTGTTGTCTTTCTTTGTTTCCTTTCTATGTCTTTATTCTTGTTAGTGTTGGTTTAATTTGAGTTATTGTCCCTCTTAACGGTTGTTTCCATCTGCCGACTTTTCGGCCTCTCTCTTACGGTAATTACATTTTTATCAAAAGAAAAAAAAAACCTCCCTTAGTTAATACTAACAAAGAAAACCGAAGAAGATATAAGAAAACGGCTTTGTTAGTTCCAGTTGTCATGTGTATGTTTGTAATAAAGTCCAGCCAAGTGACTGTGGGCCCAAAAAGAAACTAATCTTGATGGGCATGCATCCTGTGATACTCATCCCCACCTAAGCCTTACCTGCACCTCCTGCTGCGGGTCCCTGGTCAACATATACGGATCACATTTTCCCTGTTTCTTTTTCAATATCTTCTCCTTTGACGTTCAGTTTTACCTTTCATCTTTTACAGCATGCACCCATTCCAATTTTTTGTTTCAAGTCAAAAAGTAACGAACTATGTTCAAATTAGGGTTCTCCGCATCAACCAATTCAAAATTTTCACTTATAATTATGGTATTACGAGGTATCTTTTTTAGTAATTTTACTTCTTTTTTTTTTCCTACGCCAACAAATATTGTCAAATATTATTTGTTGTTAAACACCAAAATATTTAAATTTTATTTCAAACTACACGTCGATTATAAAAAAGAAGAAGAAGTACCTGAGTCTATTATATAATTTTAATATTTTATTATTGTCAATTGAATTGATTTTAAAAGGTAATTCATTAGGTTTGTGAAATTAGATCAGTTATTATACTCTCTTTTTTACATTTTGGACCTGTCGAATTAGAGAAATTAATATATATTTTAAAAATGTAATTTTTGTATAAGTTTTTGTTAACCTTTGGTGATATTCTAGAAAAAAATTGTACATGTTTAAGTAATTTTTAGTAATACACAAAAACAGTATTTATAGTTTGTGCTTTAACATCAACTAATTTTTCTTTTATTTTTGTAACTTTATTAGGTTTTTTCACATATGATTATGACCATTTACGATCTATGATACTAAGTCTAGGTACGTAGATATACCGACAATAATCTTAGAAAGGTCACAATTTTTTTTGTATAAAAAGCAAGGTCACATAGAGGCAATGCGATCTCACATTCAATTTATTGGAGGACCGCCCGTTTACAAGTACTAAAATAATACTCGTGATGTTGTAAAGTTTCAAGAGATATTTTAAGATCTTCAAGACATATTCTCATATGTCTCAATCAGTATTATTAACTAAATTATCGTTTTGTTATAGATACAAACATATATTATAATAATTAATTTTAGCTTTTAGATTTTGTTTATTATATGTGTCTTCTAAATAGTGTTGTATCCTCTTAGGTGAAATGTTATTTTCATGTAATTTCCACACACACCAACAACAAAAAAATAAATTATTTTTATGTAATCTGCATATTTTAAGATGATACGAGAACCATTTATATTAGAATAACGGACTATTTATGTCAATGAGATATATGAGGTATTGAGAGAAAGATAGACATGTTATACGACTGTATATATTCGATTATTTTTATTTTTTTTGGTAATGGTAAATTCGGAGACCACCCGGTTCGATCGGTTTATCGGGTAGAAAGTCGTGACCCATTGCTGAGAGATACCCTCCCAATATCAATTTTTCCATACATGCCGTCAGGAGGATTCGAACTCGAATTTCCAAGCTAAACATTGAAGGAGTCTAACACCACATCCCACTAGACCAACCGAGTATTGGTATTCTATTATTT
This sequence comes from Fagopyrum tataricum, assembly GCA_002319775.1. Taxonomy (NCBI): domain Eukaryota; kingdom Viridiplantae; phylum Streptophyta; class Magnoliopsida; order Caryophyllales; family Polygonaceae; genus Fagopyrum; species Fagopyrum tataricum. Next base: position 13,491,744 of record CM008286.1, read on the forward strand.
TCTTTATATAAATGTTTGTGTGGACTGAATAGAAATAATGTTATAATATAGTTGTGTTCTTAATTAATTCACCCTGTTAGAACCAAAAATATATTTTAGTATTGTAGGGACCTAGTTTAGAAATCGAACATAGAAGATGAAGCAACTCATAAACACATACTGTTCCACATACGTGAAGAAAATGGAACAACACATACAGGGGCGGAGATAGAGGGGGTTTTGGGGGATTGTGTCCCTACTTTCAGCGAGATTATATTGACGTAGGCGGATATTATTTGTATTCTTCTACTAGTTCATCTGGTACATGGTGGGAAGGAGGAGCCTTAAGTGCAGGTTCGAGTCTGAAATTTTTTTTTTAATTAATACAATCAACTCAATATAACTTTTAAAATGGTATTTTATCAATCATTAATTAATTTTATTTGATAATTTATTTATAAAACACAACTTTAAAATTAATATACAAAACAAACCTTATTTTTAAATTGTATATTTTTTTAAATTAAATTTTAGTTAATCCATTGTAACCAAAACAATAATTTCATCGACCAATATCTATTTATTTGACAATTTATTTATAAAAACAAACTAAATATACAAATTAATTTAAATATCATCTAAATAAAAAATATATATATATACAACAAAAAAACTTTAGTATAATTTTTAAAACTCTTATTTATAGTTTGAAAACTTAGTATAATTTTTTATTTAAATTATAGATTTTAGTGTTTAATTTTTAACCTAATATGCAAATTTATATATAAATTAATAAATGTCTTATTAGAAAAAAAATAGTTTGCCCCCTTCGAAAATTTTCTGACTCCGCCACTAAACACATAACGAGATAACGAGACACGTACACTTTATTAATTCTAAAATCATAACATATTAGGTGCACCATGTATGTGATTATGAATTGGTAATTCAAAAACCGTTAGCAATGGCCGGCCACTTCAAGCTACGTATTAAGCCAAAGGTCCACTCCCATCTCGACCCGGATCCAACCCGATGCAACTCACCACGTGTGTGGTCTACAAGAGTTAGGTCCTTGTACCGTTTATCTAGTATATGTGCTGGACAAATTTACTCCCAAATTGTGGGACAGTTTTCCACATTTTTTTCCAAGTTTGTGCACTTTATGCAATCAACTTTGGACCTTTATTTCTCATTCAAACAGAATTTATTTTTATTATATTAGTACATTAAGAAACGTTCTTGCATTAACGAAGTGAATGCTTCGATTTTCCGATGTTGATGTAGGTTGGAGTCCATCGAAATTGTGTCCGAAAAGTCATTCCATCACATTTTAAAAATGAGTTACATCAAGTACAATTGCGGCTGATAGTCTAAATTTTTAAAAAATTGAAAGTATTTTGGCACTACAAACAAACCGTACAGTTCTAACGGATATTCGCAAGTGCTACTATACGTGTTTAGTCGGATACGAATGAGATCTTACAATTTATATTAAAAAAATAAGTGATGTCATTTTTTATTTTGAAGAAATTCATACACCATTTAAATTTTACTAAATTAAAAATATCATTTAGATTCTTTAAAAACTCCTTAAAATCCCATAAAATAATGGTATTGTAGGTAAATACATTTGATTAGTTCATAATATTTATTTTTAGTTATATATTATAATAAAAAAAATAAGAATTTAGAATCTCGAAGGTGAACAATTTGTCAAGTTCTTCTCGTCTCTTATCACGTATTTTAAAGTTAATTTTATTGACGGCGATTTCTTTCCCAATTTCTTCGTAATTAACACGATAATGGTATTGCATGTATATACATTTGATTGATATACTCAAGTAAAATGCATAATATACAACCCGGTTTATTTGTGACTCTTAGACTCGATAGCTGAAAATTATATCAATCAAAATACAAAATATTCGACCCGATTTATTTGTGACTCTTAGACTCGATAGCTGAAAATGAAAACGGGATGAGTATGTGAGTTGTTGATGATTTTGAATGAGACATGGTAACTCGATCTCTTATAAGAGATGAGAGATAATTGTGAGGGATCACATTTGTAAATATTGGTCCAAAAAATGATAACATTAACCGACCAATCCGATTAACCGAACAACCCGAAGCAACAAAACTCCCAAAAAAAACATTGACTCACTCCTAATGACTACAACCATTGTACCTTTATCTAGTATATGTACTAGACAATTTTTCTACAACATTCTAATGTGGGACAAAATTTTCCCACATATTTACCCAAGTTTGCACATTTCATGCACCAGCTTTTGACCTCTATTTCTCGTTAAAACATAATTCTTTTGTGAGGTATTAGCACTTAAGAGAATTTGTTCTGAGTAGTCCATGCTTCCATTTATATGTTGACGAAAGATGCCATAACATATCGAAAATATGCTCAAAATGTCACCAGCGTCACATTTTAAAAATGAGTTGCATCAGGTACAACTACGACTGAATTATTTAACTTATTACTATTGAAAATATTCACCGTATTACAAACAAAGCGTACAGTTTTAACAAATTTTTGCATGTGCTACTAGAGAAACTCGTTTGTAACACTAACCATTAGGATGAGTGTCCAAGCGCACAACCTAAACGTAGAATTTTGACGGATGATATTGTATTTTGGAATTGACTACTTTTCGTGTGTAGGTGGGCTATTGTGTGAAGATAATGTAAAAATACATGTAATAAGGCTAGTAGTGTTTATATACGGATATTTGAAATGGTGATTCTAAAAAAGTTGATCCGAATTTAAGAGTATTCAGATATGACATTGTAGTCAAATCGGTGATTTGTTCTGGAATCCTATCTAGATATCCAATTTGAATCTTTATTACCTGACTGGTCGGATATATCCGATCGATTTTATCCTCAAAATCTCGATATATATCTTATGATCAGGGGGAAAAAAATCCCCGAATGTATCATCAATTAACAGATATTTTCGAATTCAGATTTTTTTTTGGACCAAATCTTCAGATTAGTCAGATAAGATATTTTTGTTTGCCTCTTAATAAGACTACTCTTTTTTTTTTTGCCAATTTTTTTATTCAAACAACATCATGCACAAATGTTTTTCATGTTACATTTAGTTTACACATAATTTTTATAATGAAAAAAAATCTCTATACTATTATTTATGAAGTCCAAGAAAAGTAGATGATAAGTTTAACAAGGGTGAATCGAAAAACAATGACCGATTGACGTGTATAATGTGTTTATTAGCTAGATATGAGAGGGACCTGCAATTTATCAAAAAATATATAGTATTTTTCATTTTGAAGAAATTCAGAGACCATTTAAATTTCTCAAATAAAATAAATATCACTTAAATTCTTTAAAATGTCCTAAAATACAGCGTGCATAGAAAAGTCTCAATGATGAACGGTTTCTTCTCGTTTCTTATCACGTACCTCGTGGAGTCGTGAATGTGAATACTGGTGGTAGTAGAAAGACTAACTGGATGAAGAAATTACAACAATATCCTATACAAGAGTTATAAAAGTACTAAATAACAAAATGTGCAGTGCATAGGATCAAGCGCCATTGTGATTTGATTTGATGCGTGATGAAAATAGGGACGTGTTTGGTGAGCGCACCTAAAAGGTAAGGAAAGGACGAAATTGCAAGTTTAATGTTTGCCGTCAAAGCCCCTCACATGGAACCCGCCGCAGGGTTCGGTGCGGTGCGTTTGGATACCAAGTCAACCCCTTTTTGACCTCCTTCCCCACGCCCTCCTCACTATAACGTATCAAATGACGTCATTATTCAGTATTTCTACGTCCTCTATTATATGATATTCCCTTTCATTAGCTACAGTCTAATTAGTTGAATAAATCATCTCATATAATACATTATTGAACGGTCTACTATTCCATAATTTAATACTATGTTTAGTTTGAATCTTGATTCCAACCGTCCTACTCCTGTATGACTTCTATATACATGAATTTGTCAAAAAAGGAAATTAATTCTCTAATTGTTATAAATTCAAATTTTGTATCAACCCTCAAATGTTGTTTTCATACTCTCACTCAATGTACAATACATTTTTCTTACATTTTTGATCATTTTATTAATAAAAATTGAATATATATTATGTTTAATATTTAGTTTTAAATTATTATATAAAATAATTGTATAAAACAATAAAACTTGATGAATTGATGAAGAGTTCTTAAAACTGTAACTATGGGTCATGAATTAAATTTATTTGAAATTTTTTACTACTAAGTATATTTAAGAAAACAAATATCATGAATTGAAAGTTAACTCCTGCAAGAATAAGTATTGTAAATTTTAGTTTATAATTTTCAATTTCAAGAAATTTTTTAAAATATATTATATAAGCAAAAATAGTTATTTTTTTAATTTCTATAAGTATGCAAATAAAGTTTACTTAATAGCTGATTTTTGTAAACTGCATCCCTAGAATTGTTATTAGCAAATTATTTTGTTAGGATTTTTTATATGTGTTTTTCAAATTATTTTGTTAGGAGTATATGATATTTTAAATTAACATTTATGAAGTATTAAAGAGATTAAAGAAATTGTCAACATCGATGAGCAAAGCCATTAATTAATGTAGAAGCTAAGTAGGCTTTTTCTTTGAATCTCTGGTTCAATTTTAATCTTCTCACAAGCTTTTCTTTCTGAGTCTTCCCATTCTCACAGCAAAGAAATAAATGGAGTAAATTTACCCTTTAATATTTGTCGTTATATTTTCTTAGCTGGGTCTACGTTGCCGTCCAAGCCTTCCAACTGCACCTCTTTTATAGCCGCTCTCCTTGACACACAAACCTTTCATTTCATTTCATTACTCTCTCTTCTTCTTCTCCAATCTTCATCTTTACCTACTCCAATCTAAATCTCTGTTCCTTTTTTGTGTTCTTTTTGTTCTGTGGGGTTAAGTTCATATATGGAAAGAGGATGGGGATTGACTCTTGAATCTGATCGAAGTAACAACGCAACTTTACCAATTGATCCTCGTCAATCCATCTTGTTCAAGAGAAACCTACTTTCTAACGCTATGCAGATCGTTCCCGTTAGTCTGAATCGGAGAGATCAGGAGGAGGCCGGAGATGAACATCGAACCACCGTTGAGGTTGACTTCTTCTCTGATCGCCGGAGAAGGGATGATCGTGTGAATTACGACGATCAGAGTTCTCAAGCTAAGCCTGATCTAAATTTAAATGTAAGTAACTGAGTTTTAGGATTCGAGTTCATCAGATACATCGAATTCATCGTTGATCATAGTTTAATGCTGCGTTAAATATATTAATTACAGACCGGTCTGCACCTTCTCACCACGAACACAGGGAGCGATGAGTCAACGATGGATGATGGCGTTTCATCTGACGCGGAAGATAGAAAATCCAAGACTGAGGTAAATTAATTGTTTTTTAAACTTATAATTTACTACCGCAATTAATTCGTTCTGCAGAGACTCAATTTGTTAATGTATTGATTTCAACACAAAATGTAATTGTGGATAAGATGACTGATTAATCTAAACCACTTAGTTTTAGAGCCTACCAATCAGAATTAGTTCGATAATGCCAAAATTTGAAATGGAAGAAGTCGAAAGCTCTGTGGACTGATTTGCTTGTTTGGTGTTTGGATCTTATTGATCAGCTAGCGAAGCTGCAAGTGGAATTAGAACAAATGAACATAGAGAATGAAAGACTCAAAGGAATGCTAGCTCAAGTTAGCCAAAACTACACCGCTCTACAAATGCACGTGGTTGCAATTATGCAGCAACACCAAAACCAAATTCAACAAGAAAAGCAAAATCAAAACTTGCAAGTAATTAACTCTCAAGAGATGGTCCAAGCGAAACCCGAACCATCTGAAAACAAGCCACATCAGTTCATGGAGCCGGGTCCGTATGAGCCGTCTGATCAGACTTCATTAGAGGAACGGACGGTGGATGATCCTCTTGGTAAGAGGGACGAGAGTCCTGATTCGGATAATCAAGGATGGGTGGCTAATAAAGTACCGAAGTTAAGCCCTCCGATTGATAATCAACAAACTACTGCGAGTACTGAAGCTACTATGAGGAAGGCTCGTGTTTCCGTTCGAGCTCGATCTGAAGCACCAATGGTTAGTGAATTTTATGTGTATAATAGCTATTTGCTTATGGTTTATAGTTGAATTGTGGTGTAATTGGGATGAATTTTGCAGATTAGTGATGGATGTCAATGGAGAAAATATGGTCAAAAAATGGCCAAGGGGAATCCGTGTCCTCGAGCTTATTACCGTTGCACCATGGCCGTTGGATGCCCGGTTCGTAAACAAGTATGTTTTCTAATTTGCACCACAAGTATAAAAATATACCACATCGATTATTAAGTAATAACGACTTTGGTTACAAATTTTTGTGTAGGTTCAAAGGTGTGCCGAGGATAGATCAATATTGATAACAACGTACGAGGGAACACACAACCACCCACTTCCGCCAGCGGCGATGGCAATGGCGTCGACGACATCAGCAGCAGCAAGTATGCTTCTTTCAGGGTCAATGCCGAGTTCTGACGGAGCCACACTAATGAATCCAAGCTTTCTAGCTCGAACAATTCTTCCATGTTCATCAAACATGGCGACAATTTCAGCTTCAGCTCCCTTTCCAACTGTTACATTAGACTTGACACACTCATCCGCCACGTCATCCAATAATCCTCTCCAGCAATTCAACCGGGGCCCACCTCTGCCGACATCTCACTTCCCCGTCCAGCTGGCTCATGGGCTCGCTGGCCCAGTGAGTCAGGCCCAACAGATGTCGCAGATACTATTAGGTCAAGCGTATAATCATTCGAAATTCTCAGGGCTACAAAGCTCACTAGGTCAACCGATGGAGGGCCCACCAGGTACAACGCAGCTCCACCAGAACACCGCTGCGTACGCCGACACTCTTACTGCAGCAACCGCCGCAATCGCCTCCGACCCGAAATTCACGGCTGCTCTAGCTGCGGCGATTTCATCGATTATCAGTGGTGGGCAAGGGAATAATGTGAATGGGAACTCAACGGGAACTACCAGTGGTCATGGAAACTCAAGCAGTAGCATGCAACAGTAAAGAATATACGCACGTGGGTTTTGAAAGAGATGAGAGTTTTAAAATGATTTAGTGATTTTGTTGCGTTGAAAGGATAATGATCACATTGTTCATACAAAGGTTGTATCTTTTGTGTTTTGGTTGGTGGAGTGGTGGGGTTTGTTTAGTCTGAGGAAAGATGGTTAGCTAGCTTATAATGGGTATACAATTCCATTCTTTCATATGATTTTGTATTTTCAACGATAAACTGAAAAGTAGATGGTACATAGTTTGAAGGGGAAAATTGTCGAAAGAGTTATATTTCGTTTCATGCATGTTGCCTAATTTGTCTATTCATATTGCTTTGTTTTTTTTCGTTTCAGTTTGAATCGTTGTGTAGTTTATTGACATTTGTGTTCTTCTAAGATGTCTTTTATTATGATTTTTCTAACTTTTAGACATAACAAATAAGGGATTGCTGGTGTAAGACTAGATTATATGCCGGTTTTGTTTCGGTTTTAATACTTTGGGTATAGTTAAAATAGTGTTTTACAAAATGAAATAGATCCTAAAAAGTATATATATTTGTTAATATTTTAGAGAATATTTGATTAACATTTTGAATTTATAACTTAACAGTTATGTTTTTATAAATTAATCTACTTCGAGCTTTTGGGAAATTCTACTGTAATTAATATCTACGAAATATAATTTTTTAACTAAAAAAATTGTTATAAATAATGAAAAACTGTTAGATTCAGATGGAAAACAGCATGATCTACTAACTCTTCCTCCATTTGTGGTATTCAAATTCGGCTCCTTAAGTGTTTAGCTTGAAAATTCGAGTTCGAATCCTCCTGACGGCATGTATGGAAAAATTGATATTGGGAGGGTATCCCCCATCAAATGGGTCACGACTTTCTACCCGATTCTGACGTAGAGCGGCTAAGTCGATCGAACCGGATAACCTACGAATTTACCATTACCAAAAAAAAACAAAAAAACAAATTCGGCTAAAAACAAATTATACAAGACTTTCGTCAAACACTGTTTAAATTCATTAATAATACTAATAAGTGATAAGATTTTTACTATCGTCGCAATTATAATATCTATATGAAATTGTCACCCTTATACGATCATCAAAATCTTTTATAATGTAAGGATTGGTTTCATATTATTTAAAAGTGATATTTTAATAAGTTTAATTTGAAAATATTTGGTATATTTAACTATATAGCCTTACTATTTAATGCTGTTTTAGGAATAATATTGTTGATATAATTTTTTAATAATAGCAATTTAATTTATTTTCTTAATAAGTATATATAGAAGAGAAAATAAACAAGTGGTATGCGTATATCTTTGACAGCAATTGCGTTTAATATAAGTAAACCAGATGGTAGAATATGAGGGGAAAATTTTGACTTTGAAGCATGAACACCAATTAGAGATTGATTTGAGTTTTTGTTTGGTCATAGATAAATTTATTCCAAAAATAATGGTACAATAAATGTGCATGTTGAAAATGTTATGTTCAAGTACATTGAGGAGGGAAAACTTTATATATTAGGTTATGTTATTTATAAGTGTCGAATGTGCGATAGGTTGTCGTCTCCACATGCCCATAACTAAAGTAGGTTGCATAGTTGAAAATCCAACTTAAAAGGCATTTCAATCTCATTTACTATTCCAATATTGTCGACGTCTATACCTTCTCGTTCTCATTTGGTAGCCCAAACGGCTCTACAATTTTATTTTATTTTATTGTGTGTGTGAAAATGGGAATTACATCGATTAATAAACACATGAAAGTGAATGATATATAAATTCATAGTAATTCTATTTATTCAACAGTGAATTTGTTATTTAACATAAACTTATAATAATAATTAGTTAGTGAATGTTTCTCGGTGATAAATAAATAAGTATATAACATCTTTATTGATGAATATACAAATTTGTGCTTATTTAATACATAACTTTTTCTTAATTTTAATTTTCCTTAATATGTTAAAATATTTTGTATTTAATTCTTATATATGAGTTTTAGGTACACTTTTTTTAATAATACTCCTGATATTGTCGAGTTATTTGTATACGATATCATAATCTTGTACAAGCAGATTTGTTATAATAATTATTATAAATAAATGTACAAGAAATATTCGAGTATCATAATTAATATATATATATATATATATATATATATATATATATATATATATGGTCAGGATCCGGTAGGAACAACCCTTAGAGTAGGGAATAGGAACTCCTAAGATCCGTTGGATTAAAATTTGTACGTTCATGATGGAAGGTGTATAATAAGCTTTCAAGGTGAGAATCACATGATTGTTCATTTTTCATTATTCATTCCTTAAATAAGATACAAATTAGGAAACAGATTTCTTATTTTTGGGTTATCCCAAAAATAAACGTTGAATCAATTGATCGTTAATATATTTTATAAGAAATTTGATCGTTAATATATTTGGTCGTTAATATATTTTATAGAGAAATTTGATCGTTGATAAATTTTATAAGAAATTTGATCGTTAAATTTGTTAGGATTGGTCGTTAAAATTTGTTTTGGTAGTTAAAATATGAAAAAGACAATTTAACCACCAATTTTTCTCTATAAAATTTTAACGACCCACAAAATTTTAACGATGACTATATTAATTATATAAAAAATATTTTAACGACCAAATTTTCTCTATAAAATATAATAACGACCCAATATGAAAATAATGTATTGCCATAATTTGGTCGTTATTATATTTTATAGAGAAATTTTGGTCGTTAAAATATTTTTATCATAATTCTATTAGAGGCAATATAATATTCTCATTAATTATTACAATAAACAATGTTAAATCTTGCACGTTCATCCATATTAATCAAACGGCTATTATAAGTCCCTATTCCCTAGGGGTGGGCAAAACCAATCCGATCCGTCAATGCGGCCCGAAAAATCCGTTGACCCGATCCGGGAAAAACCCGATTTTTTAGTAATCGTTTTGATCCGGTCCGAATCCGATCCGATCCGAGAGATTTTCCCGGATCACCGGATCGGATAGGGATCGACATTTTAGGCATTCGGATATCCGCGGATACCCGGATATCCGCGGATACCCGGATATCCGCGGATACCCGGATATTTTCGGATATCCGCGGATCGCCGGATATCCGCGGGTCGCCAGATATCCGGAAGTATCCGGTTAAAAAACATTTAATTATAAAAATATATATGTATAAATATTAATCAAACAAACAATAGCTCTATAATTAAATAGCATAAAAATATTTGTATATATACAATATAGTAATTTTGTACTATATTCATATTTGACAACATTTAATCAAATAAACAATAAATTTATACTTAAAAAATTGTATATTATAATTTTGTACTATTATTTATATTTAAAAATATATTCGTTGTAAAAATATATTGCGTTTTAAACTAACAAATGTTCATAAAAATCTAGTAATATAAGTTGATCTCATTTTAACATATAGATGTTTATAAATATGATTTTGTCTTTGTTTACAACTTAATAACTTGTATTAGTTGTATATGTACAAGTTAGTCTCGATAATCTATTTTATCATAAGTTGATCTTCTTTAACGTTTTAAACTAACAAATGTTCATAAAAATCTTTTAATATAAGTTGATCTCGTTTTAACATACAGACGTCTATAAATATGATTATGTCTTTGTTTACAACTTAATAACCTGTATATGAACAAGTTAGTATCGATAATTTATTTTATCATAAGTTCATCTCGTTTAAACTAACAAATGTTCATAATAATCTTTTAATATAAGTTGATCTCGTTTTAACATAAAGATGTTTATAAATATAATTATGTCTTTGTTTACAACTTAATAACTTGTATATGTACAAGTTAGTCTCGATAATGTATTTTATCATAAGGTTATCTTGTTTAAAGTTTTAAACTAACAAATGTTAATAAAAAAATCTTTTAATATAAGTTGATCTCGTTTTAACATATAGATGCTTATAAATATGTTTATGTCTTTGTTTACAACTTAATAACTCGTATATGAACAATTTAGTTTCGATAATGTATTTTATCATAAGTTGATCTCGTTTAAACTAACAAATGTTCATAATAATCTTTAATATAAGTTGATTTCGTTTTAATATATAGATGTTTATAAATATGATTATGTCTTTGTTTACAACTTATAACTTGTATATGAACAAGTTAGTCTCGATAATGCATTTTATCATAAGTTGATCTCGTTTAAACTTTAAACTAACACATGTTCATAATAATCTTTTAATATAAGTTGATGTCGTTCTAACATATATATGTTTATAAATATAATTATGTCTTTGTTTACAACTTAATAAATTATATATGGACAAGTTAATCTCAATAATAATCTTTTATTAGAAATTGGTCTCGTTTAAATGAATTAAATATGTTAAATGGTAAAAGTTAAATATTTAAGCAAAACAACGAATAGATCACGTTAATTTTATTTACGACATACATAAACATATTTTATAAGTATGATCATAATCTAAATTGTTGTTTAATACATATGCTCATATTTTCTCTTAAAAATAAGTTTCTTGTTATATAGATAATGATGATGTGTGTTAAAATATTAAAAATAAGAAAGAATTAAAAATAAGATATGTATTAATATAAGTTTCTTATTATATAGTATAAGTTTGTATAATGATGTTTTAAAAAGTCTAACACTTTTAACAATGTTAGATATAAGATATGTGTTAAAGTCTTAAAAATAAGTTTCTCAATAATATAAGTAATGATGATTATGATAACTATAACTTTAGTCATTTGTTCTTAGCAAATCAACCTTTTATTACAAGATCGTCTCATTACATGAAATCGTCTATATATGTATGTATATATAAAAGATTTTTGTTTTAAAGTATAAAAAAGTTTCATATTATATTAATTTTGTATTAATATTGTTTTTCTTGTGCAATTCTTATTCATAATATTTTAATGAAATTACAATCAATTAGATTTTATTACCTTAAAAATAATTTAATTGACTTTGATAATATTAATGATAATATTTTTTATTTATTAATATTTTCAACACTAAGAAACTTAAATATTTATCAAGATTAAATTATTTACTTTTACTTTAGCATTCTCAATCTTTTTTATTTTGTATTTTATTAACTAGTTATAAAGGATAAAATTAGATATATCAATTGTTTTAAAAATATTAATTTTATTTTCTTAGCATAATGTACATTAATATTCTTTTTATAATAATATCTATACAATTAGAATTTTTATTTAGATTTTGTTTTGTGTCTTTGAATGGTTTTTTAAAATTACTTTTACTCTTTTAGTGTTAAACAAAGTAGGTAATACATGTTCGGATCAAACGGATATGCGGATTAAACGGATCAATCGGATATCCTGATCCGGATAAATTCATTTTCGGATGACACGGATCGACCGGGTCAAACAAAGTCATTCGGATAAAACGGATCATCCGGATATCCGCGGATAATAATCCGATCCGAGTAAAAATCATTTTTGGATAGTATATTTTGGAATTCGGATCAAACGGATCGGCCGGATATCCGCGGATAATTATCCGACCCGATCCGGGAAAAGTGCTGGATATCCGGCCGGATTCGGATCGGATTCGGATCGGGGTTTTTATGAAAATTTCGATTCGGGTATCTGGCTATTCGGATCGGATCGATCCGTTGCCCTCCCCTACTATTCCCTACTCTAAGAGAGGTATATATATATATTTATAATTTTAAAAAACAAGAATAGATGTGAAATCAAACCTTGTCCGGATGATATCAAGGTTGAAGAGAGAATACCAACCAATGATTGATTATCCGTGACTATATACATAAATATGTACTTTGTCTAATTATCCGGTTAGAATACATTATTCCAAACAAATTTCAGTATATAAACAAGCAATTATGTCAAAGTCTGATACAGGCGGACCGTGTAGAGCGGGGGTTGTGTGCATCCGAGCGCACATGCGCGTTAGGCCAAACCCAACATATAAACCCGATGAGGTTCCATCCCAAAACCAATTTGCAATAGGATAAGTAGCCCACCGACCTTATATACTAGGCTTGGAAGTCTAAATATTTCGGTGTGAGAATTAATTATCTCCGACAAATTCCACCAATCGCATAATATAAATATAAGAAATACAAGAAGTTAGTGATACAAGAGATCCAAAGAGCATATTCATCCCAGATACTCTGAGTTTCTTTAGCAATTAAAAGATTAAAAAAAAAAATAAATGTAAAATTGGGAGAAAGAATCGATGCAATTAGTGAAGAGAAATTTATTGCAGAGATATTGATCCTGACAGGTTCCTGCCCGCTTCACACAAATCAAGAAAAAATTTAATTTAACTTTACACAAATTAAGGTGTTTTGCCCAAATGTAGGATAGCACAAGTTGTTGATTATAATTATTCGTTAATAAAATTTTGATGATGGAAAAGAGATTCTAGAAAAAATTAAATAAAAAATTTCTTGAAAAATTATCCCGAATGCTCTACCAAATAAACAAGATTACTTACCACATCTTTCCAATTTCCAATGTGAGAAACTTTCAAGTTACTTTTCTTCTTCACAATTAGGTTATTAGCCTAAAAATTGTAGACTATGACTCTATGATTCTATATCTCGTGGGAAACTCTCACATTTCTCTCTTTTTTTAAAATCTTAAACCAACAAAAAAAATCAAATTCGTCGTTTGTTTTTAACCGAAAAGAGAAATAAACCAATTATCTAACTACCCTTTGACGACTGAGCTTTGTCAATATGCAACAGTCGCATTTTATCCAAGTGAGTTGTCCCATTGAATAATAATTTTAAAAATGTATAATTGAAATGGGGCCAAAGTGGAAGGTCTTTTTCCTTTGTCAAGGTCAACAATATCAGCTAATCAAACTCTGACACGTAAGTGCCAAGTATGAGTCAAGGAAGAAAAAGAGAGATTTCCAGGCAACTACCTAATATCGCTATTTGCTTAATCTAAACATTATTTTCTTCCAATATTCAAAATTAAATTGAAATTTCAATACATACTTTTCATGCTAATAAATATATTCATAATTAATGAAGATTAAATAAGTAGAACGAATCAAGGGAGTGGAATTACGGAACTCTGACTTTCCGTGCAAAGTTGACGTGCCATCCAATCATACATTTTATATATTTTTTAATTTCCGTAATTTTAGGTTTACAATATATTTCAAAATTTAAAACAATTTGATTACGTAATGAATTATAAAATAAAATTAAAAAAAAGAACGTGAAAAGATGTGGAAGGGACTCTTGTAGATCCACCGTACATTCGTCTATAAGGCAAGACTCGATCTTCTTCTTCTTCTTCACTTGTCGTGCCTCTGTAAGTCAACCCTTTGGCCATGTCTGATGTGAACACATGCTTCCATGTGAATACTGTATCTCTTTCATATAACTCTCAAATCTACAAATATTGCAGATTATTCAAATTATGACTTAAGTTTTGTATTATTTAACGTTCACGTCTTGAAAATATTATACTTTATTTATTTAGTTATTTCTCCCATCCAAATTACGATTGACAATTCTTGATAAGGTGAGATATTATATAGGAATATACTCGAAGAATAGTTTAACACGAGGACTGATGTGCATACTTATGTCAGCATGACTCATACACGTACAAAAATAATATGACTATTTTGCAATCGGGCAATTTGATTTTCAACAATTATCACATCTAAAATTCTACACGTAAAAGAATAAACAATGGTTGCTATGGTAAGTATTTTGAAAATTAAACACATAGGTTGAAAATAAAGGATGGTTTGAGTCACCAAATAAATTTAAATTATTATATCCTATTTTCACACAAGCTAATGCTGTATATATATTTTATTAAGAAAAATATTATATTAAATATACTAACACGTTAAGAACAATTATTTCTTTAAGATAAAAAAAATAGAGAGAATAATATGATTTTATGATCAATTTAAAATAGAGAAAAATGGGTCTTTTTAAGGAAAGTTGTTTTATATAGTTTCTAATTTTAATAGCTCACAGGATTAACAATTTAACAGAATATAGCCTACCAATTTCCATTGGGCCGAGAAAGGCCCAAATGCACAAATTTAATGGCTCAATAGGGCATGTTTGTGAGAATGTAAATAGATGCAGCAGTAATGGGTTATAGCAAGAAAAGGCCCATGATCCAGTAAAACATATACAAGCCCATTGGGCCATTTTATTTTGTTCTGTTTAATTTTTTTAAAAAAGGACGCATCTCTCCGACATTAATAAACGGAAAAACAAATTACAAACGAGTCATTTGAGGCAAATTTTTGTAGAAGCTTTCTAGAACAAAGGTTTCTCCAAGACTCGAAGGCCCAAATCTAATGAACTAGCCTAAAACCTTCTCGTAATGTACGATTAATTTCATTATAATGTAAGGAAGTCTTGACATCCCAGGTTGAATAGGGTGCACCAAATCCACACCCACACCTTTTTCAATTGTATGAATGAGAGTTACATTTCATGTGGGAGTAAGGAATTGATGATGATGATGTGGGAAGCACATTGCTTGTGGATAGATGTAAACGCCACGCATCAGCAGTAATGTGTAACGCATCGCCGCAAGATTCATCAAAAACAAAAGCACAAAACCTGGACTCCATTACAAGATCTAGTAACTTCCATCTTGATAAAATATAATCCAATTCTTATTTTATTATTATTATTTGTATTATTTACTTAAAGTGATACATATAAAGGTGGTGGGATTGTCGTGAAGCAGTGTATGCTTCCTAGTGAAGCAATTGGTCCAACAAAGTTAAGAAAAGGGTAAAGAATAAAAAATGGGTAAGTTGGAAACTCCATTAAAGCCGAAACTAAGGAGCTGGTTTTGTGAATCACCACTTTAGATGTTGTTTACGTCATGCTTTTAACGTTGGATTGGTTCGTCTACCTGTTTCTATGTCTGCTCTCAACTTCTTTTTCCTACCTTTATAACGTTTCAAACTCAACTTCATCTTTATATCTACTTTATTTATTTATTTAGAGGATGTATAATAGTAAGGTAGTTTGTGGTTAGAAATTATCAATGAAATGTGATTAGCATGACATTATAAGATGCCGGGTAATGTTTGTATTCATGATTAACAAACTAACCTTATGAAAATAAGTACCCGTTTAGTATTGATATAATATGGGCATAGGCATAAAAAAAAACCTATATCTAGGGTTTGGTAAAAGTATAAGAACATAAATTTGATATATTGATTTATTTTATTGTGTTTTTACTGCCTTTTTTTTTTATACTCTAAAACTAGTGATATCATATATTTTATATTTTTCATGCCTATCCTATTATTTCTCTCCTGAAGCTCTTTATCTAGTGGATATCTTAATATTGACATAGATACCGATATTTGATATATTAATATTTAGATATGAATACCAAACATGTCCTAAATAACTAAATCATTATCTTTTTACTCGAAGATATCTTTACCCGGGTGTACATGATACTTAAGTTTTCTTTTTAATTTTTTTTTGGTTTTGGTTCTTTGCAACGGTTCCGTTTGTCGATTTTCTCGGTGTTTTAATTTATTAAATAACATGTTGTCTAATGACTCTAATGTATCAAACTGCTTTCTTTATAAAAAAAAGAAAATAAAAGAAAATAAAACATATGAATTCCATCACCTAGAAGATTTACCCCACCTCATAATCGAATGTCCCTTCACTAAACAAATCATTACCAAATTCGATAGAACAACTGTAAATGAACTTAACAAAATTAGAATACAAAACAAAAAACCTCATGAAATCCTACAGGAATTAAAAAAAAAGAGGAACTAACAAGTTCGAATATCTCACAACTATATGATGGAGTATATGGTTTTTTAGGAACAAATTTATCATTAATAATGAACCAATTGGACCTCATAATAAGGTAATTGCATTCATTAAAAACCAAATCCATAACTGGAAAACTAAAATCAATGACGAAGATGATTACGATATTAAAATGCAACAAAAGAACACTAACGCAACAAGGAAACAACACAACATAAAATGGGATAAACCAAAACCAGGCTTCCATAAACTTAACTTTGACGGATCAAAACTCGATTCGGGCGTAACATCCATTGGTTTTGTGATTCGAAATCATGATGGAGATATTATTAGCCTTGATGCAAAGAAAAATAACTTCAACTCAATTATAAAAGCCGAAGCTTTTTCGCTCTTAAAGCTGGTCTACAAGAGGCAATCGGACTACATATATAAAAATAGAAATCGAATGTGACAATTTGTGTGTTATTAGGACACTCCAGGGTTTGTGGAGTTGTCCGTGGGATGACGAGATGGTTATTTCCGACTCCATACTAGATCTTTGTTTTTTTAGGAAATCCAGATCAAGCATGTTTTCAGAGAAATAAATTGTGTTGCTGACCGATCGACCCACCTGGAAATTTCGACCCCCAACACTAATTTTTTTGATGATCCCGAACTTCGTGTTCTCGTCCGTAAGGATGCTTTAGGATGGACTACCTCTAAAAAATAGACTATCCAAACCGCTTTCTATTTAAAAAAAAAACAAAAAAACAGGATGAATGATTCAATTCCGTAAGTTCGATTGCTAAAACCTTAAAATCAGCCAAAATACAGGTTTTAAAATGATCTTAGCCATGTGAGTCTCGCAACAAAAATCTCTACTAAAGCAAACTCCCAACTAGCTCCCTATGACATCTAATGTGTACTACGCACTTAGACTCTTGACATATGATCAAATCTATGTTAAATTACAATTATAAAAATAATCAACAAAGTGTTTCATTCATAGTATCCAAACCACCTGTCATATATCTAATCCTTAAGCCGAATCACAACAATATAATAGTCACATTAGATGATTAATTTTAATTATCCTGCTTACTCAGACAGCCTTTTCTCCCAACTACGTAATAATTATTAATGATTAAAACTAATAAGACTGCGATGATGGATATCCCATGTTTCCTTAGTGGAACATTCGATCGAAAACCCCTCCAGTCACGAGATCGACAACTTGGCACCGTCGTTTAAGCACGCGGTCACGTGCCTCCACATGGATTTACACGAAATTTTCGTTAATCAACAAGTAACCGCCGCCGTCCCAAACCCCACCTAAACGCTCTTTTTTACACGTTAAATTAGCCGTCAATTTTCCCATCGGACAAGTAAAGTTCATTGGATAACGGAACAAAATTTTATAATTCAATCCTTTTCTTTGTATAAATATAAGTTCCTCCATTGATATTCCTCACTATCTATCTCTCTTTCTCTTAACAATCACAATTGTACTAGCTTCCTCCAATGAAGAAGTGGACTCGAGGGCGACCTATAGGGCAAGGCTCGACTGCAACTGTCTCGACTGCCAAGATTCACGTGAATGGTGAAACCGTGGCAGTCAAGTCGGTTGAGTTAACAAGATCGAATCTTTTTCAAAACGAGCAAAAGATACATTCTTCAATTCGGTGTCCTTATGTTATCGAGTACAAAGGGCAAGATGTTACAGTCGAGAATGGAATGTCTATGTACAACATTTTTATGGAGTATGCTTCTTTTGGTAGTTTAGGTGGATCGGTTTTAGATGAGGTTACAGCGAGTTGTTTTACGCAATTGATTCTCAAAGGACTCGAGTATTTGCACTCGAATCGGATAGTGCATTGCGACATTAAGCCTTGTAATGTTTTGGTCACGGTCCAAGGTGGTGTCAAGATTGCTGATTTTGGATGTGCTAAGTTTGTTGATGACGTGGCGGGATCTAATTGGCCGATTTCCGGAACGCCGATCTACATGGCACCTGAGGTGGCACGTGGCGAGCAACAGGGGTTCCCTGCTGATGTGTGGGCGTTAGGTTGTACAGTGAGTGAGTTGGTAACTGGGCAGGCTCCATGGTTTGGTGCTTCAGACCCGGTTTCTGCTTTGTACCAAATTGGGTTTTCGGATCAAGTACCCGAAATCCCAGAATTCATGTCTATTGAAGGGAAGGATTTTCTCAATAAGTGTTTGAACAGGGATCCGGAACAGAGGTGGTCGGTTAAGCAGCTTCTTCAACATCCGTTTGTTGCAGAGACGGATCCGGATATTGTTACCAAATTAAATCCGGGTCATGAGCTGTGTTCTGGTAGCCCGACAAGTGTACTGGATAGCAGTCTCGGCGAAACCAAATGGGCTGAAGATAACGAGAATCCGACCCGTTTGTTGAAATTTTCAGAGGAGAGGATCCGGATGCTGATCGAATCCGGATCCAGCGTAAATGGGTATTCTGCTGTACCCAGTTGGGATGTGGATGGTGGGAATTGGGTGACGGTGAGAAGTTACAGCGGGAAAGAAGAAGGTGATGATACTGATAGTGGGAAAGCTCGCTGTACTGACAGAGTTGAGCTAGAAAGTTTATCTTTTGAGGTGGAAAATTATGAGAATAGTTTTGTTAATTACTTAGGAGATGACAGAATTTGTAGCACCACCATTGTTGATTGTACTGGTGAATTTTCTTGGTTCAACTTAGTGCAATTTGAAAAGATGTATATCGATTTCGTATTCCTTGTATTACAGTTTGCTATGAAATTCTTTAATTTTGGATTTATTAAGTTAGTTGCTCATTTCAAATTGGTAATCTTTTCTAATAGCTATATATTATACGGTCTTGCAAACTGATTACCATATTATTTAGCTAGGTTTCTTGTTGCTTAGATATTAGAGGTTGATAAAATTCAAGCTAATTGGTTTTCATGAATTATCATATATTCATAAAACCTTCCAAAATCTTGATTTGAAACATAAACCTTCGTATAGAGGACATCGATATCAAAAAAATAATTGACCTATTGTATAAGTTTAATGACAACTATTCGTATGAGGATGGTTATTCATATGTTTATTTGAAATTGAGCATTATTTTTACCATTCATCATTTTAGCCTCAAAATGTTAATTTTTTGAAAAAAAAAACACTTTAACATAAATTTTGATTAATTAAAAGTAAAATTTCAACTTGTTAAACATAAAAATCACTAACTTTTTAACATTGCAAAAAGTTTGAGATTGTATCTAATTTAGGTTTTTAACAACTTTTTTTTCTTTTAATTTTAGTTGGTACTTCAACTCAAATAAAGGTTCAACCTTTTTCTCTTATTCTAGTTTCCAAGTCTATTGTCCTGTAATTGTTTGATCTAAACTCAAATTTTGTGTGTGGGTTCTTCTGTGCAAAGAAAGGCATAGCAAAATCAGATACCTTGTGTAGACTAGGCAGTATATCATGTATTTTTCATAATTTGAATATTTGTTTTATGTATATCTTTTGAACCTTATTTTACAAAATTGTAAGATCATATCGACTACATTACATTGCCACAATGAAACTTGGATCAATCAATTAGGATTACTTGATAATACAAATACTCTTGATAAGTATAGTAAAAAAAACAAATTGAATTCCCTTTTTGTCTCATATAAGTTTGATACTCTACTCACAAAATAGCATTGGCTCTATTTAGAGTTATTTTTTACGGGATAGTTTTTGATCCATTGAGACTAGCCTGTTACGAAACTTTTGGGTCTGTGAGACTAAGCGGCCATACTCAATAAGCAAGACTTGAGATTTCTTCTTGAGATTACCCAGTTTCACATTTGCAGTCTCCAACTCCTCTCCTTTGGTATCGAGCTCAATTCCGAGTTGTCTCACAATGTCTTTGAATGTGTCAACCTGTTCCTCTCGCGCTTTTGCTTCGTCGAATTTACTGTCGTGCTTTCTTGTTGAATCTTTTCGCCTCATGTGAAGCTCTCTGATGTAATAGTGTAACCGATCCGTCAATAGCACCACAAAGAGGAAGAATCCTGGATAAAAAGATATAATATACAATTTTTAGATGATCGGAAGTTTATCCTTGTGTGATGATCTAAAAAAACAAAATTTTAGGACTTGTTTGGTATCCATATTTAGATATCAATACATCAAATATCGGTTTTTATATCCACTAGAGAAATAATTCAAGAGAGATAATATACATTTATTTGATATAACCAAGAGAAAGAATTCAAGACATAATATACGTATAGTTCTTAGGGTTTATTTTGTATTCATATCTAATATAAAGACATAATATGCAATTTTTTTTACGTGCATAAAAAAAAGGAGAAAAAGTGTAATAGAAGTAGAATTAGGATATATTAAAATGATATTCATATACTATTTGTGAGTTTTTTACAACGTTGATATTCATATATGATACCAAACAGATCCTTAATGGCCATAAAAGATGGAAGAAGTGAAGTAAGATAAAAGATAAAAGAGATTGAAATGGTTACCCATAATAGAAGCTTCCAAAAGGTACTTGGCCATGAGAAGTTGGTCGGTAGGGCTGACATTGCCATCATGCATGTATCTTCTCCAGGTGGTGAGAGCGTTCCAGAGGTAGAAAATAAGAAGGGCAATGACCATGAGAGCCACGGTCTTCGCTACTTTGGGGCCATGGCCTCGCTTTATCTTGTCAAGGCTGAAAACAACAACATTTCTCGCTGGCGTCTTGAACACCATGGAAAGAACAAAAATGGCCTCAAAGGAGATTATCGTAAATAGAAAACGCAACATTTTGGTTTCTGGGTGTTTCTCCTTTGATTTTGTTTTTCTTTTTATTATTGTGATAGATTATTGTGAAATAAGTTGAATAGATTGATCGAAGAGAGGACGTGTTAAGAGGGTATGTGGTTGGGATGAGTGGGAAGATGAAGAAATGGTAGGGAGAGAAAGAAGGATGCAGAGGAGAGAGAGATTTCTATATTTAGATTGCAACCAACAAAAAATATTTAAGTGACCGCAATCTAACCGTTGGTGAGAATTCCATAAAAATATTATATTGTAGTAAAACAACGAGTGACTCTATGCAACGACTAAGGCCATGACAACACAAGAGAAAGAACAAGTTTTGACAACTTACCTAAAGCTGGTGAAAGGGATATGTTGGTTTAGCTTTGGGCATGAAAAATTATGTTATTACATATGCAAATATAGCAAATGTCTTTGAAATGGGCACGTTTATGTCATGGTTAGGCATGCCGCTTGCCGGATCATCTTAACCGGTGACGCGGATGACATCGTCATCCGGGGGCGTATCATTATCCTCCTCTTGGTTGTGAAACGAGGAACGGACAGGAAAGAATAGAGAAACATTGGAAGCAAGACCCTTGACATGGAACACCAGGTGCATATTGTCGGATCCGGGAGGCTTGGACTTTTAATCTCTCAAGATAGTGGCGCGGTGAAGGTTGTCGAAAGTGCCGGCAAGGCACGGGACCAAGTACCGATAGTTGATTGATGTCGGTTGATGGCGCCGGTACTCTTTGAAATTGTGCACAAAACCTTGGATGGGTGGCAAGCCGAGTGGTAAACTTGTGGACAAAACAATGACAATCTCCGGATCGGACGGCTCAAACTTGTAGTACATAAGGATGGCGTCACCGGCGAGTTTGTCTTCATGCCGTCAAAGCTTTTGATGGTGTACGTCGGGGGCATGCCGGAAAGAAGAAAGGGTAAACCGGGAGGTAAGCTATTGGACACAACAAAGACAAACCTCGGATCGGACGACTCAAACTTGTAGTGCAACAACATAATGGTGGCGTTGTCGGGATTGACGTTTTCTTCACCCTTGATGATGGCGTCGACTTTGCCAATGATGAATTCTTCCTGGTTATCTTCAAAATACTCATCAAACAACGGGTTGACAAAGTGAAGTAGAAGTGTTGGGGCGTCATCTTCAATGTTGATATCACCGTCTTCGTCTTCTTCTTGGCCATTGTCATATAAAGGATTGACAACCAACTCAAATTTTGTTGGTGGCACCACTTGGGGTCCTTTACCGGATTGAGTCGGAGCAACTTGACCACCACTTGGCATTATTTCAGTTGTCTCTTGGCTTTGTGCGGCTTTCAAGAAGACAAGAACTTTCTCCAACTCTTTTTTTCATGCCTTAGAGCATCATTCATTTACTTGATCATAACATAGTCATCTTTGAAATGTACTCGACGTCGGGACACAACATAGTCATCTTTGGGATATACTCGGTATCGGGTCATAACGTTGTCCACTTCATGGTATACTTGCCATTGCCGATGTGGATACCGTTAGAGTCTATAAATGGTATGTTTCGGCCTTGGTGGATCTGGAGGAAGCAACCACTCCTCGGTCTCAAAATAGGCATGCGGACGACTTTGTTGATATCATCGGTGTCCATGTGTGGCCGTCATGGGATTTGGTGGATATGGAGGAGGCAACCATTCCTCATTCTCATCATAAGAACCATCTTCACTAAAGAGCATTCTGAATTACGAAGAACGGGTTGAAGAACGATGAAGATCATGAAGAACAATCAAGAACACACATAAAGAAACTTAGCCTCGATCTCTTGCTTTGATACCAATGATAGAAAAAAAATGTGGATCTAGATCGAGCTTAAACTTCAACTACTAATTCTTATTTGTTCGTGGTGGATCAAACGATAGAACTTGCGCGGCAAAAGCTAGCAATGGATGCAGAAGCGTTTGGTTGATCCGATCAAGGTAGATCCAGCAAACCACGGGTGGAGTGGATAGTTGATCCTCGAATATGAAGGATTGGATCTAAGTCTTAAATCCAAGCAAGAACTTTGAAGAGGGTAGAAGAGGTGATGCTCAAATCAAGTAGGAGGATTTACCTTCAATAATACTTGATTCAATTTAGACATATTTAACAACTAGTGTATTAACCCGTGCAGTGCAAGGGGTGTGATTTAATATTTATTCTAAAAATTTAAATAAAAATGATTTTTTAGAGCATAATATTACTTATTCACTATAAATTTAATTATCTTTTATCATACATATAATACGGTAACAAATTCAAGTTATATTTATTTAATATAAAACAAATCTTGCCAAAAATTATAATTATAATTTAAATAGTGACGGAAAAAACTATAAGATTTTATTTACGGATTAACAAACTATTAAAATTTGAATATCAAAATTATTGATCTTTGAAGTATCAGGTTTTACTTACTGATTAAAAAACTATTAAGATTCGAATTTATAAATATCAAAACCAAAGGTCGAAACATCCTTTATATATAGGATAAGGGTCAAACCAAAGGTCGAAAATTAAATGACGGAATTAAAATTCGGAACTAAACTTTCGAAATGAAAGGTATAAAATAAATAAGGTCGGAATTTAAGTCCCTGATTACAGTTCCGAAATGAAAAGTTTATTATTAAATATGCAAATATGGGAAATGTCTTCGGAATAGGCAAGCTTCATGCCATGGTTAGGCATACCGCTTTCCAGGTCGTCTTAGCCGGAGACACGGATGACATCGCCATTTGGGGGCTGACTAGTATTATGAATAAAATTAGAATATATGAATGGATAGTTGTTATAGTATATTAACAATATCTTGTTGTTATAGTAATGTTAAGTACAATTTCAATTTAATTTTACAAAAAAAGAAGAAGAAGAGAATATATGAATGAAGCCCTTTTTCGTAATTTTGCATTTCTATCAGCTTTGATAAGCTCATATTTTCCAAACACTCAACAAGCTTATCAAAATAAATTTAGCTACTTATTTCAGCTTCAGCTTCCGCTACAATCAACTTCAGCTTCAACTCCAATAAACTCAGACGAGCCAAACATACCCATCATCACAACACATATATGAATGACATTTTAAATTTTAACTAGATTAATCTATTTAAAAATTTCTTATTAAATCGATAATCGGTATCAAAATTAGTCATACTCATACCTTGTATTTGATAAACCTCAAAATGGGAATATAGTTATTAGTAAAGGAACGATTGATTCCAGATTCATCAATAAATTTGGATCTCATATAAACATGAGTTTTGAGTCATTCCATTACCTAAATTACTCCAAAGAATCCCGGTTCTCGGAACATACCAAAAGCCATTATCACGACTTGTCTAGCTTTTGGTAACCAAACAAGTGATGTTTGTGTGCAAGAACCGGGTTGGGAAACTGAATTGAGTTGGAATAAGGAACTAGGATAGAATGAGTAATGACCCAAGTGATTCCAGAAACATAGTGTGCGATAAGATTATAAATTAAAATTTTTGATTTAAGATACGTTGATTTCATAATATAATCGGTGGGATACTAATTTGTCCATGATAAATCAATGGTCTAATTCTATAATTGAAAAACGTAGTTAGAATGTCTAAGGGCGTGTTTAGTGTAGATGGGGGTTTGGAAGAGGAATTATTGTACATTGAGGTTATTTTAGATTTGTGGTTGAAAAAGAGGTTATTTTAGATTTTTTAAGAAATCTACCTTAAGGTATTTAGTTAGGGTCTATTTTGGGGTTTAATTTATGCATTAAGACATATATACCCTAAAAAAGTTACGTGTTTAGCATGTGTATTGCATCTTGTACGAGTCAAAAGTGTTTTTCAGGTTTAGGAATATGACGGGCTCGTAGAGGAGATGGTGAGAAGTATAACAATGGGAAAGGTTGGTGTTGAGTTGTGAAGAGGAACAATCAGCAATAAAGAACGAGTCGTGAGGATAGAACTAGAATTTCAGTAGGGAGAAGATCAACAAATCTAAAGTGCACTACGAAGAACGAAAAGAGATTTTGAATAAGAAAGGATTGAGAATGAAAAGAAGCATATTTAGGTTTGGAAAGAAGCAGGTGGATTCGTATATGTAGGAATGAGGGAGAAGATCGAAAAACTGGAAAGTTTCTAGAATATGAAGAAGAACAAGAGGAAGGAATGAGCAAGTTGTTGTGGAAAGGGCGAGATATGAGGAAAATCTGAGGAAGGTTTCGAATTAAGTAGGGAATCGAGAACGGTGACGAGAAATGGGAGATAGGGTTTCAACAATGGAGCACAAAGGGAAGAAGGAACGAAGGGGGAGAGTTATTTCTCTGTCTCGCGGTATTGCCATCTCTATAGTAGGTCATGTTGTCAAATGAGGTTGATGATTAGAAATATGGAGAAAGGGCGGATGGGGTAGGAATTTTTTAAAATCTTTAATATGTTTAATTGGTATGAGATTATACAGGGTTATTTTAGATTATTTGGCGGAGATTATATTTTCATAAGTGTTTGGTATTAAATGGAGATTATAGATTATATTGGATTATTGAAATAGCATATATGAATGAAAATAAACACAAAAATATAACCCCTTTCACCAAGATAAACTCAAAAAATAATCCCTCTCACCCAAGGTTTTTAATTTTTTTTTGAGATGATTAATTTGATTAAAGACGAGCTCTACCTTACCACATACAACACAAATTACGCCAACCAATTACATCCCCATGGGTTTAACTCATTACTAAAATAAACAAGCTCTCCCTTTGGAATCCAAATGCATAACACTGTACATTTAACATAATCACATCATAAAAACTGAACATTTTATAACAATGGAAATTCTCAATAGATCGAAAAGCCTCAAATTAAAACACAATTCCAGTTCCAAGACAACAATATTAAATATAAACACAAAACCAAGTTGAAGAATTACCTTCCAAATTCCTCTTAATCAGAATCATCCTACACCCTAACTCTCCTATCCCCCACAAGAAATATTCCCACGAACCACTGATTAGATGCTACAAATTACCTAAGAGTGACTAAACTCGGTAGGCGAAGATAACAATACCAGCACCATGCAAGGCCGATCAATTGCGGGATTCATTAAAGATTTCAAAACCTCAACACTTGAATTGAGTCGAGCAACCGCATCAACTCTCCATCCTCGCCATTCCTTATCTCTTCTCGAAATCGGACCACCAGTCCCACTCCAATTCGAATCAGTTGACCCATTACACTATGATGGCCTACTCTCCGAAGGTGACGTCTCCTTCGATCCATCAACAATGCCTTGGGTCTTCAACCCTCCATTATCAAATGATTAGCCTTATTTCGAATTCGAAGACAACATTGTTCGAGTTTACATAATTGTTTTACAATCATAAATTTGTGAGAGTTCACATGGGTTGATGGCACCCCGTAAGATTTGTGTATTTAGAGGAAGAGTTATCTGCGCTAAATTTTCAAGTGCGTTGTCTCTGATATAAAGAAATAAAATAGCATTCTTTACTTCTTTTATCAAAAAAAGGTGCAATCAATTTCAATTGGGATGTATATTAATTTGATCCTTATAATGGGTTTCCCCAATTTCTATGATTTTGGTCAGAAAAGTACAATACAGTATATAATCACAACAAAGAAATTGATGTGTCAAATCGTCTATTTAAATATAAGATAATTTTATAATTTTATATATATATATAAAAAAAAATCAAATCAATATAAACCTTTGGTTGTTATAATTTTTCAATATTATTTGGTTTAAATATAATAAGTTTAACATTTTATTTTTATAAGCTAAAAAATTTAGAAGTTAATAATTTTACATTTTATATTAAAATTTTTAGAAAAAAAATGAAAAAAGTCCTTGTGATACCTATTAAGTGAAAAAATATTTTTTAAAAAAATCTTGTGCAAGGCACGGGTAGACACGGATATTAACTAATATATATTGAAGAAGAGTCTTCTTTTTCACGTGTCACATTTTTTTTTTTTTAAAAAAGCCTTTTTTATTAAAATATAAATCTGTAATTTCAATAAACTCTAATAAAATCAGAAATCTAAATAAATTATGAATTTAGAAATTCCGAGATCGTATCAACGAAATCGTGATAGAGAAGTTGCGTAAACATATTCAATTACAACCGAGTTTAAATTTTAACTAGAGATTCTGATATAATTTTTTTCGAATTTTATCAACAATCGTATAATAACTATATTTATCTAGATATCTTTCTTCCTCTTTAGACAAAGCAATTGACGGGTTGCCTTCTTACCATGATTCATTGGAGAAGACAATGGCGGCGGGGACTAGCATGTGTCTGATGACGATGGCCCATCTCAAAAAGAATGCAAGTTTTGACTCCTTCGGTCCAGGGAGGAAACGCAACACCTGGATATTCAAGTATTTGAAGAAATAAATATAGATGAAGAGCTGACACATGCTCCTTTGAAACATCCAGCTCAGAAATCAAAAGAGATTGTATCAAAGGAAGAAGAACTTGATCCAACTTATTTTGACGTGGTTGATAAAGGAATTGAAGTCGAGGAAACTGAACCTAAAAATATATGAACTTGATCTCCCTGAGGATGCAAAAGCTGATGAAGAGAATTCCGTATCAAGTGAAGTGATTAAGGAAGTACTCCATGATCAGTTCAATCTTAGTAGGCCATCAAAGCTTGATTCAATTGCTCAACAGATAAAAGCTCTAGAATCAATTATCGGTGAAGAAAAGCTGAATATGATAGAAGATAATGAAGATGCTCATTATCAAAGGCTTTATGCTTAAAAAGAAGACGTGAAGGAGTTTCTTCAGATGCTATTACTAGAAGATGAAAAAGCAGCTGAGATTAAACAATCTTAACTCGAAAAAGATAAGGTGGAAGATTGTGTAGAGTTCACAATCTCATTATTCATTGATGGGAATGTCCAATATATACACAATTTGAAAATTTTAGGGTTAACTTAATAAACATTGAATTACAAATATAACCCTATCACTAATACTCCCCCTCAAGGTGGAGGTGAGGAAGTAACAACTCCAAGCTTGGATAAGAGAAACTTGAAATGAGAAGGACCCAAGGCTTTGGTCATAATATCTGCTAGTTGGGATATTCCAGGCGTAAAAATAGTACGAATTGCTCCCCTAGTGATTTGATCTCTGACAGTATGACAATCAACCTCAATGTGCTTTGTACGCTCATGAAACACTGGATTGTTTGCAATGTGAATCGCTGCTTGATTATCACAGTGGAGCTTCATGGGAAGGTTATGGTGAACACAAGAGATAGAAGAACGGAGCGAAGCCAAAGAAGTTCACAAATAGTGGTTGTCATTGCTCTGTATTCAGCTTCAGCTGACGATCTGGAAACCGTGATTTGCTTCTTAGTCTTCCAAGAAACCGGTGATGAACCAAGAAGAATGTAATAACCCGTGGTAGACCTTCTAGTAAGAGGACAAGCTGCATAGTCAGAATCGCAATAGGCATTGATAATCAGGTCACTGGAGTGTGACAAAAAAATGCCTCGAGCAGGAGCAGACTTGAGGTATCGGAGGACTTTGAGGGCAGCTTCCCAACGACCACCATGAGAATATGACATGAACTGAGACAGAATGTGAACCGAGTAGGCAAGCTCCGGACGAGTGATAGACAAATAGATCAAACGACCAACAAGGTGCCTATATTTCTCCGGATCGTCCAAGACAGCAGTAGAGTCGGTTTACAAGCTATGATTGGCAGGCATGGGAAATGAAGTTGGCTTACAACCAAGAAGACCAGCGTCATTAATAATATCCAATGCATACTCCTTCAAGCCACTCTTCTTCATTACCTAAAAACCTGAAAAGACAAAAGAAACAAAACGCGCAGAAATGCAAAAGCAAAAAGAAAAGAAACAAGAGTACAAAAGTCTCTTACCTCGGGTTGCCTCCCGAGAAGCGCTTGGTTTAAGGTCTCTAGCCAGACCCAATATTGTGGTTGTGTTAGCTCACCAAATAAACCTTGGACTGCTCATCCAGTCCTTTCAACCACTTTTCATAGGACCCGTAAATTTTCTTCTTGAAGACTCTCTTCATGTCCTGTTGGAAGATTCTTGCTCTTCCCAACATTGGAGGGTGGTATGGGGTAGTCTTGTGGGTTACCCCATACTTATTTGAAAGCTTCCCTTGATGAGGAAGAAGCTTCAATCTGACCTTGGGAGGTTTCTTTGGCACTGCCCTCCAGCTTTTAGGCGCGGCTCGAGTAAGATGGAAGCCACAGGGACGATTTTCATCAAATCTCGGGCAGCCATGTAAGAAATCTTGGCCGAGATTTGTAGGGATTAGGCCGAAATTTTCCTTCTGCACAGGAATCTTGGTCGAGATTGGAATGATCTCGGCCGAGATCGGGATAGGGCTGTCCAATTCGTCTTCCTCCTTCGTCAGCTCTTCATCCTCGATGCGCTCTTCCTTTGGATGAACCTCCCTGCGAGACAATCTCCTCTCTAACCTGTCAAACATCCTCAATAAATTTTCATACATCAACTTTAACTGATTTTCGGGAGATTGCTGCAGAGGTTGTATCTGAGGTTGTGGGGGTTTGAGTGTTTCTCCAAAAGGATTATAAACATAACCCTCACAATACCTCCAAGAGCCAGACCCGTTATTCCAAGCCATCTTGTACCTGAAGAATACAAAGACAGAAAGAAAACGAGATCAAAAGTTACCAGAAAGACCTAAACTATAAATAATCAAAAACAACAAATTAAACTTTCTCAATCCCCGGCAACGGCGCCAAAAACTTGTTCGCTGATTTTACACCCCTATAAACCTTTATCAATAATGATAAAGACCTATAAGTTAGTAAAACAAGGAAGGGATAGTTTTATATTTATAACCTGTAAATAATTCCCTAAACAACAACGAACCCACAGTGTATGGATTAATCACAATAAAGGTAAGTATTCTAGGGTCGATCTCAGGGACTGGGAGGATTAATATGCAACGATGATTAAATATAAAATAGATCTCAACTAAAGACAGAAGGTTGGAAAAGATAAGGGAAAGAAATCAAAAAGGTTTTGAAGAGGTTTTGAAGGACTCGCACTCAATTGTCACTTATTGATTGAAAGTCAAAACAAACAAATAAAAAGGAAACAAAGATAATCAAGTTAAAGAAAAGAAAATGAATTTCAAGGGTTTAAGATCATTGTTTATACATATAGATTCAGGAAGACTCATAAAGATATATGGTAGAAAAGCCACAGGGATGAAGGTTTCTAGGCTGACAGTCTATTACCGTGCAAGTCTCAAGACTATCTAGTTCCAAACCAACTACCTATTACCGGGTAAGTCTCAAAGTAGAGAGGTAGGAAATTCTAAACAAACCAGACTACAAACTAAGGGAAAGGTAAACCATTACCGGGTAAGTCTCAGATATTACCCTACTTAGGAAGGAATCTAAGCACATTCAACAAATAAAGGATTAACCTTTATTAGCTATGGTCAGTTTTCTAAGGTATCTAAGAAGTAATATCACCGGGTAAGTCTCAATTCCAACTTAGGTTGCTAGTTAGAAGGATTTTAACTAGATTCAAGTCCAAGCCAACCATTAGGATTTCTAGCAAGTCAAAGCCAAAACATAAAGCACAACATTCCATCATAATCAAAGGCATAAACAAATCCTTGTCAACCTTGGAACCACAAGGTTCAAGCCAATAACAATCATATCAAAAAAGACAAATAAAGAAATAACAAAAGGGAATAAAAGAACTTAACTTCAATAAATGAAAACCTTCAATCTTCTCAATTCTTGAATCCAACAATATCTCTTAACAAATCCGAATGCAAAAGTGTCAAACTTTAATCTAAACAATGAAGAACAATGGAGAAGAAGAAGGGAAGAGGAAGGAGACGACTCCCCCCTCTAGGGCTAACTCTAGGCGACTCCCAGCACACCTTGGAATAAATCCAAGACTTCCTTTTATAACAAAAATCTAGCTAAAAAGATATTGGGCCTAAAAGGAAAAAGCCTGCAAATAAAATATAATTCTAAGGAAAAAAGCCCGCAAATAAAATATAATGCTAAATGAAGAAATCTCGGGCTGGATCTCGACCAAGATGCTCTTTAGTCGTTCCCTCCATGCCTTTAACTTGATTCTTAGCCCTTTCCCGGGCACGTATGCTCGTTCCAATGCATCCACTTCGAGACTTGATCCTCAAATACGTCGTTTTAGCTCCAAAATGTGTCAAATCACCTACAAAGCCACAAATAGTGTGTGTAGACATCTATTCTTGCAAAGTAGAACTAAACAAGCATAAATGGCACAAACTAAGGCTAAAACATGAATGCGAAAAGGGAAAATCTAACTAAATGCATGAGTAAAACAGGTCGATAAATCATGTTATCAGTTATTTCCAAAGATAACTAGATCATCAACATAAATAAGGATTTGAAGGGTGATACCTGACTTGCAATATGTGAACAGGGAATAATCAGCATATGACTGTTGAAATCCATATCGAAGTAAAGCACTAATAAACTTGTGAAACCAGTTGCGAGGCGCCTGACGAAGACCATATAAGGATTTGCGCAGACGACAAACCTTACTAGAGGTGCGAAACTCAGGCGGAGGAAGCATATAGACTTCCTCATGTAGATCACCATGAAAGAAAGCGTTGTGAACGTCCATCTGATGTAGTTTCCAATTCCGGATGGTAACAACTGCAAGAAATAACTTAACAGTGACAAGCTTAGCAACCGGGGCAAAGGTCTCAGTATAGTCAATACCCTCTTGTTGAAGATTACCCAAAGCAACAAGACGCGCCTTATAACGCTCAATTTCACCATTAGACTTGTACTTAATACGGAAAACTCATTTGGATCTGATAGCATGCCGATCATGGGGAAGATCAACATAGTCCCAAGTCCGATTTTGTTGAAGAGCAGAGATCTCTGCTTTCATAGCAGCTTTCCAATGCGGGTGTGTAACCGCCTCTCTGAAAGAAGATGGTTCTTGTTCTTGCTGAATAGAATTAAGTGCAACAATATATGCAGGAGACAATTTATCATATGATAAATAATTGACCAGAGAATAAGGCGTACATGAGGAAGATGAAGGAGATATGACGTTCGAAATGGGATCGTACAAACTCGCCTTTTGACACACAAAGTCACGAAGAATTACTGAGGGTTTGGTAATGCGGGTACTCCGACGAGCAGGGGTCGGATTGGGATTTGGTGATGATGTGGCAGGTTGGGATGGGTCAGTAGTAACCGTGGGCAGGAGGGGAGTTTGGGCAGGGGTAGGTATAGCTGGGGTAGTTACGGCAGGAGTAGGTGGGTTAGTTATGGCAGGCACTGCAGGCACGACGTGTCGCGCAGGGATTGGAGGCGCAGAAAAACTTTCTGCAGAGGGAGCAGATGGGTGTTGCGGCTGACACGTGGTAGTGGGGACCACAGTGTCACACAGAACATGTTGTATAGGAGTAGTTGGTTGTTGCAAGTCAGTATAAATGGGATCCAAGTTTTCTTCTTCAACGATGTGAGATCGAGGAAGTGAGTGAGGGATTGAATTAATTGGAATATTTGTGAAAGGAAATTGATCCTCATAAAACCTAGCATCGCATGTCGTAAAAATTTGATTAGATTCTAGATCAAGCATTATCCAACCCTTTTGAAATTGTGGATAACCCAAAAAGACACATTTCCTACCCCGTGGACGAAACTTGTCAGCATTGCGAGGAAGGACCGAACAATAGGCAAGACACCCTAGGGTACGAAGATGACTTAATGATGGTGGTGACCCAAATAAAACTTCATACGGAGTTTTATTTTTAAGAACAGATGTAGGTGTGCGGTTAATAAGATAACATGAAGTAAGAATACATTCCCCCCAAAATTTAACAGGTAAATTCCCTTGAAACATCAAAGCTCTAGCAACATTCAAAATATGTCTATGCTTTCGTTCAACCCTCCCATTTTGTTGTGGCGTATAAGGACAAGAGGTTTCTAAAAAAATACTATCAGTGTCAAGAATAGACCTAAGAGCCAAAATTTCTTTAGCATTGTCACTCCTAAATGTTTTGACCTTGGTATTAAATTGAGTAGAGATCATAAAACAAAAGACAGGAATAATAGAGTGAATTTGAGCCTTGCTTTTCATTAAATAAACGTAGGTGCAACGGGAAAAATCATCCACAAGTGTAACAAAATAGGAACAACCAGTTGTTGACATGACTCGATAAGGACCCCAAATGTCTAAATGAACTAACTCAAATAAAGACGAAGCATGCGAAGTAATAGGAGGAAAAGACGAACGAGGTAGTTTGGCTCGAAGACAAATGTCGCAGGGATCAATAAATGGCGATGAAGGATGGCCAAGGCGTTGATGAAGAATTGTGGAGGAAATTTGTGTAGCAGGGCATGAATGTGCTAAGGACGGAGGCGCCATCCAACGAAGCCAGTAGACCCCATTACGAGCTTCACCCAGTCCAATCACCATCCTCGAAGTATGGTCCTATATTACACATAGCCGATTAGTTATCATAAAGACAAAATTGAGATCTGCAGTCAATTGATTAATGGACAACAAGTGACACTCTAAACCAAGCACATAAAGAACGTTGGGAATAGTGACATTCCTATTGATCGAGGCGAATAGATCCGACTTGCTTGGCAGTGACAATTACACCATTAGGAAGTTTGATGAGTCGCTTGGAAACCGATTGAAGATCAGATAAATAACTCAGGGTGCCTGTCATGTGAAAAGATGCCCCAGAATCAAGAATCCAAGGAGAATGCACAATACTTGCAGTCGTATCAGATTAGCATGATTACGATTGGAATGGAGGGCGGAAATCAAAGAAGACCATTGGGTATCCGAAATGCTAGATCCGACATTACTACGATCCTGAGAGTGGTGAGAGATAATGGCGCCACTGGCATCGTGTGTGCCACAATAGCTGCCGACGATCGCGCCTTTTCCTCATCTTTGGCTTTGATTCTTTTGCCACAAGAACATGCACAACGACATACATTGGTTTTATGGGACGCAACATCATCCCATAATTTTTTTTAGTTTGCCGAAATAAGCACCAATTTGTTCTCCTTCTTGGAAACCCTTGGCAAGATCGGCACGGAATTGTAGTAGACGCGGACCATTTCCCGCATTACACCGTTGTTTGATATCTTCACATAATAGGAAAGCGGATGCGCAATAACTTACAGATTTGCGAAAAGATGGAAATCCAATGCGAATAATCATCCGATTTGGAATCAGATTATTCATGTTCACCATTGATGAACCCAAGCTTTCGTTTAGCAGCAAAAGCATGGGTCATAACAATCGACCAATCTGCATAATTCTCCTGAACAAGAAGAATTTGACAAATTTGTTGAGCAGGGTGATCAGATGGATGGAGATAGTAAGGAGATTCAACCGTAAGAGCCATGAAAAATATCGATCTTGACGGCCGAATAGAATTTTAGGCGGAAGAATAGGGTTTGGGTCGTTAGTCTTATACCATGTAGAGTTTGATAAACTCACGATCTCATTATTCATTGATGAGAATGTCAAATATATACACAATTTGGAAACCCTAGGGTTAACTTAATAAACATTGAATTACAATCGCTCGACAATTTATCAAAACCATTTGTTATTAAAACCATTTGTTCTCACTTCGAGCGCAAGTTGCTTTGAACTGTTTCACCAAATGGCTGTTAGGTTTGAAGAACCCAACCCAATTTTGCACAACTCCTATAAACCATTTCGGAACCTACACAAGCAAATAGAGAATAATCAAACTCATTATTTTGGTTCCTGGAAAACTTTGAATTGAAACTCAATTTGCACAATCTCTATTACTAAGTTATATACCTACACAATTTAATCGATAACTCTCAAACTCAATCATACATGTTCACTCAAAAACATCGAGTGAAAAAATCAATATCTAAATCAAAGTGTTATCAAAAGTGGAGATTGTTTACCTTTGACGTGGTGAAGATTGAATCCCCAATTCTCTTGATATTCAATTTTCATTACTCAATCACCTTCGAGTTCGATGTAATCTGGATTGATCTTTTGTTTCAGGCCACACGAAATTAAGGTTTGTGTATTTGTTTGGGGAAATTTTGGATTTTATTGTGGAGCGTCTCATATGGATAATGAGTTATGTACGTTTAAGAACATCTAAGAATATCGTTTATATATTTTATTATTAGTTTATCATGGTTGTAATAAAAATGTAGGTCATAATGTATGGGCCTACTAAATGGGTTGGGCTTTATACTTATTCATCAAAATTGGATGAAATATTTTTGGAGGCAAAAAAATAGTAACTCTTTTTGTTATATTTTTAAGATTACATAACATATTGACTCATATAGTTTATACAAATTTTATATGTTATATCAAATTCTTTTACCTAGATTTAGTTATAGTATCATATGTATTACAAAAAATTGTAAAATTTTACGTAAATAAATAATATAAATGATAAGTTAATTTTATATATTTATAACATATATTATATGACATTCCGTGTGGTGCACGGACATTACATTAGTATGTAATTAATCTCTTACGATCTCCGTCTTAATCTTTTAAAAACCACATTTGTTACCAAACACAAAAATCTCTCTAAAACCTTGGTTACACGAAAATGGACAAATTAAATCTCTTTTAATTTAACCTCAAACCACAACCTATAACCTACAACCAAACACCTACAATTTTAAAAATCTTATCCATAAAAATCTAAAAATAAAGCCATAAAATTCCCGACTAAACACAACTTAACCCCATAAGAAAATTCAAAAATTAAATAATCTGACATATTGGAATCACAATTCCCTCGTATGACTCACTCCAAATAAAATTTCTACCAAAATCGAAAAAACCAATTTAAGTGATTTTAGAAATGATTCTTGATTCCTTAAAAATTGTATCAAACGAAATCAGAGTTATCTACTAGTGATCGAATACTACTCCTATGTGAACCACAAACCCGTAAGTAAATGATTTACCTACAAACCCGTAAGTAAATGATTTACCTACGAAAATGTGTTTATATATAACTAGAAGTTCGGGCCGAACCTTATTGGTTAGATCTATAATTTTGTTATATTCACTGAGTCTAAGATGTGGAGATGATACACTAGTGAACCTACATAATTTTTTAGGTTTTCTATACAAAATTAATAGACAATCGAAGAAGTAACCTTTAACTTATGTGGTAAATCAATATTATCGTATTGATGTGATACATTTCCAAACATCTCAGGATCACTGGGATGAAATAAAATTGAAATCGAGAACACGTTGAAGAAAATGAAAACGAAAGCATGCAGGGACCACCTCCATTGAAAACAGCTTCGCTTACAAACGAAAGTGCTTATTGTTTAAAACTGTAAAACTAGGGTTTGCTAATAAGCAATTAGAGAAGCTTCTACAAAGCTTCTACAAAGCTACATATATAGTATATAGCTATGGGGGCATGCAAAGTCTAAACGACATAAGAAGCTTCTACAAAGCTAATTAGGTTCTAAATATGTTGATTCTAGCTGCTCCTCGGCTACAACACTTCAATTTAGTTGCACAACTTGAGAGCATTTATTTAGTTTTGTATTATCTCAGATGGATGAAGTTGGATA
The DNA here is from genome assembly GCA_002319775.1 of Fagopyrum tataricum. Classification (NCBI taxonomy): domain Eukaryota; kingdom Viridiplantae; phylum Streptophyta; class Magnoliopsida; order Caryophyllales; family Polygonaceae; genus Fagopyrum; species Fagopyrum tataricum. The sequence goes on from CM008286.1 coordinate 13,529,098, forward strand.
GCGACGGCGAGCGTCTTCAGAAGGAGTGTGCGGCGGCGGCGGCGCTAGATGAGGACGCTAACACCACCGTGCTGTCGCTCGAATTAGTTGCAGAGTTTCCATGGATTTCCACAAGCTTCTCTTTGTTCTTCCCCTCTGTTGCTAAAGCTTGCCCTTTTCCCTGAACGACGTCGTTTTTACAATTATATTCTCATCATGGACCCAATTTTAAAAAATTATTGACTTAAACGAATGTACTTACCGGAGGAGCTGTGAAGAGGTTTGGAACGACGTCGATTTTGGTAGAAACAAAGACGTCTTTGAAGAGGATGTAAGAGTGGGACTTCCTTCCCATCTCCTCAGGCATTTGAACCGCCATGTTGGCCTTGGCGGTTGCCAGCTCCCTTTCGTAAGTCTGCTCAGCGGCGCCCAGACGGCGGCCTTCCTCCGTCTGAGTCTCAGCCAGGAGAGCCTTGAGACGCTGGAGGCGGACGTGGCGCCTCGAAACACCCCTGCGACCGGCCAAGTAGGCAGGCATCTCAGCCAGCACTCTGGCCTCTTCCTTCTTGCTCCCTGCTCCTTTGGCCTTCACCAGTACATCTAAACGAGAACCCGGTTCAATTAGTTCATTTCAAGTCAATTTACTGAACCAATAAATGTGTGGTGTTTATGAATTGCCCCTAAATTACAATATTGCACAAAATTACCCTTGGATTATATTTACAACCCTAATCAGATTTACCTTAACATCTCAAAAAGAAAAAGAAATATGAGTCATGCGAGATAAATAAATAAGTTGTTCAAATGCATTAATCAAGCTTTATGAGAAATAAAATGATTTGTAAGGGTACTTTTGTATAATGTTGTAACTTATAGATGGTTTTGTGGAAATAGGCACATTTGGATGGTGAACTTGTGTAATTCACACATAAGAAAATGTGTAAAATATATGCCTCACGTACTCCACAGTTGTGTGGGAAGAAGTTAGAGTTGAACCGGACAGGGAATGGTGATGCCTACTACTTTTGTCGGCTAGCTAACCGCTCCCCCTATCACTTCCCTTTTCTTTTTTAAATATTATTTATCAAAAGAGAAGGATGAAGATATTAACATAAATAAATAAATGAATGAGGTATACGTAAACCATATACTAGACATTCAAACACATAATAATATAATATACAATTAAGTGATTTAAAATCTACAACATTTCACCAAGAAAAATAAACTATAATTAAATTAATAAGAGAAAACACTTAAATCTTCAATAAAAAAATTAATAAACGGTTCATATTCTACTAAAATTTTGGAGTATTTATGAGCTCTTTCGTTAAAAAATTTATGGTTACGCTGAACGTTTTGAAACCATCCGTCTATCATTTATCGCATCAATTTAGGTATTATCGTACATGGACAATCAAACTAACTTTTGCCGCATTTCTACCGTATAACTCATGACCGTGTTGAAATTTCATTAGTTGAGATTCGTCAATTATGGGTTTTTATTATGTTTTAGATCATTTTTTATGTGAATGAATATGTGACCAACATTCCGATTAAGTTATGTCAGAGAATTTGTCGTCTATATAAGTCATTAAATACTCGACAAAGATCGTAATTATTTATCGATTGAAGTGATGAACGTATGACTAAAAACGGTAAAGACAAGATGAAAAAAATCACAAAATTAATGCGTATTTATACACAATTATTGTAATTGATACACAATATTGATTTGAAATAATCTTGTATATATATTTTAGTAAATAATATTTTCTTCTCTTTATTTTATTTTAAGAAATAATAATTTTGCAAGTAAAATAAATTTGCCTAAATACAAGTGTCCTCCATGCAAAATAACAAATAACACGTCTCAAGTACGTTCAAAGAATGTGGAATTCATAAAAATATAACAAACTGAATTATTATTGTTATTATTATTATTATTATTTAAATAAGTATTGTTTTATTATAATGTAATGTAATGCTCATTAAGTCAAACATTGGTTAGAAATTCCTTTTCCCCGTGGAGATTTCCGTGTAAGAAAAAGAATGAAATAGCAGTCAAATCAAGTCCTACAAGATTGAAAGTTGAAACACATTCAAACCCATCCCTTTCAATGTTTTAACTAAAAAACCATAAATTGAGCACAAATTAACCCTATTTGAACAAGATACTTAGTAGAAAAAGCAAACAAATAGAATAATCGATCGTTAAGTGAATGAAAGTACCTTGGATCAGCTCTTCTTGCTTGATACTCCGGTACAGCTGCTCCCCAAACAAAACCCACATTCAAAACAACCAAACATATTGAAAGTAAGAAATCTCGAAACAGAAAAAAAAAAAAAAGTGATAAAAAAAAAGTAGAATTAGGGTTTTGAGAAGAAAAAATATACCTGGAGGTGACTCTTTACGTGGGCAATTGTAATGCCTTCAATCTCCATCGAGTCCAGAATCATCTTAGGAGTAGCTCCTAGATTCACATAAACAAAGAATCTACTTAATTAGTTTTTTATTTTTAATTTTAAAAAAGAAAAGACAGAAATCTTCGAATCTGAAATTCTTTTGTAAGACGACGTCGTACTCTCAGGTCCGCCGAGTTTTTCAACGACGTGAACAAACTTGTGGTGGAGATCGTTGCTCCATCGGAGTCTTGGAACTTCTGATCGGCGGTAAGGGCGGATGGGTTTGAAGGGTAACTTGTGGCGTCTGGGCCTGGTTACGGGTTGGAGAGAGGACCTAGCCACCGGAAGTGCGGTGGTGGGTTTCTCAATTCCGGTGGTGGGTGGGATGTTTAGCGGTGGGATTAAGAGGAGCTGTTGGACAGCGGACATGGGTTCTCTGAAATGTTTCATCATCTCCATTGATACCGGTGAAGAGGAAGTTTGGAATTCTTTTGGAGATGAGAATTGATAGTAGCTTAGGTGTGTGACAGAGTGAACTCGTAACAAAAGGATATATAAATACTGACAGGGTTTTTTTTCTCTCTTGATTTTTGGGAGGTTGGGAGGGTGTTAGGGCCCGTTTGGTTCCTACAAATTAACAAATTGAAATAAAAGTGATTTTTTATTTATTTTATACTATAAGGTAAGAAATTAGACTAGATCATCTCTAACTTAGAGCATTCTTTCAGATGAGATGTTCCACCAGGGGTTGATTGATGACGAAACTTGCGGGTAGTCGTGTCCCAAATCAGCAAGCTTATCAGCAACACAATTAACTTATCTGAAGACGTGTTGGATCTTGACCTCACGAAAACTGGCCATAATGTTAGAAATATCCAAGATAATAAGGTCAAGTTTTCATGGAGTTTTCAAATTTGTTTAATAGAATTGATAATTGTAATGTTATCTCCTTCGATTTCAATTTTGTAAATTTCAAATTATATGCTTTGATCAAACCTTCCCGTAGCGCACATACTTCAGTATGGTGGACTGATATGTTTTCACATTGTCCATAGTCAATGGTAATGGTCAAATCATGTTGGTCTCTGAGGATGAATCCAAAGGCAGATTTTCCAAATCCAACTTTATATACAACCAACCAAACACCCCCTTATTTCTAAGCAAACATATTTTTTTATTCCTTCAAAGTAAATATTAAGAGCAAAATTGAGAAGGGTTTTTTTTTTTTTTTAATGAAGTAGTTAAGTATCTTTTTTATGTAAATGTATAATATAGGTTGCACCAAATTAGGCCTAAGTTGTCTAAATGTTGCAAACTGAGGGTGAATCAAAAGAGGCATAAACTGTTTAGCTGTTGCAAATTGAAGGAGGTAAATTGATAAATATAGTAAATGCCATATAAATTACTGGAAAATATCTGATTTTGAGTGGGGTCAACACAAATCCTATTAATCCCGGTCTCATTCCGTTCCCGTCCCGATTCTAGCGGGATTTCATTTAAAATTAGAAAGCTCGTCCCGAGTCCGTCTTGACAAAAACTATCCAAGACGAGATATGAGTCTTAATTTTTTTCATTCCGCTAAACCCTTCATGTCTCGTATATAATAAAGTTTTTAATTTAAAATATAAATATAATATAATCATTAAGCATCAGTGATATACTTATATAGTAATAAAAATAAAACATCAAATCGTCAAAATTGACAAATGACCCAAATTCGTTTAGATGTGTTTTATTATGGATATTTGGAAATTTTAATGTAAAATATAATATGTTATTCTAGATATTTAAAAAATTTAATGTAAAATGTTATTATTGATATTTGGAAACCTTAATGTTTTGTTTTTGTAAGTACGACATATACGGATATTTTTATGGATAAAACGTAAAATTTAAGCACAATAAATATTATAATGGGAAAGTGGGATTGGGTCGACATTCTGTCCCATGTAAAACAACCGGGATGGAACCGGGATGACGTCAATCTCGTCCCATGCCCCTAATTTTGAGCATGGAAATATGGTTTTACAATTTTAATTTATTAACCTATATGTTTGGTAAAAAAAATAAAATATACTTATATATTTATTTATTTGGTATTTTTATTTTCAATAACTTTTTTTATAATAAAAAGCGCTTAAATTAATTTACATTCTAAAGATAGTCCAAACTAAATTAATTTTTATGAATAAGAATACAAAGTTCGAGATCATTAAAAACTGTGTTGGATGATAAATGTCAAGGCTTGTTCAAATTACAACTCTTAATGTATTTTAGAATATAAATTTAGAAATCAATATTTTATGTCAATATTTTTTTTGTTTTACAGGAATAACTTCGTGTCTTTGATCTTCCCGGTCGAATGACTAAGGCCCTGTTTGGTATCAGATTGTAATTTTTGAGATTCTTTTTTTAGATTTTTGAGATGGAGATTGTTGGGATTATTGGGAATTCTTGTAGATGGAGATTATCAGGGATTGATAAATTTTGTTTTTTTTTTGATGTTTGATATAGGTTAATTGAGATAGCTTGTTAGTTAGGGTATTAAAGACATGAAAAGTGAACAATCTCCTACAATCTCTTAAAATTTTTATTTTTTAAGATTTTTTTTGGAGAATTTTATTGCAAAAAGAATCTAAATAAAGAATATAATCTTGTACCTCTATTTGATATCAAACAACTTAAAAATTCTATCTCCAACAATCTCGTAGAAAAAAATCTAAATGAATCACAAAAATACAATACTAAACGGGCCTAAATTTGTGGGTTATGTTTGCATATGTTTACGTGCCCGATATGAAATAAAAACACTATTGTATCATTTATAACCCTCATAATAAAATGTTAGAGATAGATAGAAGATAGAGATTGGTAAAGGGATTTGGCAGTTAGTGGGGAAGGGGGCCAGTTACGTATTGTTTCATAGGGGTTCTCATTTCAAATATGGAAAAATTCCACCATCGAATTTCAGATGCTCTAAACCTTCAATTTTGCTTTCATGATTGCCCCAAAGTGAAACCTTCAAATTTTACAATAATTAAAAATAATAAAAATGTTTTAAACTAGCCGATGACGAAATTCTCCGACATGCTCATCATCAACCTCGTGATTTTCAGGAAGAATTTTATCATATATATATATATCGTAGATAAGCTGGTTTCGGCTACTGATAAGCTGGTTTCGGTGACGAGACTTATAATGAAAATAAAAAAAAATATTAGCGAATTGAAACATATTTTTTTAGATTAAATGTTTTTTTTTCTTGAATAAAAATAAATAGTTAGTGAATTAAACTTACATAAGTAACATAAAAAAATAAATAAAATTTCTCCTAAAACAAGGAATTTGCTCACCCGAATAAGTCTCTACGCATATTCTTGATGTTTCTAATAATATATATTTCTCTTTACGTATCAATGATTCAAGTAATATATCTCACTAATAAATCAAGCATATTGTTTATATTATGATTGAACCCGCCTTACAAAGATCCTTGTCACGTACGTATAATTTATATATATAGCCGGTGAAATTATATATGTATTTAATGTATAATGTATACACTTTGTGGGAAAAATACATACATTAGTAGAATATGTACAAAAATAATAAATATGAATATATGATATTTTTAATTTTTAAATATGTAATATTTTACATAATGATACGTACATTTTTTATTTTTCATGATAAGAAATCTTCTCACACTAGAATTATTATTTAGGACTTTTAACAACAAAATAAAATAAAGTATTTATGTTGACACGATGAACTACTTATTAGAGTAAAATGCCGGAAATCACCCCTTGAACCAATTTTTTTTAGTTTTTGAACCTATTTTTTTTCAAACCGAACCCATTTTTTTGTACGTAATTTTTGGAATCATTTACTTCCCCGAACTAGATCGTCTTCATCTTCATCGTTGTAGAAGAAACCCATCAAAGACGACGACGATGAAGTGCCCAAAAGTCGGATATGCTCTCTTTCAACACCTCTCGCTAGTAGCCACCGCCGGAAACCCGTCAAAGCCGGATCTACCAAACCCGAAACCCACTTTGAGGCCAGATTGGAGATCGAACTCGCTGCCGCTCACATTGGACCTCATCGAAGCAGCCAAATCTCGCCGCACAAGACTATGCCGCCTTCGCCTCCACCGGAACGAAGCCTATCGTCGATGAGAACCTCCATTGTTGCCGCCACCAGGAGACCGTTGTTGCCATTCATGCCATAAACCCTTTGATCGGGAGTTGTGTGATTTAGTGTAAATTACACTAAAGCTCCCATACGTTCATTTAAGATAAATGACCAAACATCTGAAATTGCATAATCGCCCCAAAATAATTAATTACGTAAGGGTTCAATTTAGTGGGTTTGGTTCAAAATTTACAAATAATTGTTAAAGGGTTCAGTCTAAAATATTAATCTAATATTAAAAACTGAGGTCCTCTAACTAAAAATGAGATGAAACAGTAACGTGTGTACGTGTTATTTTTTCGATGGCGTTGAAATTCATACATAAATTACCATAAGTTATAGAAAATATTATGAAAAACCCTTGAAAAAACGTCGGAAAGCGTTGAATTAAACTGATCCGATAATAAATTATTCGTTGCATCCTTAACAATTATGTTTTCTTAATTAGATAAATACTCGTGATTTTATGAAAGTTACTTCAAGTCCTATTAATGCATAATATGCATTACTTCAAGTGCTATCGAGATTATCCGAAGTTAGAGAAAATTTATGAAAACTTACTCCAAATAATTAATACAATCTTCTTAGTTAGTTAATTACTCATGATTACATTAATGCATACATTTACTTAGATTAAAACCATGAGAGCTATTGCAAAATTGTCGCAAAACTATTTTAACTTGAAAAAAGTGCATGACGAGAGTTATAATATAAGACGTGTTGAAATAACTAGGTAAGCATTCTCCAACTTTTGTATGCAAAAATAAAATTATGTAGCCGTCAATAAATAAAAAGTATTCCGATTTATTTGGGAACTGGGATACGTACATAAAAGCATTGTCATATTTTTATTTTAGATTTATCTCAGCATTGATTTTCAGAATAATAACAAAATCAAGTTTTTTTCGATTTTAGGTAAGGAATAAAACTATTTTTTGAATATAAGATGAATTTTTAAACGACGGGATACATTAATAACCTACGTTTTAAACGACGGGTTTTCTTTTTTTCTTTTCTTTTCTTTTTAATTTTTTTTTAAAAAACAAGAAATCTTCCGTTTGAAACGACAAATTTCTTCTTTTTTTAAAAAAAAAAAAACACAAGAAACCTGCCGTTTAAAACGACAGGTTTTTTACAGTCAAAGATGCCCTTAATGTACGTAGTTGACATGTGAATATTAACCCGTGATCTTAACCCTATTTACCCCCTCTTATTTCATTGGAGCCGTCCATAGCTCTTTCTTCGATCTTTCATTCTAGCGCCCATAACTACTTCCCGATCTGCCTCCAAACCGTCGCTCCTTCTTCAAATCTTTGTCTTTCGATTTGCCTCCAAATTGGCCATAATTGCTTCTTCTTTCAAACTTTCAAACCGGCGCTCCTTCTCCAAATTTCTTCCTCCATACAAGAAACTCGATCGGCCATCGAACCTTCAAATCTCTGCTGCTTCTCGATCTTCAAACCGGTGCTCCTTCTTCTTTCATTCACTCGGGCCGGTTGTTTCTTCTTCTCGGTACTTCTTCCCGCTACATTTTTTTGTTATCCGGAAATTGTTTCTGTAATTCGAGCATTTACTTGTTTCTTACATGGATCCAGGACCGTGGTTTGTACGGACGTGGTGAGAACAAAAAGAAAAAGAAAAGGAAGCTTTTATTCTTCCATCAAGCCGGGTATGTTTCTATAATTCGAGTCTAATATGTTAATTTGTTAATTTTGTACTTGTAGATGATGATCGAGCTAACATAGGATGATATGCATGTATGTATATATATATATAATGGTAGATAATGAGTTAACATTGGATGATATGAATCAATCTATGTTAACTATAATATATGTATGTAGTGATGATAGATGATGAGTTTTCATACTTGTTTATTAACTAAATGAACTAATATAGGCATGAAAAACAATATGGATAACATTATGGATAATTCATGGGCAAAAGATATGGGATTTTACACGAGATTACTCACAAATGATCAAAATGATTTTCACCATAATGAATTTGGTATCGAACACGAGGATGATATGTATCAATCAGAAGAAGATGGTGATGCAGTTGAAGTTATGGACATCGTTACCGAGAAAGAAGCAGTGGCTAGAGTGGCATCAACTATAAATACTTTTTGGAACGTTGTTGAAGAGTGTGATCCCTCTCAAATGAACTCGTGGAAAAACTAGAATGCAATAGATCAATATATAGAAGGAGGTGAATTTTCTTGTTGCCAACATTTCAGTCCTTTAGATGAGTTGAAAAGACAACACAATATATTCTGTTGCTAGAGGGACAGAAATATGCGGTCAAAGTTGGAAAAGAAAAGTATTACACAGTTATTTGCAAGCTACATGAATGTACAGTTGTTCATCGAAGTTGACAATTGATGGGGTTCATGGAAATCTTGATTTATGGAGAATCACTCGATATTCCGGACCTCACATCCCTACATGTGTTAGAGACGTCATGCACGTGGATAGTAGTAATGTGTCTTCTGCGTTCATTTGTGGAGATATTGTTTCTCTTATCCGTGCGGACAAGACAAGCAAGCCACTTATCATCATTGCACTTATGTCTGATAAGTATAAAGTGCAGGTTTCATACAAAAAAGCATGAGATGCAAAACAACGTGCAATTTCATCAATTTATGGCGAATGATCTCAATTATATTTTGATCTTCCTCGTTTCATGTCTTCACTTCAAAATACAAATCTAGGGATTGTGGTCGAATGGGGGAGTAGGGTTGAATCCAATCTTCATGCACAAGTACTTGAACGTGTTTTTTTGGGCATTTGGTCCATCCATTGTGGCATTTGAACATTATTTGTTAATTATCTCTATTGATAAAACACATTTGTATAGAAAGTATAGGGGTGTATTATTGATTGTAATAGCCATGGATGCGGAACATTAAATATTACCTCTAGCTTTTGCCATCGTTGAAGGAGAGAATGGATCAAGTTGGAGGTGATTCATGGATTTGCTTGGTGAACGTGTTACACAAAGAGTAGGTTTGTGTGTTATATCGGACAAACATGCAGATATCATGAAGAACATGTCAAAATCTTCTAGATGGAGGGAGCCAAATGCTTATCATAGGATTTTCATGTGTCATGTATCATCAAATTTTCAATTCAAGTTCAAAAACAAGCATTTGATAAGTCTTCTTGGATACACTGCTTATCGACATGAACAAGAAGATTTAGACAAAGGGTTTCGTTCCATTGCTGAAATGAACTTAGAAGCTCATGAGTATAATTAGAATATGTCGGGAAGGGAAAATGGTCTTTATATGATGATGGTGGTCAATGGCATGAAGTCAATACCACAAACTTATCAAAGTGTTTCAATGGTGTGAAGAAGGGTACTAGATGTTTGCCTATTACTGCTCTTGTTTAGTCCTCCCTTTTACCGTTGCAATGGATAATTTATCCAAAGATATTCCCAGGGTTTATAACGTACGCCGATCATCAATTTTCAAAGAAAGTGAAAGAGATGATTGTAAAGAACATGAAAGTGCAGTGTAATGTTATGGTCACCAGATTCAACGATCGACAACTCATCTACGAGGTTTCAATTCATTTACCGAGGCATCATGACATGGGAGGTCATCGACATTTTGTGGTGGATTTGACCCGAAGGACCTACACTTGTTCAAGCTGGAAGATTTTCAAGGTGTCATGTCCCCATGTATTAGCAGTGTGCCACATCCAAGGATTTGACTACACACCTTATATATATATTCTTTCAATAAAACACAAGCTAATTATTGACATATAACACGTCATTTAACTCGGTCGGTGATAAATTAGATTGGCCAGTTGTCCAAGGGCCACAAATGATTCCCGGTCCGGTGATGTCAAGAGCTGTTGGGAGACCTCAGTCAACTAGAATAAGGAATGAGATGGATAAGGGTGTTCCAGGAAGAAAATATTGTGGCATATGCAAAGAACCGGGACACAACAAGAAGACATGTCCGAAATGGGCTAGCACCTCAGGCCATGACCACTAAGTATTTGATTTTTTATGATGTAAGTGCAAGTCTAAGTATTTGAATTTGTATGATGTAATAGAAAGTCTAAGTATTTGATTTTTTATGATGTAATAGTTATGATGAGTATCCCTCCCAAACCATATGACGGACCGGTGCTTTCGATCCTTGCGTACGTACAAGAAAAAAAGATATATATATATATGCAAACCATATGACGAACCATATGAATTTTTATTGCACTTGTATTAACTAACCTTTTAAAATTATTTATATATGTAGTTCATACATCCTCTTAAATGTAGACAAGGCAACAAACATTATACCCGCATGATGAAAGCGTCATCCATTATGTACGGCTAGCGGGGTTTTATGGGATTCACCTATTGATCTCCACATTTGAGATGGAAATGTCATTTATTATTGTTTTGGTCGAGAGGTAGAGCCTTGAGACACACACTTTCCACCTATCAGCCGGTAAGGTGACAATCACTTTAGAAGAAGTTGTTGTATTACTAGGATTACGAGTGGACAGGGAGCTAGTGACAGGCATTGCTGCTCGTGATTAGGAGAAGCTGATTGAGGATCTTCTTGGAGTTATTATACCCGAAGAGTTTTTAGTAGGTTCGTTGTTACGTATTTGGTGACTACGTGAACATTTTGCAAATTTGTCAGATGATACCAATGAGGACACAATCAAGTGTAATGCAAGAGCTTATAAGTCATGGGCGTGATATTATTCGGTTATACGAGTGATAGGAGTGAACAACTACGCTACCTCCCATTATTGGCGGACTTTGAAGAGGCTAATACGTACAGTTGGGGGAGTGTTGCACTTGCATACATGTACAAATATGCAGAGCAACTCATAGGGGAAAACATGTATAACTAGATCCCTTATCTTGATACAAGTTAATACATTTGTGTTTTTTTAATTATGTACATGTACACCTTGTTAAATGAATATATTTTTTTACATATGTGGGCATGAGAGCGGATGGCGATCGGGAGACCGATTTGTACATTCGTCCCAACAGACGGGAATGCACGAGTTGCTACGAATGTAGCTAGGAGGAAAGAAGCTAGGGAGGCTAGAGATTTAGTTGGGATTGAAAAGCTTTGGCTCCCAATTTATTTCCGGTGATGATTCTTTACCTAGAAGGTAAACTTATATTTGTTAATCCAAAAATATGTTTATTTAATATAGGTAATAACTTACATTTTGTTTAATGCTTTTGTAAGGTGGATACATTGTTCCTACAACTATGAACATTCACCTCACACTCTCAAGTGTTATTGAGATGTTTTGGACAAATAGTTACACACTGATGTGAGCTTGATTATGCTTATACTTGTGGATATAAATTACAATAACATAAGGTACATCCTAATGATGTTTATATTTTTTTAGTTTATATGGGTTCCTTATGCAAGAGATGTATTGGAACGTCTTCCCGAGATATGCCGATCGGGTGCCCATATATATACGACAAAGGCTCCACTTAATGTTTCGACATAGTAGAGTGACATCAACCGGGTCGAGTCATGCAACAATTTTGTTTCCAACAGCTATACCACATGATTGTGGCTATGACAAACAACTACACAAGGTGGACCGAAGATGTAATTAACTATACTACAATTGGGCCGACTATCATGGTAAACTTGTCAAATTATGGAATGGACGCACTAGTTCAATTATCATATCACAAGTATGAATTCATTTATGGTAGAAACCAAAAATGTTCATTTGTCATAAATTGAATTTTTAATTATATTGACTTATATGTATATGTATATTCATTGCCACATCACAACCCCTTCATGTCCCCGTGGTCAAAGCACTCCGGCAATACATGTCTTGGTTTACAAACATCACACTCCGTTTCATTTCTTCGTCAGGGTTAAATCCAATGGGACATCATCATCCGACGGCCCCATATTTATACATGATGGTAAGCAATTGCGAAAAAGGAGTCATACAAATTTATAGTCAAACTTCTCACATTCTCTATTCTTTTTATTTGTAGGGACAATTCGTGGCTAATGTACGAGCTAAGGGTGGAAAAGGGCATACACTACTCACCATCTACCTAGTGAAACGCCCCTAATTTTATGGTGCGTTTTAAACTTTTTTTTCGTATTATAATTTATATTTTAATAGCTTGGGTGATTATATTTATATGTATATTTTCCGTATAAATATTTTCGTTACGAGTTCGGAAAATTTTTACGGGTTTTAAAACCGTTTACGAGTTTAACGTTACGGGTTGATTTTGATTTTGTTAAAAAAAATAAAATAAAAAAATTGAAACCCTTACCTTTCTCTCTCCTCCTCACTTCTCTCAACCACTTCTTCTCTATTACGTTTGAACCAAAGAGCAGTTTTGCTCTCCTCCACCGTTGGAACCACCACCACTGTCCTCTGCGTCGGACCGAGCCGCTCATTGCCGCCTTGCACCGCCACCGGACCCAGCGCACCAGACCGCGGCTTCCTCCATTCCGCGAGCCACCTTCTTTTGCCATTGACGCCGCCTGTTGTTGCTCCCTCCGCCGGAGCTAGCTCGAGTCGCCTCGCCACTGCTACCGGACCCCCTGCGCGAGCCACCTTCCTGCGCGAGCCACTCCTTGTGCGAGCCTCCCCGGATCTGCGCGAGCCACCCTTACAACCACCAGCAGCTGCAGTCCGCCGTGCTCAGCTCCAGCCGCTGCCGTGCCCAGTTCCGGCCACCATCTCCACCGCTGCAGCTCACCGGACCTTGGTGTCCCTTAGCCAGCCACCACTCTTCACCTCTTCATTCTCTTTCATTCCGATTTTTGTGATTTGGGTTGGTGATTTTGTTGTGAATTGAAAGGAATTTTCGAAACCTAACCGTTGTCTATGACCCATTCGAGTTGGGCTTAGGTTGATTGTGAGATTTACCGAGTGTGAACGGGTTGCTTGTGGATAGTAGTGTGACGTTGATTAAAATCTCTCGAGGCAAGTACTTGTGGGCATTTATATGAGCATGATTTAAACTAAATATCATTTATATGTTTGCATGATGATTTTGAGGTTTCCACATGTTGATTTGTTATTTATGAAGTAAGCGTTTGATGAACCATACTTTGATGTTGTTTAAAATCATGAATTGATTTGATGATGTTTAAAAGCATGAGTTATTATTGATATTGAAAGCATGAGTTATCGTTAATTATGAAAATGTCTTTGACTTGAGCGATTTTTGTCCAATGTTGTTTATTGCATAGTTGCATTGCATTTGTGAGCTAACTCATTCGTGGTACTTTAAAGAATTTTGCAAGTGTTGATTTTGGAAGCATTGATTTGATTTGGTTGAGCTTGAGCGGCAAATTTGCCAATACTATGCATTGGAGGACATCTATTTCAAACCCTCGAATTACGCGGGCCATGTTACCTATGGTCATGGTTTGTGCGGGCGAGGAAGTGGCACCGGCCAATATGATTTGTTTTGAGCTATTGTTTTTACGCGCCTCGAGTTAAGGCGGGCCATTTTCGCCCGGAGTGAGTGGTTTGTGCGGGCCGAGGTTTGCGCCGATTATGCGTTTGTTGGGCAAGGAGTCATCTGATCCGTGACTTCCGAAATCCCAACCCATGTCGGGAAGAAGGTACCTTCGTGTTCAATACGTACTTGGACATGTTTTAAACACTAACATCAAATTGTATTTGAAGTACAATTTTGAAATAAAGAATACTCGAGTATGTTTTCGTATGGTGTTTATATATGTCATTTGAGGTGACTTTTGCATGATTTATAAATGTCGTATGAAACGAATTTGAGCAATATATATACATGTCATATGATATGACTTTGAGCATGATTTATATACGTCATAAAACACGACTTTGACAATGATTTATATCCATCATATGATACGACTTTGAGCATGATCTGTATACGTCTTGAAATAACTTTGAGCATGTGTTATAAATGTAACATGTTACAGATTTGGTTATTACTACCGTTTTGATATGATATCGTCTTATGCGTATCTGAGCATGTTTTACCATGGTTTATAAATGTCTTTCGAGTTGACAGTTTTGGATTTGGATATGTTATTTGTGGATATTGTCTTAAGCGCATTTGAAGCATGATTTCATTATGTTTATTACATGTCATTTGAGGTGACAGAATTGAGTATACTACATATGAATTTGATATTGGCATATGCATATCTAAAGCATTTTTACAATAATTTGTAAAAGCATATTTGAAGCTACAGATTTGGAGTTATTTATCGTTCGATTTAAAGTTGTCATTTGCAAGTGTGAAGCATGCGTACTTTTATATCCGTGTTTTGTTTTTAAGCTTCATGTGATATTATTTATGATCTTATGCTTGAGCAGTTCGTATATTAAATTGCTTATGTATCGGCTTAGTCTATTTGGAAGACTAACCCCACCACGGTGGGGCTGGTTATGTTTTTGACATAATCAGGTACAGGATCAGTTCAAGAGCATGGAGGTCGGGCGGTCTAGTTAACTTTGGAGAGGTCATGTTTGGTGGTCTTGTGTCTTTCGAGATTTATTCCTCGTTCTTGGTTTTATGCCAGTTGGGTTAGGAAACTGTTTATTCCCAAACCTTGTTATTGTTCTTGGCTATAGATTTGACCAGTTGTCATTTTATCTCGTGCATGAGATTACTTTGGGTTGCTATACCTTTATGTTGCAGGATTATGGATATCTGTTTATGAGTTTCAGTTTCTCTTTCCGCCTTTTTCTTGTTTCATTTAGCCTTAGGGAATCCTTGTTCGGGTTCCTGGCGCTGTAGCATTTTTCCATTTTTGGGGCGTTACACCTAGTTCCCAAGATCTTGATGGGTTGAGTCAAAAGGTGAGCATGTTTTGCAACTAGGTGTCAAGTCAAGGTACGTACTAGCCTAATGAATATATCATCCGTTGACCCATTATTCTTTCTTAAGGGTGCTACAGGAGGAGCTTCATCTTATATGCCTACACCGGAGGTTCTACGATCCACCCTTCTGTCTCATATTGTTGGGTTATCATTGTCTAAGCCATCGGGCTATTCTCCATCGGTCTTCACTCAATTGAGCTTTGCTTCATATAGTGTGCGTCCCATGATGGATTTCTCGGACACACGGCCCAGCCGGATGTATTTGCATCTCCACCTCTACCGCCTTTTGCCCAATATAGAGATCCCATTGCACATATTGATTCAGGCGAGCCACATGTTTCGGTCCCATGACCCTTATCTCTGATTAATGAAGATGCGTTAACATCTAGAGGAGAGCGGAGAGGTGGGAGACGAAATAGAGAAAGAAGACTACTTCACTATAGTCCGTGTACAACTAAATTCGTATTTTTTTACCATGTCAAGAATTTTTTTACGTAATTAAAAAAAATATTGAAACCGAGAATCTATATGTTAACATAACTCGCTTCACGTAAAACTTAAGTAAAAAAAAAATATCAAAACCGGTTTCTAGTTAATTTATTTGTTTTTTTTAAAAGAAATCCATCGTTTTAAACGACGGATTATTCATGTAACCCGTCGTTTTAAAAGACGGCTCCGATCCGAACCAATTGTCTTCCTATACTCGAAAATAAGTTTATTCCGTGCCTACAACCGAAAATAATCGGCATTTTGTAATTATTCTGGAAAATATCCTTTTATCTCATCCATGCATACATATACATACATAAATTTTATATATTTAGTGATTAATTCACAGTGTGTATATATATATATAAACGAATATTAAAGACAACGATATATTCGACATTACAAAAATATTAATCTTCTATTTAGTTAATTGTCTGGGACTAATTAAACCTAGTCTGAAAATTTGCAAAAAATATGGAACTTACAGCTTCTCTGATAAAGACCGACTTTAACATTGGATTGGTAACGGGAAAATTCCTTCGGGTTAGGGTTGCATGATAACGAGTCGGATAATTGATAAATGCATGTATTACATTTCGTCACATGTCTCAACCTAAGAACTTATTCATCCGTCCCATCATCTACCCGCCACATTGTTCATCCAAACATATATGTATTTTTGAGTTACCGCGTGGACAAAAAAAAAAGGATTTAAGATTAATTATAATTTACAATTATAAACTCAATTGTCCTAAATATAAAAATTATTTTTATAAAAATTATTGCCGTTATTGAAGTGGTCATTATGATATCACTACTCAAATTAAGTTGATGTTAAATTGTTAATCATAAATTATTAAGTGGAAGTAAATTACAGTTAATTTAGTGGGAAAAAAAATAATATTTACAACCAAAGAGGATAATCAAAACATAGAAGGAGGAAGGATTAAGTTTAATTTAAAAATTAAATATATATTAATTATTAAGGATACATTACTTTTATATAAGAATAAAGTTGCAAAGGTGGGGTGAATGGGTGTTATACTGGTCACTCAGACTCTCTTGTTACATTAGTTACATCCATAATTTATTAGCCCTTCAGTCGTTTTATAGATCGAGTTTAAAAGTATCCACCTAATATAGGTAAAATTCTCATCCCTATATAAAGTTCTTTGATGATTGTGTTTAGACTTACAAGACTTTGACCTTCTCCAATCTTCATACTAATAATTCATAACTTAAAGTAAATTTGTGCATCAATAATATTGAAATTTATAAGGTACGCGGATTGCTCATCTTATTACCGATTTGTTTTAAGATGAAATTTATTGGACTTATGTGTTAAACTTGAGCCCAACGTGCGATGAGCCCCGCGTCGATTCTGACCAAAGAAATCTATCATCCATCCTTACAACTAACTCATCGAACTTTTATAAAGGAGTAATGTCAATGTTATGCAAAGCTTAATTTACTAATGACGCAAAGAATGTACGTAAATGTTAAGAGTCGTCCATAGTATAGAGGAAAAGACAAGAGATCCAATTATGAAGCAAGTATGCTGTATGTAGGTGAAAATGAGTAAAATGAAGAGTAGTGAAGCAGTCATATATTATGTTGTGGCTACAGTTTGGCCAACTGAATATGTGTTTCATATTGTGAGATGCTTAATCGAGGCGAACAATTATTGAACATCAATTTTTAAAAATTATTATTCTGAAATCTCTTAAAAAATGAAAATAAAATAAGGTAGAATATTATTTGGGTTGAAATTAGTCATAGGGAAATGACGAAGAGAAGTTGTCGTAGATGGAACAGAAAGTACTGAAAGCATAGTTGAAAATGTGAGAAGAAATAGTGGATAAAATAAGTAGGTGCAGAAGAGATGATTTCATGGAGATTCCATTGTTGTTTGATGCAAGGCATTCACACTCGACCATCATACTTCCTCTCTTGTTTTTATCGCAAATTTCGGATGCTCAATCGAATATAATGTAAGCATATATGCATGTTTAATAATTGCTACATACCTCCATACTCCATCAACATTTTTACATATTATATACACAAGGTGGCGGAGACGGAGGGGGCCCGGAGGTCTCGCTGCCCCACCCCGGCCCACTGCCGAATAATCATATATACAAAGTGGATTTTTCATTTTTGTGGAAGAAAAATGTTGATTGTTGATTAAAATTAAGTTGGGTTTGTGCTTCGTTTGTAAGTGACGTAACAAATTACAGTATTGATTTTAATATCGGAGAATATAGTTATGGGGATTGCAAATTAAAGTGGAAAATAATATTATGACTGTCATTGTTTCTTGGGCTACCAAACTCAACTGAACAGGAAATGTGGAGGAATATTTTAACAATTTTTATTTATGAAATATATAAATCATATACCCATATGATAATATCTGAATTATATTTATATAAAGCTGAAAAAAAAGTTTTATCTTTTGTTACTAAAATACCCATTTCATTGAATTTAGGAGCTGTTCGGTTCTGTTAGATTTATGAGGTTATAATCTATGACTTTTTGTCATAGATTAACTGGTTTATTGAATTTATGGGTTGAAAACTTTGTTTTATAACTCGGTTGACGAAATTAAGGCACGAATAAGGAAAATCAGTTTGTATATATAGTGGTAATTGCAATGATAAAATGAAGAGCTTTCGAGTTCCAAGATGGCTGAGCTCCCATTTGACTCAGCCACCCAATTTTCAAATACAACTGAAGAAGGTGGTGCTTAGCACGTCCCATTTTATTTGACTTTGTGACGTAATCATATATAAAAAAAAAATTAGAATTTTAAACGGTTTTCTTAGTTATTATATAAAATAAGGTATAAGATTATAATAAGCATTTCGTGAAAATTGTAATGCCAAATTGGAGTGGTACGTACAATAAGCATTTGGTGAATCATTTATGGTGAAAGTAGGGGGAAGAGTAGAGGCTAGTAGTACTACTAAATAATGTTCAATAAGAATAGAAACAAATGAAATGGAATATATCCAAACAAACTTATGGAAATGGAATCGAATTGTCATGGCTACCCTAACAAATAATGTGATTCCTTACCCTTATTCATCATCTAAATTATATAAAATATTCTATGGTCGACCAGGATTGTATTAGATTTTATTAATGATTATAAATAGTTGAGATTAAATCATTATAAAAGCCATACACAAGTTTTTCGGTCGTTAAGAAAGTAATAGACTCTTAGAATGAATTACAAAATAGCGACAAAGTTTTGGTGATTATGTTAACAATATTTTATGGGATATTATAGTGGTAAATTTATGGAAAATTAATCAAGTGGTGAAATTTTGAGATGAAAAATTGTAAGTGATTATTAGTTATAAAAGTATGACATGTCATTACAAAAATAATGGATTACTCAAATTAGTGCTTTCTATTTATTAAAATATAGCGAGGTTAAGAAAGTACGACATTTATAAATGATTTTATGTAATGTGTATATTATTGTGGAGCCTTTTAGTTTAGAAAGTTTTATGATATTTGGTATATTTATTTATTTTTTTAAATATTAGATTTTAAAGGAGATTTTCAAAGGGGTTTCTTGTGATAATTTAAAATGCTAATGTCCATAAGTTCGAAGAGATTAATGTCAACTTTTCACTTCAGACTCATTTAGTATGATTGTAGGAATAAAGTTGAAACGAAGAATCATAGTGGAATAAGAAATTAGAATAACTCATTTAAGATACTTAGTGCGTGGTATGGTGTTGGAATGAAAGATTGACATATATATATTTTTTATTTTATATGAGCTACGAAGCAAGAAATCGTTCATATTTGATTATATATGAACGTTTATAATGTAAATATATGTTTTTTTTAACTACTTTAAAAAAAATAAAGACCAACTAATAAATTAAAGTGTAAACACTAAACATTCATCAACCAAAACAAATAGGTATATAATTTATAAAATATCTTTTTTCTAATTGAATTCATGTCCTTGCCTTCTATCATGGCATCCCTCAATTATATAATTGTTTTTAGCATTTTCCGGTACATTATATCTTGACCGAAATATCCGTATTATAGTTAAGTCGTGTTTTTTTCTACAAACTAATAATGTAATTTAAATTAATTGAAGGACAATTATTTTTTTCATAAAATTTTTATTTTTATTTGTGAAACTAAATAAGCGACTATAAATATACGTATGATAAAAATATATAAATATTGTTTTAAATTTGAAATGAGTTCATGTTAGAATGGACATACCGACCTTTTATGAAATCAGTTTTTTTTTCTTCCTCCTCTAGAGTTAGAATGAGTCATTTCATATAATTATTCTCATTTCGATTCCAAGCCTTACTAAACACGAGGTATTGATATGACTAATTTCGATTTCGATTCTTAATTTTCATGAGACTCGTACCAAACTAGCCCTTATTTCTTCCTTTACCCATTTAAATGTTCTTGATAATTTTTAATATACCTCGTAACTATACCCAATAATCTTCTCAACTTTAATTAGATTTTTCATTTAACTTTTCAATTTTTTTAAAAAAATCAGTGAACAAATCAAGGGATCAATATAGAGTACTTTTTTAAGCTTAAGCAAATGAGCAATTGGGAAGCGGGGGTGGGTCCAATGAAATCCACGTGGCGTTGGCCGTTGGGGGTCTGGTATCGTGGTTAGCTCCGGCGGAGACACCGCATCTGTCACCACCGACCGCTACAAATACATCTCCGGTGGAAATAAATTTTGGAAGTTGTAGATACGATCGCAATACGCAGCAAGCAAGCAAGTTGAATTTTGATACCCGTTCGTGTGCAGTAGTGGAATTTAATTCCCACCGAGATAAACAACAAACCCTAGTTTCTGTTCCACTCAATCTTTAAGGATTTAGGATATACATGAATCAATTTGTAATTGCGGCTGCTTCATTTGTCGGTCCCTTTCAGATTTGCAGTTTCACGTTACCACCTCGGCCGATACCAATTTCCAGAATCATAAAATATTCTCGTACCTGCATGGGGAATTTGTAAGTTTTTTTTTTATTAAACTTGATAGAATCAAAATTGATTAGAAATATAAAGAAAACTACAAAAAAAAAACTTTTGATTCGTAAAAAAACTATAAAATTAAAAAAAAAAAACTATAATTTTTAGTTATTTCGGTACCTATACCAACAACATTCTAAAAGCGTCATTCAAAATAGCCCGTTCATGCCACTTTCTTGCCGGTTTTTGGGTTGATCCCACTTTTAGGTCAGATTTAGTAGAATCGGATTCCCGTATGCATGTTCAGGTTGACAAAGTTGATACCGCCGAGGGTTGACTTGAGTTCCGGTTTGATACTAGAGGTGTCATTCGGGAGGCTGGGTTTTCGAGTTCTTGTAACTTTTGGATCAGGTCATTTCCAAAATGATTTCTTTAATTTTGGTTCATATTAGTTTTTTTTCTTAAAAAAATCTAAAATGAGTCCTTTAATCTTGGTTCACATTGGATTTTATTTTTGGTAAGAGTTCGTATCCCTTTGTATTGAGTTAATGTTTCTTTTAAGTTGTGGGTCAACAACTTAGGGGGTGTATTCAATTAAGATTTTACAGGAATTTTTTGGAGTTTAAAAGTCTATGGGTATTCAATATAGATTTTTAAAAGTCCATATAAATCTTTTGGTATTCAATTAAGATTTTAAATTTTCCATAAAATTCCTATGGTATTTAAAAGTTTGTTGATTTTTAAAGAATTTATTATTTCATTGATTTTGAAGGATTTCTTATTACTTATAAACCCTATAGAAGTCTTCTCCCAACACATAAGATTTTCACGCCAAACTACAGCACTGAAGAACCCTAACGGCCAAATCAACGTTTTTAAGCGTTTTCGAGTGCTTTGACTCGGTGCATCGTCGGAGGTTAGTTCTTTCTCGTGTTTTCCGTCATGTTGATTGTATGGACTTCGAGTGCTTGAGTTCGTCTTACTAGGACTATTCACAGGTCCGGACCTGAACAGAGTGGACCGGAATTGGACCGAATTTTCCGGTTCAGGTCCGGATGGACCGGGAAAATTTTTAAATTTATTTTTGTAATATATAGATATATGACTAGGACCGGAAAATTAATTTTTTTAAAAAAATCAGGTCCGGACCGGACCGATTGGGGACCGAAATGAATGGACCGAAGACCGGACCTGTCTGTTTTGGTCCAGTCTGGTCCGGTCCAAAACTCGGACCGGACCGGAATTTGCACACTCCTACGTTTTACTGATCTGTCATAAGAAACTTGTGAGCGTTCCTCTCAGTTTTCTCTTTTCATTTTGCGACTTCTGCGGTTTCGGAAAAAGTACTGTACCGTATAGACTTCGAGTGCTTGGGTTCGTCTTACTGATTAAAGTATCTTATGTGTTCTGCAGTGCAATTGTACTTTTCCATATGGTTTAATATATTATATATATTGTTATATATGTTTTTGCGGTAGATGACATAAAGAATATATATATATATATATATATATATATATATATATATATTAATATGGATTACCTTTTTGTATATTTGCTGTGTATATTTCGTCAACGGAGCCGTTTGGTTTTGGGTTGATTTTGAGTAATTGTATGTTATTAAAATGTTGATGTTGGTTGTGAATTTTAATAGATTGATAATTGTATGTTATTTTTCTAGATGATTTTTTTTGGCCATGTATTAATCTGATAGAATCTGACAAAATCTGTATTAACTCTATATAGAATTAAAATATTCCACAGAATCAGCAAATTCTATGAATTATTAAATTCAGTCAAAATCTCTAAAAGTCTGGATTGAATATACCCCCTTAGTTTGAACGGGTTGGATTACAAGTGTCATTTGAAAGTTCAGGCGTAGGATGAGGTGTTTGGGTCAATTTTAGGTCCGGATGTTCGAGTTAATGTACCTTCTAGATCCGGCCATTTTCAGGTTGTTCCCACTTTCGGATCATACTCAGTCAAATCGGAGTAATATTTGTTTCAGGTTGTGGGTCAAAGTAAGTTACACTGGCAGGTTCACATGAGTTGGGTTACAAGTGTCATTTGTAAAGATTGGATGTGGGTTGGGATGTTTGGGTCACGTTCGGGTCATTATTGGGATGATTCTACGTTTCGGGTCAAATTAGGGCTTAGGATTTGATGAGCAATTTCACTTAAACTTGATGTTGAGTATTTAAAAAAAAAAAATTATGTTCTATATATGGATTGGTTTCTCACAACAATCAATATATGGTCAAGATTATATCACTATCAGTACCCGTTTGATTGGAGTGATAAAATTAAAACAAAATAGAATCGGTTAATGGAAGGAAAGGAAATGAAAAATGATTAGATTACTTTTTTATGTTAAAAACCTCTAAACAATTTTTATTGATTCATAATCATTTCATTACCGGAAATTATTCTTAGTTATTTCAAACGAGTCCTTAGTTCTAACCGAATTTGTGATTCGATTTATGTAACGTACCAAATCATCCCTAAAATCTTTCGTACTATATTTTTAAGGTATATTAGTATCGAGAATCACTAAATACAGGTACCGTATAAGAAGCATGTAAATGCAAATTCTGCAATATACAAACGAGTCGGTTCTAATATGAGCTTATTGCACAACAAAAAATTTTCCATCCTATTTCCACTTTCTCATTGAGTTGATAAATGCAGCAGGAATGGACCCTACAATCGGGTTTTCTTCCTTGTGACAAAGTGTGTTCAGCATATGAATTGACAGAGTTACTGAATTCCCCTACAATGTCACCCCTTCTAATCCTGGAAGACTTGACCCACCCAAAAAAATGATCCCAAATTTTATTGGGTCTGTCAGTAAACAAAATCTACCAAAACAAATGTTGAACCCCCAATAACTAAGATCTCAACAAATTCAGATAAACATGAACTGAATCTCACCAGCTTATGAACTCATGTTTTTTGACATTCAAGAACTCTGAAATTCAACCTCACTAATCCAAACTGTAACTTGCATTTCATATTTCCACCCCAAGAATGTTTTTCTTCATACCCATCATTATAAGGGAGATGATTCCTTCGTGTTGCAGTCACAGCCTTAGAATCTGCTCTAATGATGTCTCTTTTGGTATTTTTTTCAGTTCTTGTCATTACTAATAATGCCATTGAACCAAAAGAAGCAAAACTGGAAATAAACTTCAGGTATTTCAGAGAAAGAAGAGGATACTAGTCACTAGCAAAATGATCTTCCGCTCTCCGTTTATGAATTACCCATATACCCAGAAAAATCTTCCTAAGAGGCTAAGATCATATACAAAAGTTTGGCACCAAACTGCGTAACAACAATCCTACATCCATACATCTAAATGATCTAAAACACATATAAAAATATGTCAAAGTATTAAATAAGATGAAACCTTAGAGCTTGGTGATGGTCAGAAGCAAGCCATAGTGGTCGCTAGGCAACACAGGGAGCAACAACTTCTCGACCCCATTCTTGCTCTTCTTCTCCTTGTAATATGAAAGACCCAGAATCTCCTCGGTTCCAACAATCTCAATCCCACAGATCTTGAAGTCCTTTAGGTTGCAAATGAACCTATCTAACCTTTTCTGTAGGGTCTTATTGGCCGAGATCATTTTGTTGGACTTGGTGTCATATGTGTACCCTTTCTCTGTGGGCCTTAGATTGCGCCAAGCATCAACCCAGCCTTTGGGGAAAGGGAATTGACCGTCAAGCTTTTCATCCCAATTCATGTCTCCACCAAATACAACGTTTGGATATTCCTTGATTAGGTTGATTGACTCCTTGGCTTGAGCTACTCGCTCCTTGCTGTACATTTGGTCCCATTTTGGTGGACCTGGGCAAGGACTCTCGAGATGGCTCGTGGCAATCACCAGTGCCTTGTCTGGCTTTACTTCGACCTCTGCTATGCAGAGTTCTCTACCCATCTTGGTGTCGCTGAATGGTTTATGAATGAAATACTTTACTGGTAGTTTAGATAACTGCAAATAAATGTTTATGTACACTTCAATGTGACATATGCAGACGGATTGTGGAACACAATGTTTTGAATCTTTCTAATTCAGAAAATTAAAAGGATTTCGAAAACTATAAAGCATAATTAGTTATAGAAATGTATAAATAAATAAAAAAAAGTTGCCATATTAACATAAGTAAGATAAATGTATATGACTATTCTTTTTGTGAGCCACACAAGATATCTTGCATTATAAGCTGTTCTGGTGACAGACTTTTGGGACGTGACAAAACTTAGTCTTTTTGTGAATTCTCATCTTATAGGATGCACTATTACAGTATAACTTACCAGCATGCAAAAGTAAGCTTTCGTGTAAGCCATTTTACGTGAAATTGAACATTGATAAATTCTCCACCAGCTAGAACTTTGGAATATATCATAAATATCAGGAGTCACCTCCTACAGGGGAAAAGAGATGCAGAATTAAGAACATCAATGAAGATTAATCAGTTGGTTAGTGGAAAATGGGGAAAATAATATGAACCTGTAGACAAATGATATCAGGAGAATGCAGATGAATAAGGTCACCTATCTCCTCCATCCTCTCTTGCATCTCCAAGTCTTCACGGAACCAAACATTGTAACTAAGGATCTTGATTGAAGACAAATCTTTCCTTGGTTCAATGCTGTCTAAGAGCGACTTCATGGATAAATTATCATAAGCTTCAGCTTTATCTGTCCCAAATATCATTTCCAAACACCAACATGTAAAATCACTGCAGATAATATCCATTTAGAACAGCTGAAGCAATAAATAGGTCATATGTATTGTAACTTGGCCATTCAAATCCGAATGTACAAATGTTATGTGCATTGCAGAGGGAGAATCTTGAAGGGTTATAGCTCATGTTCGTGTATCTGTCCATTCTAAAAATCCTGTCAAGGCTGGAGCTTTGTCATGGATGTCGAATAAGAAGAGTTTGCAGCAATGAACCTATATTTTTCTTGTTTAAAATCGGAATTCACTACTAGTAAACTATGATTTGGTTTGGTGCATATGGAAACCAACTCCATTAATTTTTAGCAGATTGAGCTAACTTCAACCAATGACAGAAGTACATTGCGAAACCGCAGTAAAAATGATGGATACAAGAAGAACCTTCTTTGGGGAATTCCATCAAACACCTTCCAGACACAAAACGTTGCCACAGCAATTGCTATATTCGACTTAATAGCGAGAAATTTAACAAACTCACCAGGGGACGAAGAAGCAACCGAGGGGTTCGCACCAGATATCCTAGCCAGGCTATAGGAGTTGAGAAATGTGGATGGCCATCCGGATGTGGGTTCTGATGAGAGCGTAGAAGACAATGGCGGTGCCGGGGAAATATAGTATTGGAATTTGAGTATGCGGGTTGGAGGACCGAAGAATGTGAATCTGGTGCTTGCCCATGCCATGTTGAACGATGAATTGGAGGCTGGAGCTGCTGCGCGTTGTAGGAGAAAGGTAGTCTGGAGCTCCAAAATCTCCATTTAATAAATCGCACACACTCCATTTGCCTTTCTAGTTTCTACAATTGTAAAACTTCTTAATATGAGTAATTTGTGATTTGTGTGTAGTTTGTACTAATAGTCTCATCTTTAAATTGTTGTAACTCGGAAGTAATTGACCTCCCCTTCCTGAGAAGTTCATACATGAGAATATGAAGAAACTTAACGTGTGTGCCCAAATGCTTAAACGTGTGCCATTGTCAGCCGAATATATGATTTTTTTTTAATTTTATTTTTAGCAATTTACCTATTTTGCAGTATTTTTTGGGTAATCAGTATTATCAAGGAGAGATAAAAAAAAAAAAAAATGCATGTCATATGAGAAGCTAACCCCTCTTAAAAATCGTTCACTAAAATCCTACCAATATACCTCCGAGTCCCTGCTTTGCATTGTTATAAAAGTGAGGAAATATAACATTTATCGATTTAGAATCTTAGATCAGTTAAGATTGATAAAAAAATTGGTGTTTTTGAGTTAATTTTTGTCGATGTTTATTGTTATTAGTTTAAAGCTTAGAATGTAAAATACTTGACTTGACATAGGTTGAACCCAAAAGGTAGAATATTGTTTCTATAATATGAGGCTATGAGCTTTACCACGGTATGAAGCTTCGTAAGCTCGTCACATGACAATTTATTTACAAAAATATTTTAGTTTTATTTTTTGAATTTTTTTGTTCTAAGTTTTTTTCGATTCTTTTTAATATTTTACAAATATATTTTATAATAGTTATTTTTTTTGTTTCATCGTTCAAAATATAACACTATTAACTAAATATTTTTCTGCTATCTTTCATACATTTTTTTTATCTAATTAATCGATTTATTTTTGTAAACTTTTTATCATGTCTAATATATCAAAGCTTTGAATAAAAATATTTAACCTAATAGCACACTATATGAAATAATAGTATAAAAGTTTAAAATAAAAAATATTATTATAAAAATATACTAATAAAAAATTTTTGTTTTATAATATAACTTGAGAATGATAAAAAATCAACAAAACTTTTGATCCAAATTAGCGATACTTTTTAACTGTTAACATTAATTATTTAAACTTGTAATAACAATGATTTTATTTCCATTAAATACTTTCAATTTCTTTTTATTTATAAAATATAGTTTATGCACCAACGAAGTAAGGATCCAATTTAAGTTCATTTTTGAGATTGTATTTTACTAACCCGTGATTTATGTATGTATAATCTAAATAATATAATTTTTTTTACTTAAATAACTCCTAATAACATAATAAAAACTAATTTAGAAAATAACCCAAAAAATTCATCTTCGAAAATCCATGGATGCCATTTTCGTAGACGACACCAAAAAGTCAAGTAGCAAGTAGACTTATAAAAAGACCTCTCCTCCGCACAACTTTCCGAAGCCCATTCTCCTTTGTTTCGTTTACCGCTCCACCCACCTACCCGGCAAAATCCCTTTTCAATTTTCTTAATCCACTTTTCGCTTTATCTCTGTAGTTCAGATATTTCCGATCGCCAGGAAAAATGGCTACGACCACCTCCGACCCCGAGCAGCCGTCTTTCTCCTCCCTGGTGTCACCTCTATTTTAATTTTTTGTGAATTTTGAATCCTTGTACTTGCTATGCCTTTTCAAGTTTCGCATTGCTGAAGTTTTATTTTGCTCAATGTTTGTGAATTTTCTGCGATTATTAAGGGCGGGAAATCTTCCGGCGAGGTCGCCGACGAAGTCAATCTTCCGCTGCTACTCAGCGGGGGTGGTCGCTGTGAGGAGTGTTATTCTGTTTCCGCTGCTATACTCCCGTAAGCTTTCTTCGGTTGTAAATAATCTTTTCTAATCATTTTTCCATAGTTCCGAAGGGGATATCGGTGAGAATTGGAGAATAGAATCTTATGTTTTTTTTATTGATTTTAGGTTTTATTGTTCACAAACGTCCATTTGAGTGTTTTTTTTACGAAGGTTGTTTTTGTTGAACAACAAAATTTGAAACAGTATCTGATGGGAAAGGTGATGTGAAATCGGCCTTACATGTACTGAAGTAGTAGGATAGCCTTTGATAAACTTGCCGATTTGATCAAACAGTAATTGAATCAAACAGTAACAGGAGCCAATCTCTCCCTTAAATATAATTGATAAACGTGTCACTTCTATTGAATTCGAGAAATCAGGGACTTGGTTCATAATGGTTGCCCATGTGCCCTGACCATGTAATCTAGTGTTGCGTAGACTCGTGTAGGGTGTAGCTGATAGTTTAAAGTAGGACAGACCGACAGATTGTGTAATTTGTGTTGCTTTCAATCGATTTTATTGATGTAGATAGCTTTTGTGGGTATAGAGGTGAAATATCATGATCTAACCTTGTTTTATATGTTGTATGTATCTAAATAGCTAATTTGAATCAATAAATACCGGTTGCATAGTTGGTAAATTTTGTCTTACAAAATCAAATTGATTGATGAGAATTGTAGACTTGATGAAGTAGTTTAATGTCATAAAAAAGAAATGTAGTAAAGAGTGATTGCTTATTTCAGATTTCTATTCCCAGCACTTGGAGGGCTGCTATACGGATATGATATTGGTGCAACATCCTGCTCTTTACTTTCAATTGAGGTACGATGGGTTGAGTGTGAATTTTGCACATGCAGTAGCCCAAACCCTGTGTGCCTAGACATTGTAGGATTTGATTATAAGTTCTGGTTAAATCTTGTTCTGTTGAATTTTGCAACAATGTTTTCTAAATCCTTCTCTTTCTTTTTCCAGTCCTCAACCCTTAGTGGAGTTTCATGGTATGATTTGAACTCGGTCCAAATTGGTCTTATAGTAAGTTATCTGTATCACTCAATTTTTAGCTGATATATGGTGGTAACTGTATGATAATTTGTCCATGGTTCATCTTCTAATATACATCTGCAAATCCTGGTCACAGAGCAGTGGATCATTGTATGGAGCATTGATAGGTTCAGTTTTGGCCTTTGTGGTTGCTGACTTTCTTGGCAGAAGAAGAGAGCTTATGACAGCTGCTGGATTCTATTTTGTCGGAGCTCTTGTGACAGCACTAGCTCCAGATTTTGCAATCTTGGTGATTGGGCGTTTTGTGTTTGGAGTAGGGATTGGACTGGTATTTTGATACTTATACTTAGATAAATTAATCTATTTAAGGTTTTCATCAACAGAATATTGAATATCACCAATAGGGATTGGACTGGTATTTTACTTGATCTTTTGGGAAAGATTATTGTTATTTAGTAACAACTAACAAGATCAATTTGTAACTTGTATTTGTCTATCCATTCAGGCAATGCATGCAGCTCCTATGTACATTGCTGAGACTGCTGCTTCTCAAATAAGAGGTCGATTAATATCTCTAAAAGAATTCTTCATAGTCATTGGGATGGTTGTAAGTATCCATGCTTGACATACTCTTCCCTTCAAAGTATACTGAAAATATGTAGACGGGATAAGAAGTGATCTGATTCCTATTATGGGCATATTATTGGAAAGATCTAATTTAGCGTCGTTTTTATTTTGTAGATTGGCTATACAGTCGGTAGCCTTTGTGTTGAATCTGTAGCTGGTTGGCGCTACATGTTTGGAGCTAGTGTTCCCCTATCTGTCATAATGGCTATTGGCATGTGGTGGCTTCCACCATCTCCCAGATGGCTCCTCCTGTGTGCTATACAAGGAAAAGGAAATATGCAAGAACTGAAAGAGATAGCCGCTCGTTGCTTGTGTCAGCTGAGGGGTGAAATAGTCACTGACACAGCTCCTGAACTAGTTGATGACATCCTGTCTGAGCTTGCTTCTGTAAATGAAGTAAAACAAGTGTCAATTGGAGAGTTATTCCAAGGGAGATATTTGAAAGCCCTTGTCATTGGTTGTGGAATAGTACTATTTCAACAGGTGCATTTATAAATTCTTGCTTTGATGAATCAGGTTACTCTTTTGCTATCCTGCTTCTCATTAAATTTATTGCCAATTTGTGTTACAGATTACGGGGCAACCAAGTGTACTGTATTATGCTGCTTCTATACTCGAGGTATATGCTTGCATTGAAGGGACTTGTTTGGGGATGTGATATCATATTATCCTTTTAGCATTAATTGATGAACTACTATACAGAGTGCAGGATTTTCTGGTGCATCCAACTCAACAAGGGTCTCAATTCTTTTGGGCGTAGTCAAGGTATAATTTGTAGTTGCTTGCATGTGTGCAATTCTATTCCCAACAAGTTATGATTCTCATCTTGCAATAACTTTTGTTATTTTACACAAATTACTCAAGGTGCTTCTCACAACTACATTTTTTTATCGACACTTACTCTTCTTGCACTTTGCAGCTAATTTTGACCGGAGTTGCTGTTCTGGCTGTTGATAGGCTTGGAAGAAGACCTTTGCTTCTTGGTGGTGTTTCTGGATTGGTATAATTACTTTGTCGTATTTTTTATCCTGTCCTTGTATAGATTCTGTAGAACGTATATCTTGATTCTCGAGTATAAAAACTGAACAATATGCTAGTAGAAAGGTAAAAGTTTTGAAGGAACAACAATCATCAGGCACGGACGTAATGAAATTTCTAGTGTCTTCATTTCTGGCTATGAGGACACTGATCACATTTCTCACTGAAGTGTATGTTTGTTTGCCTGAAATCATTTTATTGCTGTTCATGTGATAGACAATCTCATTGTTCCTCCTGGGAGCATACTACACTTTCCTGGGCAGTGCACCTGCTGTGGCTGTTGTTGCGTTACTTTTCTACGTCGGGTGTTACCAGGTACGTCTCAGTTCCAGTTTTGAAAATCTTGAATGAGGTTAACTTTTTCATTGATATTCCGTTTGAAATGAACCAGGAAAATTGATTGTTAGGAAGTTGCCTTGACAAGTAGTTCTTGTCATAATTATTTTGCAGTTGTCATTTGGACCGATTGGCTGGTTGATGATCTCAGAGATTTTCCCCTTACAAATGAGAGGGCGAGGTTTGAGCATAGCAGTTCTTGTGAACTTCGGTTCAAATGCCCTAGTTACTTTCTCCTTTTCTCCAATAAAGGTTGTTGAATGTGCCTTCCATGATAGTATTTTTTAAGCTTTCTGATATTTTACCGATTGTCTGATGTTTTATCTGAATTGCAGGAACTTATTGGAGCAGGAAATATTTTCTTCATGTTCGGAGTAATAGCCATAGTGTCTCTTTTCTTCATATTCTACGTCATACCAGAGACTAAGGGACTGACCCTTGAGGAGATTGAGGCCAAGCTATAGCGATTTCGTCAGCATGTAAATCTGCTTTTGGTTTGTAAAAATCAGGTACCGTGTATTGGCACATGAGCAACAAATTCGACTAAAGATGCTGTATCCTACAATCCCAATAGTGCAAGTTATATCTTGTTTCATTGTTTGATAATAATGTTGGAAAGCTTATAGATAATTGTGTGTGTGTGTATGTGTATGTATCTGGGTTATTGTACAACTTGGGCAACGACTGCAACTGTAATGCTTACTTTAAAAACAAAAATTACACAAGATCGTTTAGCTTATTTTAGATTAATCTCTTATGAATTAAACAATGTTAGGAAATAAC
The DNA here is from genome assembly GCA_002319775.1 of Fagopyrum tataricum. Lineage (NCBI taxonomy): Eukaryota > Viridiplantae > Streptophyta > Magnoliopsida > Caryophyllales > Polygonaceae > Fagopyrum > Fagopyrum tataricum. The sequence goes on from CM008286.1 coordinate 13,561,089, forward strand.
GAAAATTGAATAAACTAGCCCAACCAGTTACGTTAGCATGTTAAAAAAAATATAAATATCAGAAATTGATCAAATAAATCATTTTCTATATTATGTGTGATAAATATTGAAAAAGTGTTAGGCTTATCTCACTTTCAAATGAGAAATCATAGAAGCATTCCTATCCGAGAGTTTTGTGGGTAAATTGAGTTTGGTTATCTCAGGTTTTGGTCGAGAATTCCTATCCAAGAGTTTTCACAATGAAACATGCCATGTTACTATGTTAGGTGATCATGTTCTCAAAGGTCTATAACAACAAATGATAAATCATACTAACATAGAGAAACAATGCAAGAGAGTTTACTAAAAGGTGAAATAAAAATTGCACACAGTTTTTAACCTTATGTAAACTTGTGTCAAAAAAATTTCAAAAAGTTGTATACAGAGAGAATTGGATGTGGTATCTACATTTGATAATTAAGGTCAGTGATTGTCCTTCTCAATTTAAGTATTTATCCCTTTGTAGTTAGAGGAGGAAAAAATGAGAAAATAATAGTTAGTGGAAAAATGGGATAAATTCTTAATGGTTTATGTAAGAGAATAATTAGTACAACTTATTATTGGAGAGGACTTGTTAGCCAATTCACCTTGTATGTATTTGTGTTAAACATTAGAAGTTAAATAGAATGACACTTCTCATATTTTTGTTGGTATGAAAATAATTGTATAGAATGACAATTCTTCAATGAGTTTGAAGTTATAACCTTACATTTATGAAAACCCATACGCATGTTGTGCATCATAACTTGAGAACGAACAGTAGGGAACGTTAGTAGAGGATAACTCTCGCAAGCACATGTCATGTGAAAAAAAAAGCATCAGAGTCAAGGATACAAGGAGCGGAGACAATACCTGCAATGATATCATGAGTTGAGTGGGAATGGTAGGAGTTTAAGGCATTGAGAAGATTTGACCATTGAACTTCATAGTACAACGAACGTCATGGAGTTCCCGAATAGTTAGTGGTTGACTGATCGATGCCTGATTGACTTGAGCGTTTACGTGGTAGCCGATCGGGCGAAGGAGCGAGTAGGGTTTTGCTTCGGTTTTGGCGGTAGAGCACCGATGGTTGGATCGGCTTCCACATCCGTTGTTCCACTAATCTGGATAACCCACGATCTTGAAGCAAGCCTTTGTTCCATGTCCAGTATTCGAACATCGCAAAATAACTTGCTTTTGTTGGGCTTAGTAGGCGAACATGAAGAGTTGGTGCGGGTGGCCGAGGAGGCGAAATCATCGGCGCGAGCCTCTCGGTTGCGAGCAATTGATCTGATACACTCTTTGTAAATGAACATCGAGTATACTTTGTTCAGTTTAGGGAGAGGATCCCGAGCAACAATATCGTAACATAGTGATGCATATAACTCATCGTCTAAGCCGGTAAGAAATTGATGGAATTTCTCTTTTTATTTTCCCCACCCCTTGTTACCACAAGCACAAGCACAAACACAATTGTAGATATTTGTTTTGTGGGAAGAAATCTCATCCCAAAATTTTTTAGGTGACCGAAATAGGAAGCAACTGGTTGCCATATTGGAGTCATTTGGCTAGATCGCCACGAGGTTGTAGAAGACATGAAGCATTGTTTGCATCAAAACTATATTTGAGATCGTCCCATATTTCTTTAGCGATAGGACAATACCTAACGGACGATCGTAACGAGGGATCGATGACAACTATTACTATCCAACGACCCATAAGGATGGAGTTGACACTAATCCAATAGATATGATCGTCATACGTAGTCGTTGGTCATGTGATCTTGCCATTGATGAAGTAAGCTTTCGTTTGTCAAAAAAGCGTTGTCACGACAATAAATCAGTCAGTATAATTGTTGTTGGTGAGAAGGATGGGGCAGATAAGTGATCGAGATGATTAGAAGGATGCAAGTAGTAAGAAGAAGCCGACGTGAGAGCCTCTGGAGGCGCCATCTGGGCGCGGCGGACGACGGTTAAGGTTTTTGAAGTGTGATGTTTTGACGAATAAAGTCCAATAACGTGTAGGAAGTATTACACACAAAATATAGAGTTTATTCATCGAGTACATACTAGAGAATCGTAATAACTTTTAACTAAAAGATAAGAAAAATGTAGTACCTTACGATAGAAAATATGTTATTCTAATAATTAAGAATCTATCTCTTATTAAGTTGTTTAACAAAAATAATTAATTGTTTATAAAAATATAAAATATATTTTTATAGGAAAAATTATTTAATAAAATGTTTAATAAACAAAATCCTTATGTATCACATGTCCGACTAGTGTCTACTTATAGCTACCTAGTAAATAGTAATCCTTAATATGATTGCTTTACAAGACAATTAACCATTAATATTTGATATAGAGCATCAACATTCTAGATTTAATTAAAATTTGGACTATATTATCATCAATTTGTATTGTTAAATATAGTAAGAGTGTTATACTTCTATCAAGTCTGGAAAATTTAAAATCTTTTTATTTATATTTATAAGAATATTTGGACAAGCTTATTTGTTGTTAACTGGTTATCTAGATTTCAAAATTTCAATGCCCTTGTCCGAAATCGCAGTTTTCGACCTCTTGCCTCTTGGTGACCAAAGCTTGTCCATAGGTGAGAAGCCCATTTGTCTGTTACAGTAATAGTATATCACGGGCGGTGATTCTAACCCGAGATTTTCGCTTTCCCTTTGACCTATTATATTAGTGACTGCGATCTCTTCTTGAGGGCTTCATCACACTCTTTTCCTCACTGCTCTCTTCTCCTGTCGTTGGTAAGCATTCTCTTTCTTTTCTCTCGATTGTTTGGATAAGATAGAATGTTTCTATTCAATGTTCTGGTCTAGCCCCTTCTTTTACATCACCGAGCTACTTATTACACCAATGTATTATAGAAATTCTGCAAAATTAGTCTCTTCAAATATGGAGCCTCCTGGTCGGATTCCCGAAGATCACTTTTGTTTTGATTATTGCTAGGTTGACTTCGATCGAGATGTCTTATCGTTGTTTACAACTGAAAAGAAAATAGGAGATTTGATTTTGAATCACTGCGGGTTGGGTGTATATCTAATGCTTGCCTAATTTGTGTTTGGCGTATATCTAACGTGCCTAATTTGTGTTGTGTGTATATCTAATGTGCCTAATTTGTGGAGTTCCTTTTTTCTTTCCAATTGGTACAAGTGATTGTTCAAAAGATGGCAGAGGCCGCACCTGAGCTGTTCGAGTGGGCAAAGAATGATAAAAGACGACTCTTACATGCTGTGTACCGTGTTGGTGATCTCGATCGCACCATCAAGTATGCTTTTTAAATTTTGCTTGTTCATGGTTTAGCATTGCATAGGGTTTGAGTTTCTCATATTCGATTTTGATGCTTACCAGGTTCTACACGGAGTGTTTTGGGATGCAGTTGTTGAGGAAGCGAGATATTCCAGAAGAGAAGTACTCAAATGCCTTCCTTGGCTTTGGACCAGAACAGACAAACTTCGTTGTAGAGCTGACCTACAGTGAGTAGTACGCTTTGAATGCAACTTTTCTTACAAATTGTTGTTAAAAACATATGTTTTGGCTTCCTTTATCTTCCTCTGTTTCTGTTCATTCTATTCTGAGATCTATCTTTGTTACTTCCTTATTCTTTTGCAACCTTTTCATGGAAATGCATTTTTTTGTTGAAAATCTGTATTGTGAAACGGACTTCAAGGTTCATGAGCTAAGGAGACTTGTATTTAGCTGAGACCCTTCTACTAAAGTTATTTCTAAGAACTCATCACAAGTGAATAAGCAATCTAGTTTGCAGTGACAACAATGATTGTACAACCTGATTCTTACGTTCACTTGATAAAGAATTGCTTGGATTTGTTTTATAAACAAGATGAGGGCCACTCCTGTTGAGATGTGTGGATTATTGTGTCCCACATCGACTAAATGAATAATGTGAACCTAGCATATAAACCCAAGGGTTACTCCTCCTATTGCCAATTGGTTTTAGGATGGAACCCCGAGGGCTAATGTGCGTAGGTTCACTTGTGACGTGCATCTCCTCCACGTCTTAGACCCGCTGGATATAAAAGATAAATTTAACATGGTATCAGAGCAGGTCCGATTTACACAGGATAACGAACACCAGAAGCTTGCCTTCCTTCTTTTTAGAATGTTTAATATAATATAACCTAAACATGTGAATTTTGTAGGGTTATTAATATAATATAACCTAAACATGTGAATTTTGTAGGGTTAGATACACTTATGTATGAATTTTTTAAGATCATATTACATTCTGAGTCTATCAGATTCAGATATCTGGATCTACGCTAATTTTCCAGATCACGGCGTTACAGAAATGTTAATGTTTCCTTTTTCTATTATATAAAAGATAGATCTTGTTCTATTCATCTTATGAACTTGATGGTTCTAATCATTCTAGATTGAGTGTTTGTATCCAAAGGATTTCAAATGAGAGCTGTGATATCTGCATATATGTCTCCTATTGAATTCAATGTTTTCGTATGTGTTCCTGTAGACTATGGAGTGGATAAGTACGATATTGGAACTGGCTTTGGACATTTTGCAATTGCAACCCCAAATGTAAGTTCTCTTTTTCTGTTTGAATGTTCAAATTGTTGAACCTTTCTACTGTCTAGCTCATCAGTGCTGAGTTTAAAACATCAGGTGTATGAACTTGTTGATAAAGTGCGGGCCCACGGTGGTACTGTGACCAGGGAGCCTGGCCCTGTGAAGGGTGGAAATTCTCACATAGCCTTCGTTAAGGATTTTGATGGTTATCTCTTTGAGCTCATCCAAAGAGAAAAATTTGGCGAACCTCTCTGTCAAGTAATGCTTCGAGTTGGTGATCTTGAGCGCTCTATCAAGTTCTATGAAAAGGTATTGCTGCTCTACCCTACCATAGAGAGGCTTGATTAGAATTGCAGCTCTCCAGTATCACTTCTAACTTTTTTTTTAATTCTAAATTGATTTTGCAGGCCTTGGGGATGCAGCTTTTGAGAAGAATTGAGAGACCTGAGTATAAGGTCAGCTCTGAGCTTCTCAAATGCAATTGTGTGTTTCCTAAAACAATTAAGACTCGAATTGATGTCTAATTTTAGTCCCCCCTCTCTATTTTGTAGTATACTCTTGCTATGATGGGATATGCACCTGAGCTCGAGACTACAGTGATAGAGCTGACTTACAACTATGGTGTGACAGAATACACCAAGGGGAATGCTTATGCACAGGTGAGCGCTGTTTAAATGAGTTATGAGTTACAATATATGCTTAAACCTTTTTCCTAATCTCGGGTTTGCTCTATGTCTAGGTTGCCATTGGCACGAATGATGTCTACAAGAGTGCCGAGGTTGTGAATGCAGTTATCCAAGAGCTCGGAGGAAAGATTACTCGTGAGCCTGGACCAATCCCTGGTCTCAACACCAAGATTACTTCTTTTGTGGACCCAGATGGCTGGAAAACAGTGAGATCCAAACCCTATCGAGTCCAAAGTAGATTTTCGTGTATTCTATATAGGAACTAATCTTATTCTTATTGCTTGCCTTTAATGATGCGCAGGTCCTTGTTGACAATGAAGATTTCCTCAAGGAGCTGCAGTGAGTCTGAAATCTGTTTTAAGATGTCTAGAAAGGTTGAATAAATTAATAAGGTAAGGTGATCTCACTCATGTCTTTCATTAAATGGGCTGGGATTGATCATTTTTAGCTCGACTTTATGATCAACCAAATAGTACTGTATGCTTTTCTGTTGTTTGGCAATTGAAACAATCTGGATTGTAATAATATTAGTGTGGCCAGTCTATGAGAGAAAGGAGGAGAGTAAATCAAGGATAACAATTCATACATATATACTCAGAAAAAAATAAACAAGGATTAGTTCTTATGAATCAAAATTGATGGATGATGTTCATCCAGCTAAACAAAAGACTCAAATAGGTAAACTACAAGCTCTTCCGGATGCATATGAATGCATCAAAGGACCGAGAGTTGCGGAGTGACCGGGAAATAGGTAAAGGGGATGGGAGACCCGTTTGTTTTCCTCTTTGATTTGGAAATAGCTTTAGTTTTGGTAGCTGGTGATGATGACTTGTGCTTAGATGCCATGAATAGGTGTTCTCTTTCTCGTTGATCACATGCGACTTTGCTAGAACCGGACTTGGCCGAGACCCAACCAAGCAAGGCTGATAAAAAGGCCATTTTAAGTGATAAACGAGATGGGGTTTGCAGATATGGTAAAATTAAGGTGTTTATACGATTGCAAAGACAGCAATAGCACCGTATTCAATGAAGAAAGGTAAGGTAATTTGAAGTTTGCACAAAATGTGGAACCCATTAGAAGCCAGAAAGGTCCCAAGTTTTGGTTATTTTCAGACCCTTTTCTTCCGTGTCTTTTTATGAATGTTTTTTTTTTGAGCCATTGACTATTTTTGGATGCTATCCCCAATTATTCTAAATTAGTTTTTGGAATAAATAATTAAAATAATAAAACTATTATTCATGAACTATAATAATGTAATAAAAAGTTAAGGGTTGAAATATAATTAAGAACACATTATGGAAGAAACATTATGGAAGAAATAAGGTCGTAGTAAAATTAGTTGATATTAATATAGTTAGTATTATTTTTTAAAATAATTTTTAAAAAATATTTTTGTGATAGATTATAATTTCTATCATTTTTGGCTCTCATTTTAGTGACTAATCTCCTTTTAGCTTTGTCAATTAGGATGCGTAAACAGTTTGGATCGGATAAGACAGTTAGCACTTTGAAGACCATGGTTCATGGACTGGACTGAACCATAACGGTCCGGATCATATTACCTATTTTTTATATGAAAAAAAAAATGTTTGGATCACAGATTGCAATGTACCCTGTTTTCTTCTAAAAATTGTTCAAAGGGTAAAACGATTCAAGATTGAAATACGGTCCAAGATCGGATCAGACAATGACGGTCGAAGATTGGATTGGATCTGACAATAATGATCCAAAACCGAGGGCTAAGTCCAGTTTTCAGTCTGGTCTAAAATTTGCTCCGCCTATCAACGGAATGAAAGAAAACACTACCAATAATATGTAGGTAGATCATGCCATTTATTGATCATAAAGGAGAATACAAAAAACGCAATCAAAGAATAACTATAGCTACATGAGACGAGCTGAGGCCCTCTGAAGACAAAGATGATCAGAGGACGGAGAATCTAAGAAGAAAGCAAGCAACTCTCGGTCCAGTTTTCAATTTAGTTGTGTTAAAAACGGAGCTGAGGCCCTCTGAAGACAAAGATGATCCGACGGGAAAGTAAGTCATCGGTATCGGAGGCCCTCTGAAGACAACTAAAGCATCACAAGGAGAGTTGCACTTGGCCAAATCTCAAGTTAAGCAAAAGCAATCAACTGAAGAAGTAGAGGCTGTGAAATCTAAGAAGAAAGCAAGCAGATCTCCGATACCGATGACTTACTTTCCCGTCAGATCATCTTTTTAACACAACTAATCTAAGAAGTAGAGGCTGTAAAAAAACCTTTTTTTAGCTTAGTTTTTTTTATTTTATTAACCATCCACTAATTTGGAGTAGCAATTAACGCTCCGTTTTTAACACAACTAAATTGAAGATGCTTCAATGTAACATTAACACTAATTACTGAATTAGTCACCCTTTTTAACCAAAATATATAAATAAATTAAAGATAAGTATACACACACCATTTAAACTAATAATATCATCAATCCAACTAGTATTTTAAAAATAGCTTTAAAATAAATATAGTGTCTACAGTACACCAATTACTACTTACCCGGATTAGAGGTTGTGTATTGGTGCTCATCATCCCGCCAATGCGATCGAGAGTTAGATCGATAATTATGTTATCGAGCTCTCCTTGGACCTCTTGATCGAGCACTTCTTCAACATCTTCGACCTCAAAACTTTGTAATTCATTCAGATCAAATGAAATTTCGTTATTTGGAAGAGCAATCAAATCGAAGTTGTTGTGACAAGCCATGTATATTTTGTAAAAGTTATGTTGAGTAGATTATGAATCAATGTTTGTACTACCACCGTGTATATGTATGCATTGTTTGTTTCCAAATCTTAAAAAATCAGTTTAAATGAAAATTTTAAACAATTTTTGTATATAAAAAGTTTAGTATTTTAGTTTTTGTATATGAAAAGTTTAGTATTTGACAATTAAATAAGAGCATTAAAAAAGAAAAGCATTAAATCATGGATATCTTCATTGTGGCAGGTAGAAGATGAAAAACATGGACGGTCGCATTTTTTTTCTTCTCAAACATAATTATGGGTCTAATTAATTTAGGATTGAGAAGACCGTAATTATTGTTTTTAATTCTTGCAAAAATGTCTTAAATGTCGGTTTTTTTATTTATTTTATATCCGAGACAGTAAGTTATTTTATGTTATTAAGACAATAAATTAAATGTTATTAAGACAATAAATTAAGATGAAATATAAATTGTTATTGAAACAATGTAATTTAATTAATAATTTCCTTAAACAACATTTCATAATAAAGCTATATCAACGAAAACTCTTGTAGTGGTTGAAAATTTGTATTTAATTCCGTGCTATTCAATTAATATTGTATATAAAAGGAGTAAGGAATATGAATTTGTTCATTACATGTAATTTTCTTGCACATGTTAAAGTCAAAGTATACGTAACTGAGCCTCGCTGGCTAATTCTGATTGGAAGGCCAACAAATATCATTTGAATGATAATGGATCCTATTCATTTGTCACGAGTTTCATCTTCCCTTGCCACATGATTTATCTTTTGACGTAATCATGGACATGTACTACTTTTTTCTTTTTCTTTTTTTTTTTTTAACTCAAAAGCATTAACATTGGTCAGGACTCGGAAGATAAAAGTTCGGAAACAATCGGAGGAAGGTTATCATCGAAAACCTCCTCAACAACCCCAAGCGGTACAACCTTATCAAAGGCATCAGCCGGTGCATTACACTCCCTATACACAAATATGAAATTACATTCCTGGAATTCATTAGCCATATTCAAGCAATCATCAAGCCACACCCCTCCATGAGTTCGAACAGTACTTGTCTTGTTCACAAATTGAGCAACCACCTGACAATCAGTTTCAACAGAAATCCGTGAAAAGCCCTTGACTTCGCCTCTGAGAGTCCAAGGAGAACAACAACCGCCTCGTCCCACCAGATCGGCCACCGACCCTCGATCCTCTTCACCCTAGCCCCTACCATCTTCCCATTCCAATCCCGACAAATAACCCCTAAGCCCCAAACACCATCTCCAACCTTAGCGGCATCCACATTTCACCTTAAACATTCCAAAAACCGGCAACTCCCATCTCCTCACCACTGTAGACCTCAAGAAATCCGTAACATTCCTTTCAGTATAAGCCGACAACAGATTAAGAAAGCCAGGTTTGATCAATTGTTGGTTGGGCTCCTCTTCACCAAAAATCGTCATATTGCGACAGGTCCACGAAATCCAGGCTCTGACAACCACATTGGAGAGAGCTTCCAAACCGTACTTCATGTGAACATTTTCAAACAGTTTATCAGGCGGACAAGGAATAAAATCCATTGCTTGAATAAAAGCTGCAGAATCCGCCCAAACATCTCGCACACTAGGACATAAAATAACGGCATGGGAGACCGTTTCAGACATCTTGGGCAAATATTATTGTCAACCACACGTTTTGACAACAAGATTCGTTTCACCGCCAAAGACCCCGTCGCCATCCTCCACGCAAGATGTTTAACCTTCGGAGGAACCTTGAGTTTCCACACCAGAGCCGTACCTCCAACCCCCGAACCCGCAAGGCGTTCCTGCCATCCCTCCAAATGGTTGCACTGACCCAACCAATATGCAAAGCTATGATCCTTTACCTAACATCGGGGTAATTAATCGACCATTATCGATGGACCTCGGAAACGTGGAGTTGTCTACTCGTCCGAGAAAACGGATGGGTATACCACATAAGAATATAAGATAGATTTGTTCATAAGATAGATCTGTTTGGGCCGTTGAGTCCGGTATGTTGGACAAGTACGTGCAATTCAAATATCTATGACCACTAGACTATTTTGATTTATTTGTTATGATTTTATTTATTTTATAGTTAATATGTATAAAAAATCCCCCAAAAAAAATAAATGGTACCCATCTGTGTGGTCCGACTCTATTGGATACGAACAACAAATTCAGGACTCGGTTAGACTCCGGTCCGGAAAATGGATAACCTTTTTTTTAAAAAAAACTCTGGCCTGCAAAAATGGGTAACATTTTTTTATAAAAAAAGAAGAAGAAGAAGTTTGGTCCGGATCCGAGTAATCTAGATCTAATTACTAGTGACTACACTATATGGTGGAGTATTTAGTTCTTAAGGAACAAAATTATTTTTAGTAATGAACTCATTGGTCCTGATAATAAGGTAATTGATTTCATCAAAAACCAAATCCATAACTTAAAAACTAACATCATTGTCGAGGACGATTATGATATAAAACAACAACGAAAAGACAATAACTCTACCAAAGAAAAAAAACACAATATTGAATGGGATAAACCAAAACCTAGTTTCAAAACTCGATGCGGGAGTAAAATCCATTAGTTTTGTGATTAGGATCACAATGGAGAGATTATTAGGCTCGTTGCTCAAAAAATAAAAATTCAACTCGGTAATAAAACCCGAAGCTTTTGCTCTAAAATCCGGCTTACAAGAGGGTATTAGACTACAAATTAAAAAGATCGAAATCAAGGGTGATAATCTGTGTGTAATCAAGGTACTCCAAGGTGTTTGGAGATGTCCGTGGGAGGTCGAGATGATTATATCCACCTCTAGACTGAATCTTCGTCTATTTGACAAAATCCGGATTAGGTATGTTTTCAGAGAAAACAACTATGTTGCTGATCGATTGACCCATCTGAGAATCTCGACTCCAACACCAATTTTTTTATGATCCCGAACTTCGTGTTCTCATCCGCATCCGCTTTCCATTTTAATAAATAAAAAAAATTACCGGTGACTACACTTGCTAGGGATGTGATTCAGTTATTTTATAAATAGTTGACTTTTATCCGATTTGAAATTATCCAGATATCCAATACATCTTTTTTTTTTTGATATAGGAAAGAGGTTCGATGCAGTAGACAACATACTGCCTAATTGATCGAAAGGCCGATCAAATCGGCAAATGGAGTAACCCTCACGAGGGAACCAAAACAAAAAAAAAAGAAAAAAAAATACATCAAAAGAGAACTACGATCACAACGAACCGATCTTGAGGGAGGACCCAAATAAGTGCAAGGCAAACAAAGCGAGGAAGAAACAATGAGAATAAGCTTGTATAAGTACTACACAGTACAACTCCCAAGGACCACCGGTGGTGAAAACCTCAGATTTGGACTCTTCTTTAGAGCCTTCAGATTTCGATCACCTATCCTCAACTCCTTCTAACGAACAAATTCAACACTTCCCGGCGAAGCTCACAAAATCAAGACGTATCCCGAAACATCGGGACAAACAAAGTGACACCAAGAAACTCTATTGATGATCGAATGGTGTATGTTTTTTAGAACACTATTTAAAAGAACATTAATTCTTTATTTGTGGGGGCTTCCATATGGTTGCTAGAATTGATCTAAAACTTTTACCTTATGATTTGTTTTTAAGAACAGGAGAACCTTGGTTTTGTGTGTGTACGTGTGTGTGTTTTGTGAGAATGGAAAGTTATTTCGTAAGGTTTTCTTTTAAAAAAAGTTTCGAATGAACATGTTTATAAAAGAATTTTGAAAAAAAGATTACGAAATTTGCTAAAACATAACCATTTGTTGCTTTTCTTAGTTAAAATCATGATACTTTTTTTTACGAACTATATTAAGTTTTTTTTATTGTCATGCAAAATGCAAAAGAGCATGGCAGATGTTGATTATGATATGTTTTTTAACATAAAAGTTGGAACGTGGTTAATAAACAAGCCCACAATAACGAAGAAGCACAAACTAAAGAGCTAAAAAAAAATTGTTTTTCTTTTTCCCACTTTTATTTTAATATTTTATTTTATAATCTTTTTTAGGAGATATAGTGACGCTAATCTCGTGGGTTAGAAGGAGAGAAACACCAGTTGAAGGTCGAAAATCATTGTTAAATCGTTTTATTGGTATACTTTGATTGATACCTTTTTACCAAGGTTAAAACTGATCTACACAACCCAAAAAGCAGGAGGAGAAGATCAAGAATACCCCATTGAGAGGCACAAGTTGTGCTGAAACGTTTTTTCCCAAACACATGAAGCCGTTTAGGCAATTGAGTAACCAAAGCTCATCTGCATATGAAGAGCCATAAAGGTTGAAGAAAGCCAAATTTAACCAACAACCAACACAAATTGAACCAAAATTGTTCTTCAGTTGATCTTTTTTCTTTCATTTTCTTTATTCTCCGATTTCATGAAGCAAGTCAGAAGAAGAAAGGCACCGTTCAAACCGGATCGGCGAAGTTGTGTTCATTTTTCTATGTCATTCCAAAATCAGTTTCAAATCTATGCATAAGAAGAAATTTTAAGCCATATGGTGTCTTCAATAACGGAGAAAAGGCTTCCCCGAGACGAAGCTGGTTGTTACCGGAGAAGTGGTGGTATGGAGGAACCGAGTTTGTCGACGAGACATGGAAGACTGAATTGGATTTTTCATTCCTTTGTTATTGTTAACCCTTATGTGTTGAAGCATGGAGTTGTCATGGTGGTGGCTGGAAAGAGTTGCCGTGGTGGTGGCTGAAAAGAATTGTCAAGATGATGGTTGTTGTGAGTTGATCTCTTTGTGGAAGCCATTGTTGTTAGAAGAAATTGTTCATAGTGTAGTTGGGGGTTGCCAAAGCCAAAGCAGCTATGGTTTTTAGATATTTAATACAATTTATCCAATACAAGATATCCGGATCACTATATTTAATTTCTGAAAATCATATTTAACAAAAATGTTAGATATTAGGTCCGAGTAGTTATTACCTAAACAATTGAATGCATCGATGTAGTTATTATCCATATTTGTGAAATTAAGTTTTGTCATCTATAGATTAGAACTTGGTATACAAGTTTAGAAGAGTCACAAAAAAAAGAAAAAGATAGCTTCCGAACTCTTTCATAATTTAGATATTTTTTTGGAGATGGTCACAACTCACAACACAAAAGTGATGAATTGAAGTCATTTTCTCCAAAGTGACGCGTTTCATAATTTTTACGTAGCCTCCTAGCTCTATAAGTACCCACTCAAATCAATCTTCATCATCATTTCAAATCTTCCACTAAGAAATTATGGAAGAAAATATACAAAATTAGTTGATAATTTGATATGAATATAGTTAGTATTATATTTTTATGTGATTTTTGAAATAATTATTTTTGTGATAATTTATATATTTTTATTTTATCATTTTTAATAGTTTTTACTTGATATCTCCTTTTTGGCAATCATTTTAGTAAAAACTAGATTATAGTCCTTGCTTTGTACGGATATTTGTTAAGAATTTTTTTAAAAAGTTTATGTCCTATGATGAGATCTTTTCATTTTAGATGATGTCCTATGCAATTAACATCTGAGAATACTAAATTTTTTAAGAAGAAAGAGATGAAATGTTTATATAGAATAACGGAAAGGATTCATATTTATATGAACATCTTATATATATGAATTTGAGAGATTAATAAATTCACACAGTTAGGGGTCCATATATATATATATATATATATATATGGGAAAGTAAAGTGGAGTTAAATAGTACTTATTCCAAGAAAAATCTCCCGCCATGTCAACATCAACTAGGCATGTCAATGGTTCGGGTGGTGGGTGATTGTAATACTTCCATCAACCGAACCGTACTACACAACTTTTCACCCTAACCGTCATACCACCAAGCTCCCCTCTTCTCTAAACCATAACCGCGGTTCATCGGGTGAGTCGGATATTTTTGGGTTCAACCAACAAATTAAACTTGTAAATTATAATTACTCATTTGTGAATTAAAAAAAAAACCAGAGCTACGGTAGTCATGAATAAATAAATTTTCTTAAAAAAACTATGATAGTCAAACGATCCGTATGCAACAACTCAACAACCCGTAAATATGGCATTCATAAATTAAAAAAATTCGAAATTGTTGTAAACAGTAGAGAGGTTTTCCTCCTATAAAAGTCGAGATTGTTGACACATTTTTTTCCGTGATTTGGAACCATTATTATTTGCACATAGCTACCATAGTATAAAGATATGGTGTATCATTAAACGGCGGTAGATGGGAACAAAAGCATTGGTGCCGGGATGAAATTGCGAGGGAGGCGCAAAAGCATCAAATTAGTAGAAATTTGTTAAGGGTTCACATAAGCAGAGTTAAAAGGTTTGGTGCGGTTGGTGTTCAAGAGATGTTGGTGGTAGTGACGGATCGGGCCAGTGGAGATGGGAGGCGCCAAAAAAGCACTGTTGAAGAAGGTGATAGTGTTCAAGAGAAGAAGCCAGATGTGTGTAAGAGCCGTAGTCTTTCGGACTGAGACCGGACCTTGGCCGAGATTAGCTTTGGCCGAGGTTGGTCTTGCCGCCCCCGCGGTGAGTGGCGCCGCCCCTGCGGCTTCTTGGACCGCCCCTGCGGGTTCCGGCGGCTGCAACCGTCTTCTTTGACCTTGTTGACCCGTACTTTACTCTTTACTTTGCTCCTTCTTACCTTTGGCTGATCAAGGGTTCTTCATCTTCTTCTCCAGCTTCTCTCCATGTTCCTTGCTTCCCTTGCTTCCTTGGATCTTGTTCTTGAGTTGTGGAAGAGTTTTGTGAGAGTGTTGTGTGTGTGTTACCTTGTGTGAGTGTTGGCTGAGGTTATGCTGGGCTTGGAAGCCAGCCTTGGTAGCAGTTGAGATCTCCTGCAGCCTTAGACCACAAGTGTGGTAAGGGATCTTCTCCTCTCTTCTTTCTTTCTTGCTTTCCTTCATAGCTTAGGAGTAGATGATTGCCTAGGCATGTTCTGATGTTGTATGTGTATACTTGTGTATGGTCTTGGCTTTGGATGAGAGTATAGACGTGATTTGATCACGTGAAGAACCGAAGAGAAGCCGCGAAGTTGCCTTCTGCACTGTCGCCGCCCCTGCGGCCAAGAGCCACCGCCCCCGCGGCTACCGTGCCACAGCGCATGCGTTGCGCCAGCGGCGTGCCAACGGCCGCCCACGTTCCGTGTCACCGCCCCCGCGGCCACATCCCGCCGCGCCCGCGGCCACCTGCTTTCGCCCCTGCGTCCCTTGTGACCCGCAGGTGCGTTTTGTCCCGGATCTACCTAAGGCTAGGTAGATCCTTTTCCTTCTTAGTATGAGTGTTAGTAGCTTGCTAGGGTGCGAGTTGAGGTTAGAATGAGTTGAGTACGGAACTGTTATGCCGGTTACGGCCTTGAGGATTACGAGTTGGAATATGATCCGTATGGATCCCTTGGGTCTAGGTGTGACCCCCTGTATGGATATGTATATGATGTATGCGTTATATCTTGGTTAGGTTGAGTTGATCTCCAGAGCGGAGCCAAGTATTCTGAGTCTGTGACTCCCGAGGTTGAGGTAAGTCCATAGGACTTACTTAGCTGCCCTCCATATATTGGATGTGTGCCTGAGTGGTGGATGTTATGCTTTATAGCCCGTATGATATATTGTATTACCGACCTATGGTCTATTGACTGCCCATTGTAGGGCCGTGACAACTTGTCCATTCATCCCGCTGGGAGTCTGGAGGTTCTCTTCGGGCAGGCCAGTATGGCTCAGTGGGCCGGCCACCTGCACCACTCCCATAGGGTACATGGGAGGTGGGACCGGATCCCATTCCAGCTGGCACCATTCCCGAGAGGCGAGGGTTATATTCCTCGTGTCACATACGTTCATATTGAGTTATTATTTATACGCTGTATGCGCCGGACTATTATTATAAGATAATAAAATGGGTAAATGTGTGACAACATGTTTATATGTTTAAGTTCTGACGTGTGCGTGTGCTCTAGCATCTTCCTTTGTATGTGTTTGGTTAGCTAACGGTGTAATGCCGTGTTGTAGACTTTGCAGGTTAGGACACTGCAGAGTGATCCAGACGGGGCGATCTGCTGAGGGCTCCGTACACTGGGGTTATACTCGTGGATGGGTATTTTGGATATGTATATATATGATATGTTTTGTTGTACTCAGCAGTTGTATAAACCTCTTGACATGTTTATATATCAGTTTTATGTTTTGGTTTTAATCTGTTGGTGCCTTGTTGTAAGATCGGTGAAATTGTTGTCAGGCTAGGGTCAGGATCCATTGTGAGATCCTAGCCCGGTAGCACCTTGAGTCCCGTGGATTCGGGGTGTTACAATGTGGGGTTCACGAGGCGCCGGTGTTTAAGATTCGTCGGAGATACGATTAAATCGATGCATATAAACACAAATTTTGGTGGCTAATGTTTAAGAGAGGGTGGTTGACCATTTGAACATCGGGTGAATAACGGGTGAACATCGATCTGGTGAATTTCGTGTCGGGTGATGGCTTGAGTGGTGGTTCAGGTGATGGTTTTTATCTTTTCACCCTAAACCGTAACCGGACCATCAACCGATCAACCATCACCCGCATTCCAAGCGTATTTTATCGGGTTTTTGACCATTTAAGTTGTTCGGTTTTCCGGAAACCACCGATTATGGGTGAAATCCTAACATCGAAGTCGCCTATTTTAATAAAAATATATAAATAGGGTCACTTCTCCTTTTGGCTTTTTTAATAACGGAAGGGCAAACAATTCGGATCAAATAAGACCGTCAGCTTAGGCTAATGGTTCAGGTCTGGAGCGGACTATAACAATCCGGATTATATTACCTATTTGTAAAAAGATAATTCAGTATGGGTTCTTGGATTGGCCTGTACTGTACCCTGGTTTCTTCTAAAAGTTGCAATTAAGGGTATAAATTATTAAAAATAAAAATATTACGGTCAAAGACCAGATCGAACAATTAATAAAGATTCAAGACTGGATAGAATCCGACAATAACTGTCCATCCGACCAGACCGTAACTTCAAACCAAGTCCAGTTTCTGGTCCGGTCTAAATTTGTACCGCCTATTGTCAACAGAATTAAAAAAAACAATAACCACTATATAGGTAGAAGATGCCATTTTATTAATTATGCAGGCGAATACAGAAAACGCAATCAAAGAAAAACTATAGCTACATGAGACGAGCTGAGGCCCTCTAAAGACAAAGATGATCAGAGGACGGAGAATCGAGAGCTGACGGGAAAGTAAGTCATCGGTATGGGAGGTCTGCTTGTTTTCTTCTTTGATTTCACATCCTCTACTTGTTCAGTTGATTGGTTTTGCTCAACTTGAGATTTATCCAAGTGCAACTCTCCTTGTGATGCTTCATCACATGTGACTCTATTAGTGCTAGACTTGTTTTCCGAGAAGCTCGATAGAAACGCCATTTTTGGTGATTGATCGATCAATATAATCAACAAATTAAGATGAAAATGGAAAATGATTGAACTAGGGTTGCGTTTGTTTCATGTCAGTTGGGTTATGTTGGATATATATATATAGAGAGAGAGAGTTGAGCTATGCAAGTGGGGGAAGAAAACTTGGAAGCTACGTATAATTTCCAACGCGCAGACATATATGGCAGCCATTTGTGATTAGTAAGATAATGCAGTCGTCATCATAATTACAAGTCATGTGTTGTGTCCAGGAAAGAGGTTCACTTATCCATACTAATATCTACAATTATAACCTAGGATCACAAAAAGGGCAAATATCTCCCACGAAACTTCCCTCCTCTATTATTATTTTTAATTATTAGTAAAATCTTACTGAACTTATATATTTCGTTTGACCTAATATACACACGATATCCGTAGAAAATTTAATTAACATTTCCCTTACTGAACGTGTCGTTATAAAGCTAAACCAACGAATATGCAACTTATCCTCACTAAACAATTCTTGTAGCGGTTGAAAATTTATTTGCAATTTTTATATAGAAGGAGTAAGGGAGATGAATTATATTTGTTGCTAAGAGGTAGCTTTGTTGCACATATATGCCCAGTCAAAGTATATGTAACTAAGCCTCGTCAACAAATATCTTTTGAATGAAGATGGACTCTATTCAATTATCACGAGTTTCATCTTCCCTGGATAGCTAATTTACGGGATTTTATTTGATCAGACATAAGTAAGCACGACACTCGCATTGTCAGGGTAACATTCAAACACATTGGTTATGTGCATCATATTTGTATTACGTTATGTATGTCGAGATTGTTTCGTAATTTTGGTTATATAACCTTTTATTTATTTATTAACATTCCATTAACTGTGAGTAACGATTCACGCTCCTTTTGAAGATAAAGTCGACATTCTACCCATTATTGCATGATTTTTGCACTAATATTGCTTCGGAGTTACACTTCCTATCATATATTACATACATTTATGTTAGAATTCTAGGAAATATGCTATTGATGGGTCAACTATTGTACATTATAAATTTTTAAATCATTTGCTTGTTGTAAGACAACATTTTTCCTTGACATGCATGGAACAATTGAAAATTTGAAAACATAATGGGTCATTTACTTTTAGTTTCATCAGTTTTAGGACATGTTTTTTGGAGTACTTTGTATGTTGTTCTGGGTCATAAACTATAGGTCATTTTTTTAATATAACTAGAACTTAACGGCTCTGGTTGTGGTGTTTTATTTTTATATAAATTTACCTTTATCTTACAAAAAAAAAAATTTAGGATTTGGGTTGGATCTTTGAAATTCCAAAATTAATGATTTTGTGATATTTCTTATAACTAAGATATTGAACCATGTTAGATGTATAAGCTAGTGTTATTTAACATAAAATTTAGACAAAAAAAAAAATTTAAAATGTGAAATAAAATACATAATAAATATGAGAGTGAAATAAGTCGCAATATATATTTATAATTCAATAAATCTATGTTATAATTTTTTAATTTTGAAACATGAGTTATCTAAGGTTAAGATGATATAAATTGTTATGGAAACATTGTAATTTATTAAAAACTTTCCTTAAACAGCATGTCTTAATAAAGCTAAACCAACGAAAATAAAATTTCTTTTATGGTGTGCAATATTTATATTTTATTTACAAGCAGTAATTAAACCAGGAAGAAGAAGTTGTTCCTTATTACATGTAACTTTGTTGCACATGTTAAGTCAAAGTATATGTAAGTGAGCCTCGTTGGCCAATTCTGATTGGAAGGCCAACAAATATCATTTGAATGATAATGGACCCTACTCAATTTCCTGATATCTTTCTATATAAAATAAATATAAATCCCGAATATTCTAAAATTTCTAGATAAAATATAATTAAAATAAAATTTCCCAAATATTCTAAAACTAGCTTCTAGATCAAATATCCACACACTCGAATGAGATTAATCCGATTACACACCCAAAATTCTTTGATTTCGTTTTATTATTTTATTTTATTTAGATTAAGTTTATAATCTATAAATTAGAACTTGGGATCCATGTTTAGAAGGGTCAACAAAGAAGATAGCTTCCGAGATATTTCAGATAGATATTTATTTTTCGGAAAAAGTGACACGTTTCATAGTTAACGAAGCTTCCAAGCTCTATGAATATCACTCAGATAAATCTTCATCGTCATTTGAAATCTTCAATCAAACTTTCGAAACACAACCTAGCTAGTTATAAAGCTCCCTCTGGTTAATTATAATCCCAGCTAGCTCAGCTCTCATAAATGGCGTTTGTTTCGAGTTTGTTTAGTTGTTTTTGGCACAACTCGATTACAAATAAGGTAGTATGTGATGAAGGAGATAAACAGAATTCAGCATCACCAACAGCTGCTGATGTTACCAAATCAAAGAAGAAAACAAGCAGCAAGCCTCCCATCCCGATGACTTATTTTCCCATCGGTTCACGACTGTCCGTCCTATAATACTTTTCTAATTCGACTCTCAATTAGGACCATTCTTTCATATTATTGTGTAGTTTTTATTATGTGATTCATTGTATAAGTTTGTTTGGATTGGAAGTTAATCAATAAAGCTTCATATTATTGTTAAATGTATGACGTGGCTATAGCAGGACTATTTATTGAGGGGTAATGAAATTTGAAGAAATTTCGTACCTTGAGTTTTGTAGTTTTATTTGAATTCCATTAGGTTTTCAAATTCTTCCACACAGAGAATTATGGTTTACCAACTGCGTATATGATTTACCAAGTCGTAACATTTTGTCAAAACAACTCATGTGAGCGGCTAAGTATAATAACTAGAACCTGAAATTTGTTGAATATTGTTATATTTGAATTCAAAAAACAAATACAAGCGTATCAAGGGAATTAAATATTGCACTAGCTTTACTCTATAGCTAGTCCTTCAAGTCATATGAAATCTACAAAGATGATCAGAGAACCGATAATCGGGAGCCGGCCGGAAAGTAGGTCATCGGCATCGGAGGCTTGCTGGCTTGCTTCTTGCAGTGTTGGCTTTTGTTCAACTTGGGAGATAGCTAAGTGAAATTCTCCTTGAGAAGATGATTTGTCACATGCAACTCTACTGTCACTCGACTTGTTCTCCGAGAAACAACCGAACAAACTTGACACAAACGCCATTGTTGGAGATCAAATGGACGAAATTTTACAAAAGAGGAAGTTTTAGCTTGTTTGATTATAATTTGAAGTGTATTTGGTTTGTGTTGGATGAGTATTTATAGACATCTAAAAAAACTAGAGGGCCCCAGAGAGTTGGGGACAAAGCTCGTATAAATAATGCGCACACCACTCACGTACTTTTGTTGATACTAAGATAACATAAGGCCAGAAAATACGCTGAAGTTTCCCCTGGATGATATTCCCAATGATGATTCCTTCATTCTTATTATATCTTTCTTCTTATAGCAAAGTGACGAGTTTTACAGATTTACGTTTTCTATCATATACTACATTCAAATTCTTAGTTGAATATATTATATATACCATCAATAATATTATAATAATATTTTCAATATTAGTATGTATTCAATTACCCTTCTTATTATCAATTAATTTTAGGATAGAATTGGTCATGTTTTTAAATTAGGCAACTTACACGTGTGTTCATATACACTCGACCTTCCCTCTATAACGTGTTCTTCCTATGATTAATTGGTTTTTGAATAAAATCCCACTGAGCTTATGTGTTATGCTTTAATCTAACGTACATGTTCACTCTTCGTCCGATCTACGATCCGTCTCGGACTTTAACATGTACATGGTCGTCATAATAAAACTAAACCATCCATTGAATTAAGTAGCATAATACCCGTATTTTGTACAAATTATATTAAAAAATCATATTAGAGTTCATATGATAATATGAAAACTAATTTGTGTAAAATGTATATATTTGATATTATTGTAAAATATAATCAAATATCCAAAAATATATTAATAATAAAATATTTATAAATCCAAAATGATATAGATAATTTCAATTATAAGTTAGTTGGTTATAAGATCTTATACGAATTTATTAACTTTCTTCCAAATATTGTATTTATTCTCACGAAAAATATTAATAATTTAATTGTGTCATCTAATTTTTATCCTAGTTAGAAATAATATTTAAAATAACAATATTTAATCTATATACCTATACTAAAACAGCCGTCACTTGTGCTGACGTGGCGCGCTCAGAACTTTTTGGGCGATTAGAACTTTTTTTCTAAGTCACAAAATCTTTTTACTAAAATAAATTTTAAATATATTAATTGTTTAACAAATCTATATACCTATACTAAAACAGCCGTCACTTGTGCTGACGTGGCGCTTCCAGAATTTTTTGGGCGATTATAACTTTTTTTCTAAGCCACAAAATCTTTTCACTAAAATAAATTTTAAATATATTAATTGTTTAACAAATTTGAACGTAAAAATCTAAATTAATTGTTGATTTATTTGTTTTAAATAAAATATATCCAAATTTAAAAGATTTCGTTAACGTAAATCAATCAATATCTTCCTTAAATAAAAAATATCCGATCTACAAAATAATTCAGTTTCTCTCAAGATCTGCAAAATAAAATCGCATACTATCTTTCCTGATACGATTTAGTTTGTACGCAACAAGCTTTAGCATCTGTGTATATATATACATATCGTTTCTTCTCGGTGATATAATCTTCGTCGACCTCACTTAATTGACTGCAACCGGCAAATCGATTGTCAGGTACATTTTTACGCAATTATCAACTTATATACACATATTCATACGCATCTATCTCATATTTCGACTTCTCCACAACTTTCATTGAGCTTATGCAATTGAATGATGGTGTTATTGTAATTTTAATGGCTCGATAGTTTTGTGTTGTTATAAACTATTTATGTTTCTATTGGATGATTATCATTGTTAATGACACTAACCACCAAATCTCTTAAACTTGAAGCATCTTATTTTGCATTGCAGGGCGAATCTTAGGTTTTGTGCTTTTGCTTTTGTCACCAACATCATTCCAAAGCTGAAAAATGATTTCATGTTTTATGTCATAATATATGTATTCCTCTTCTGTATTATATAGTTTGTATGTTTCTGCCATTGTTAGTACTTTTTTGGCAACACAGTCACTCGCGATGAAATCCCGACAACTTTGATCACAAGTTTCATATTTGAAGTCGTCGTCCACCTTGTATGAACCAATGAACGAAAGGGTGGTTGCAGCTGGCTGAGTATGACCAAGAAGATTGTCCGTGAGGCATGGTTGAATTCAGAGGCTCTCAGGTTTGTGTATGACTTCATCCCTGCACTCCTCTCGAGCTTTTATATAATGTTATAAGGAAATATGGAACCGAGGCTACATCTTCGGTGATTTCACGTATATGCATTGAGAATCTGCGTAGGTGTGTAGAAATAAAGTCATCAGGGAAGACTTTCTTAAGTGGATTGACGCTCATAAGGCAAGGTTACATGGAAGAGGGCATGTTGAAACAGACAACATCCTACGGAGACTTCTATCAAGGTTAATTAATTTGGATGCTTCTTTGTTCGATAGAACTGGTATGGGCCTTGGGCTGATCCTTCGTAATGCTTAGGGGGAGGTTTTACGTGCTCGGGCCCTATGGGACCGGGTCGCTGCAAGGTGGCCGACATGGTGGAAAAAGGCAAAATTCTAAAGTAGGCGAGGAAGAGAGGATGTACGGGAGACCAACTCTTCTCTTGTGACAAGCTGGTATAGTAACAGCTCTCCAAACAGATCATACGGGGGTTGTTTTATGGAGGACGTGAGGGATCTCATTAATAGCTTTACTTCTCTGTTTGTCTGGTTTCTAATGGTGTAGATGGTATATCTAATGTTCAAGTGAAGGAGATGACCTCTCTTTTAACAGTGAACTACTACGATATGACATTGGTGTAATAGGTCTTAATGAGAAGGTTTAATTTAATTGTTTTTACCCTTAAAAAAATATATATGATATTAATGGTCAATGTGTGTTGTTATTGTGGTATTCTGGGTGACCAAGTTAGTGACTTTATGTACTTATCAAATACATTTTTCGATGAAACTTATCACGGAAATTCAACCTTTTTTTTCACTGTATAGATGCTTTCATAACATGAAAATTTATAAAAAAAATTAAGGCATTTACTAAGTTAACAAAAATGAATAAATCACATATCTCTATCATTTGCAGCAATGTGTATCATTATTTCTTAATTTAATTTGAAAATTATTTGTTAAATTACATACGTGGCGGTCACATTGTTTTTCTCGAAATAAATATTTCATATAATCACTAATTAAGCCAGCACATCTTTATTTTTTTTACTAAAACTATATTCTAAAATATAATTGTGTTTGTTATTCTTGTAAGATGAAAATTTGATCAATAATTTTGGAGAAGCTCTTATTTAGCCTAAAATTTTAAATAGAAAAAATATTTTCTAGATAAGTTATTTTCTATTGTAACCCATCAACCTCTCACGTTTTTAAAAGCATGAATCATTTTCGTTATTTTCAGGTAAACGTTCAATCGCTTCATTTTAGAAAAATTATTTTTTATTATAGTGTTTTCATAATGTTAACTCATAATATTTCAATCCTAAAGGGTTCAACAAAATCAAGTATCGGTGATATATTATTACTATTATGTTATCGGTTTATTATGTCACATAAAATTTTATTTATATTGAACCAATTATATACGTTGACGGTATTCTTTGATTTATATCATCAGCATACTCAAATTTCAAATCATTCACTAACAAATGCCCGTGCAAGGCACGGGATATGAACTAGTTATATATAATAGGATTGTGTTCTTTGTACGTAACACCACTTATCTCATCTTCATTGAACCTTATCATCTATATATCTCTAATAATTTTAGATGCTTCCAAACTTGTGTAAACTCCCTTCCTTACAACAATTGCTTACTTCCTACAATGGAATAATCTATTCGGAGACAATTATTCCCGATCATGGTCTGTTGTTCTCAGCTTAAGGTCAAATTTGTGTCATCTTCAAGCTTTTCAAGTGTTGGATCTGTGTGGAAAAAGAATAGCAGGACCAATTCCACCAAGTTGTGTCCAGGACTTCACTTTCATGGAAAAATATCAGGGTTTTAAGGGTATTGTTGTGATCTTTCAACGAGTTACTTCAGAAATAGAGAGAGAAGAGAAGACAAAACGTTTTGTGGTTTTGCTGCACAAACCTTGCAGCTAGGGTTTTCAATATACTTTGGTGGATAATGAATACAACCCTACACCTATCTATTTATAACCATAAATAGATGGAATCCTCTATAAATAGATAGAATCCTATAAATAAATAGAGTCCTACAAATAGATAGAATTCCTTATAAATAGATAGGATTCTATAAATAGATAGAATCCTCCGCGGAAAGCTCCGCCCCCCGCACCCCCTGTCGCCCGGGCCCATTAATTCATGAGCCCAAAATATGTTTCCCCTGGCCCATTGTATCAGTATACCTAGATTTATTGTCTTATTATAACAATCTCCACCTAGACAACATAATCTAATACAAAATTTGGAAACACATATACAACTCCAGGATCTTGTCGCCAAATTTTCCTTGTTTCTCTTGACAGGGGGCTTTCTCACTCATCTAACAACGAGTGACATGTTTAGTCATCATATCAGCTCCAGGATCTTGTCGAATTTGTCTGTGGTAACCGGTTTAGTCATCATATCAGCTGCATTCTGAGAAGTGTGTACCTTCTCCAGGATGATCTCACCAGAAGCTACTAGATCTCTAATCTTGTGAAATCTCACATCAATATGTTTAGTCCGAGCATGGCACACCTGATTCTTAGCCAGATATATAGCACTCTGACTATCACAATGTACATCAACTCCACCTTGCTCAACACTCAGTTCCTCCACAATTCCTCTAATCCACAGAGCCTCCTTAGCTGCCTCTGCTAAAGCCATGTACTCTGCCTCAGTTGTAGACAAGGCTACTACAGACTGCAAAACTGATCTCCAACATATAGGCCCCCCCAACAAGAGTAAAGACATACCCTGTAGTGGACCTCAGGTTGTCAAGATCACCGGCATAGTCTGAATCAACATACCCTACAACTGAAGGATCTCCTTCTTGTCCACCAAACATAATTCCACGGTCAGCAGTACCCCTCAAATACCTGAGTATCCACTTGACGGCCGCCTAGTGTTCTCTCCCAAGATTAGACATATACTTGCTCACTTGGCTAACAGCTTGGGCCAAATCAGGTCTTGCACACACCATAGCTTACATCAAGCAACCAACTGCACTTGCATAAGGAACTTTGGACATATCTTTGATTTCTCCATCAGACTTCGGACACTGAGCTGAGGAGAGTTTGACGTGATTCGCTAGAGGAGTGCTGACAGATTTGGAGTTGGCCATATCGAATCTGTCAAGCACTTTCTCAATGTAAGTCTTCTGAGATAACCATAACCTCCCAGAACTTCTCTCCCTGCGAATCTCCATACCAAGGATCTTATTTGCAACACCAAGATCCTTCATGTCAAATTCCTTGCTCAACAAGGTTTTCAACTCAACAACATCATCAATATTCTTTCCAGCAATCAGCATGTCATCAACATATAATAGTAAGTATAAGGGTGATCCATCATCCGAATATTTCACATAAACACAACAATCATACTCACATCTCTGGTAGCCTATCCGAAGCATGTAAGAGTCAAACTTCTTGTACCATTTCCTAGGAGCCTGCTTCAGACCATACAATGACTTTGTCAACTTGCATACGAGTTTCTCCTCTTCCGGCTGGACAAAACCCTCTGGTTGCTCCATGTAGATCTCCTCCTCCAAATCACCATGAAGGAAAGCTTTTTTCACATCCATCTGCTCCAGATGCAAATCCCAGCTAGCTACCAATGCCAACACCAATCTGATAGACGTGTGTCGGACCACAGGAGAAAAAATTTCGTCATAATCAATTCCCTTCTTCTGTGAGTAGCCCTTTGCTACTAGTCGTGCCTTGTACCTTATGCCTTCTTTCTCTGAGATGTCTTGTTTCTTCTTGAACACCCATTTGCATCCTATTGCCCTCTTACCTGCTGGAAGAGGAACCAGCTCCCACGTCCTGTTCTTATGGAGAGATTCCATCTCCTCAACCATAGCACCTACCCATCCTTCTTTCTCCTGACTATGAATAGCGTCTCGAAAGTTGGATGGATCATATGTGCCAATGACTAGAGCATAATTAACCATCTCCTCAAAACCATATCTTGTAGGGGCCCTTGTGATGCGTCTGCTTCTGCCAGAAACAAGACTCTCAACCTGTTGTTGATCTACATCATGCTCACCACCTGCTTGTGTAGGTGTGCTAGAATCTGAAAGCTCCACCTCCACTGCCGATCTGGATTCAGTCTCTGTAACTGCAGGTTTCTCAACTTCCTTCGCATGTAGAAGCATTGCCTGCTCATCAAATACAGCATCTCGACTGATCATCCGTTTCTTTGCAACAGGATCCCAAAACTTGAAACCCTTCACACCTTTCTCATAACCCAGAAAAATGCACTTTTAGACTTTGCATCCAACTTTGTTCGCTCATCACCTGGAATCAACACATATGATGGACTGCCAAAAATCTTCAAATTTGATAAGTCTAAATAAGAACCAGTCCATACCTCCTCTGAAACTTTCCCGTCAAGAGAAGTCCGGGGTGATCTATTTATCAAATAGACCGCCATGCTCACTGCCTCTGCCCAGAATTGCTTTGGAAGCCCTGCATTCAATATAAGACACCGTGCTTTTTCTGCAATGGACCGACTCATCCTCTCAGAAACGCCATTTTGTTGTGGTGTCTTCCACACTGTATAATGTCTCTTAATGCCATGCTCACCACAAAAACTCTGAAACTGAGAATCCGTGTACTCTGTCCCATTATCCGATCTCAAATACTTCACTTTCCTCCCTGTCTGATTTTCCACTTCCGCCTTCCATAGCTTGAACTTGCTGAAGACTTCAGATTTATACTTTAGAAAATACACCCAGACCTTCCTTGAATAATCATCAATGAAAGTGACGTAATACCTAGATCCTCCTAGGGACGATACCTGAGTTGGTCCCCACACATCAGAATGCACATAATCAAGAATTTCACCTGTGTTGTGCTGACCTGTCTTAAAAGACACCTTGGATTGTTTTCCCATCACGCAAAACTTGCAGAAGTCGATCTTACAACTCTTCACACCATCCAGGAGACCTCGCTTGTGAAGCTCAATCATCCCCCTTTCGCCAATGTGACCCAGGCGCATATGCCACAGAGTTGTGTAATCTGTCTCAGAAGTTACGGCTGCAACTCCACCTACAACGGTACTCCCTACCAACCGGTAGATATTACCCGATGTAATCTGCCCCTTCATAACTGTCATTGCCCCCTTTCTCACCTTTACACATTCCTTTTCTGTTTTGAAACATAACCCTTTCACATGTAAAGTCCCCAAGGAAATCAGATTTTTCTTTAGAGATGGAATGTGACGCACGTCAGTCAATGTTCGAATCACACCATCGTGCATCCTCACCTTTATCTGATCAATGCCAACAACATCACAAGCCTTATTGCCTCCTAATCGGACGGAGCCAAAAGTTCCAGACTTGTACGTCTCAAACCAATCTCTATTCGGAGTCATATGAAACGAACATCCTGTATCCATGATCCATACATCTGAGTAGTTGTCTGACGTCACAGAGAGCATATCAGAATTTGTACCATCTGAGTCATCTTTCTGCACCACGTTTGCTGATCTTGAAGATTCCTCTGACTTCTTATCTTCGTACTTCTTCTTCCTGGCAGGACAATCACGTTTGAAGTGACCCTCCTCCTTGTAGAAGTAACAAGTTACTGGCTTTTTACTCTTGGTCTTAGACCTGGATTGCTCGTTACTTCCTTCTTGCTTCTCTCTCGTCCTCCCTCTATCCTGGTTGCCTCTAACATACAACCCATCGTTTTGAGAATTCTCACTGGTATGTTGTCTTCGTTCGGCTTGTGAAAGCAACGCTGTTGACACCGTATCAAGACTTATCTCGTCTTTCCCACACGTCAACGTCATCACCAGATTCTCATATGAAGAGGGTAGAGAACATAGCAAGATCATAGCTTTATCTTCATCTCCAAGTTTTACATCCACCCGAGCCAAATCCCCAATAATTTGATTGAAAATATTCACGTGTTTCACCAAGTCAGAACCTTCCACCATTTTCAACCCATACAACCTTTGTTTGAGATACAATTTGCTAGACAAAGATTTAGACATATACCGTTTCTCCAATTGAGTCCAAATCTCTTGACAAGATTTGAGATCAATAACGTGGTATATTACCTCGTCTGCCAAACAGAGCCGAATGACCGACGCTGCCTTCTCCTGCATCTCCTCCCATTCGTCGTCTTTCAACGACTCCGGTTTTGTCTCCTTCAACGCCTTCAACATTCCCTGCTGCGTTAGCAGATCCTTAACTCGTCGCTACCAAAGACCGAAGTTGCTAGTTCCGTTGAATCGCGGAACCTCAAATTTTGCAACGGAACTCATCGATAACCTTCCTTCCAATTGTTGTGATCTTTCAACGAGTTACTTTAGAAATAGAGAGAGAAGAGAAGACAAAACGTTTTGTGGTTTTGCTGCACAAACCTTGCAGCTAGGGTTTTCAATATACTTTGGTGGATAATGAATACAACCCTACACCTATCTATTTATAACCATAAATAGATAGAGTCCTCTATAAATAGATAGAGTCCTATAAATAGATAGAATCCTACAAATAGATAGAATTCCTTATAAATAGATAGGATTCTATAAATAGATAGAATCCTCCGCGGGGAGTTCCGCCCCCCGCACCCCCTGTCGCCCCGGACCCATTAATTCATGGGCCCAAAATATGTTTCCCTTGGCCCATTGTATCAGTATACCTAGATTTATTGTCTTATTATAACAAGTGTCATGTTGTTTAACCGGTTACATTCCAAATGAGATTGCTCAACTCACACTCATGGAAGTCGATCTCTTATCAAAATTATAGATTGGAACTGGCTGATATGTGAATATGTGATACTTGTATCACCGTGTTAATCCATTTATAAAATATCCATCTTGTGGTTTTCTTTGAAGAATTTGGCATGTATCACCGTGTTAATCCATCTATAAAATATCCATCTTTTTGAACGGGTCAAAAGATATCTGGGTTCGGTTTGGAGTTTCTTTAATTTACATGCTTTTCAAAATAATTGTCAAATACGTCGAATATTTCGGATTATATACCCCATATCGCGTCCGATGTAGAGGTTGTACTTGTCCTAACACTATATAACCAAGACGTTCATTATCTATATATATATATATATATATATATATATATATATATATATATATATATATATATATATATATATATATATCACTAAAACAAGTCTTGATTAGCCCACATGTTAAATTTTAAGGCCATCCACCTAAACATTTTTTCAATTTATTTACAAAAATGTCACTCATTAATTACAAATTTGTCATTCCTTAAAATTTGGTTATTTTTAACTTTTTCCTGAGAAGTCCACGTCATACACATTTGCATAGTCAAACACATTTGCAAAGTCAGATTACACATCAACATATTCAAATTACACATCAATATATTCATACGATACATCATCAAACCTAAAATTCGTATCATCAACCTAATTAAATTTAGGCAAATTTTCCATTAGGATATTGTATAAATTTGTAAGAGCTTTTTCAATTCATCCAGTAAGAAAATATTGACTAAATTTCATATCAGTTAAAAAATATGAAATTGATGCAAATATCGATTATTTTCCAGTTTATTAATTCCATCTATAATCTGGTACATAAAATCATTAAAGCCCCTTCACATATACAAAAAATAAGATCTTGATAAAAGAAAATAGGTCATATCATTTACGAAGTACAAAACATAAATACATTTCAGATGCAATTTTTCCCCATATTCCAAAATAATAACATTATTGTTTTTTTTTGAAAATGTTTTATATATTTATTAGAATACAACATGTATTTATTTTATAATTTTTTTTTCAACCAACCCGTGCAAGGCACGGACAATACACTAGTTAACATATCAAATCATATTATTATTGTTCCTGATTTTGATCCTAACCTTATTACTACAATCGGGCCTCGTAAGTATTTGCAAAATATGAGGCTCACGTTTCATCCCTCAACAACCCTCCAATTCAAACACCCAATCTTTTTTGACATATTGATTCGGCAACTATTACATTCGCATGTTCACCGAAACGTATAAAATCCAACTACATTTGGCCATGATTTTTTTATGACTAACACCTAATTCTTTGATTTTCCCAATAACCGTGCCCAATTCATTAGAGTTTTCTCTATCATTTAAAATAGCGTGAAGCTGAAACATAACGGAATAATCGATGTTGGCACCTATCGTATAGTCTTGTAAACCCTAATTGCAAACAAATGATATAATATTAAGTTCTATATTAATAATGTTCCAATGTATTCATTAGTTTCTCTATACTTAGATTCCACTAATAACACCTAACCATTCATAAATAATCGTTCATGAAACAACTTATGTTTCAAGTATATTGAAAACTTAATTGGATATAAGAGACAAATTCGTCAAAAAAAAAAAATCTATATTTTAATTTAAAACGAAAACCCAACTCCGTCTTTGCTTTCGGACATATTCGTCAATTCGAACAAAATTTGATTAAGGACGAATGAGAAGGATATTGTCTACTTATTGGACATTATGTATTTATAGTGTGTTGGGAACTTCGTCTTTGCTTTCGGACATATTCGTCAATTCATATTCGTCAATTCGAACAAAATTTGATTATGGAAGAATGAGAGGAATATTATCTACTTATTGAACATTATGTATTTATAGTGTTTTGGGAATCATACAACCCCAACAAATATATTTATAGTCGTTGAACATGATTCAAATGCAACAACTTTAATTTCAAGTTTAATGTCGTCGGGATGCGCCAAGTTCAATTATTTTAACACGGTTGAAATGCGCCCAAACTCAACCGTTTTCGGTTTTTTCGCATAAATATCCTTGTTTTAATTGTGGTTGGTCTTACTATTTCTAATTATATATGATAAAATAACATTTCATTCAAACTTTTTGCTAATGTTAGTTCAAATTATATCATACTTCTTAAAATTTTGAACTAATATATAAAATAAATTAACTTTTTTACTTCCAACTTATTTTCCTTTTTTTTTCTAACGAATATTTTTGTAATGAACTTTTTTTAATTATATTATATTAATATTTCATACAGTTCTATAAGAAAATCATAAATTCAAGATAATACATGTACTAATAATGATTGAGGGTTTTCATTTGGAAAACTATGATTGAGGTTGCCTAACTAATGAAGAAAGGTACCGTAGACACCTGACTAGAGATGGCGATTGCAAGACTTGAACAAGCACAATGGAGACGTTGAAACACATTTTCCGAGATTGCCCTGTCACCAGGAACCTTTGGAAAGTCTTGCATGCGGATGGTATCTCCAGCGAGTTCTCTAACGCTCACACTACTTGAATTAGAGGTAATATTCTTAACTCTTCTCCTTTCGATAAGTATATCTTGTGGAAATATATATTTTATAGAGATGATCTAGAAAACTTGAAAATGGAAGAATGAGGCCATCTTTCAAGACGAAGAGCGACCCTTGAGAGCCATATAGTAGTCATCGAGAGGGCGATCAGTTACCTTTTGGCTTGAAGCGCAAGGAATGGGCCTGGTAATGTTATTCATAAAAGTGTTGTCCTTGTCAGGTGGCTTCGGATGACTATTGGATTGGATTAAGGTAAACATTGATGGCGTGGTTAGAAACTTGAGCCAAGCGTCTGTTGCGGGTATTGTTAGGGATGAGTTTGGGTCATGGTAACGGGGTTTTGTTTATAATATTGGGATGTGCATGGTCCCCATGGAGGAACTATGGGATCATACATGGTCTCGAAATTGCTTGGGACATCGGTGCTAGAAATGTTGTCTTGGAAACAGACTCTCATAGGCACCAACCTCCTTCACAAGAACCTACCCCGATGCCGCCTCTTATCTAGCCTAGTACACAAATGCCAAGGCTTTATGCGTAGAACTAGAAATATTCAAGTTCGTTATATTTTTCGTGAAGCCAATTGTGTAGCTGATTATTTAGCAACTCTAGCTTTTGATTTTCCTATTGAGTTTCATGTATTGCTTGACCCTCCCGAGAATATTATAAGAATTATGAATGTTGATGTAAGGGGTCGGGCCATCCCCGCTTGATGAATATTTAGCCCTTTTTTTACATATAATAAAAGTGCGTCTAGATGCGCGGAGACACCGATCTTCCCCTTTTAACAAAAAAATAAATAAATTGTTTAAACTAATATAACACGAACTAATAGTATAATATTTTAAACAAAAAGTTACACAAAACAATCTATTATTCAACTCATTTTTCACTTATACATATATAATCAAGAAACCACCAAATACATTCTCAGTCATCTTATTTTTCCATGGGTCCTACGCAAAATCTTATATAATCTATTTTAATGATTAAAAGGTAAAAATATAATAAAGAAATGTCTAACAAGAAGATAAGGAAGATATGAAAGATACTCAAACGATAGGAAATATCTTTACATGGAGGAAAAGATGGGGATGGTATGAATAATTTGTTTAAAAAATTAGACCGGGTACTAGTACATAACCAAATCATCTAATGGTACCCAAACTTAAAAAATTAAAAACCGCGCATTTACACTTTCGGATCACTACCAAAAATCTTTGGGGCTAACAGGAACAAAGATTTATAGAAATCCTTTGAGAATATTGTGAAAAAACTTGGCGATTCAATTTTACTAGAAATGAAATGTTTAACCTTACAAAAAAATTCAACTACTCAAAGCAAAGACAAAAGAGTAGAGCAAAACTAACTTCCGCAATATCCTCAAACAATTAAAGGAGGTAGAGTTGAAACTTCAGGAAATTCAATGCATGTCCCCAACAATTTGAACCAAAATCTTGAATCATCCAAAGAAATCTCATAACCAAACAAAACAAACTACTCTCTTTCCAACAAAGATATTGGAGACAAATATCAAAAAATACGTATCTAAAAAATATGGACAAAATGCAAACTCCAAATATTTCCCTCGTATTTGAACTAGAAGAAGAAATCAAAAACAAGTAAAGGAACTCACAACCAGAATGAGAACTATCTTAACATCTGAAACCGAAATTCGACTAGAAGTAAAATGGAATTCCAATGTAAATTCTCTAAAACCTCAATCGACCAATCTCTTCTTGGTGAGAAACTCTAACTCCTCAAAATCAAAGTTAGCTCAAAGGATAAGTTAGATACTAATAAAACCAAAGAAATTAAAAATGTCATGTTCGATATTGGATGTCACAAAGCACAAAGACCCGACGATATTCCTGCTGACTTTTATCAAAAATATTGGCATATTGTGGAAACAGACCCAATACAAAAGCTCATTGAGTTTAATCCTAACATCAATTGACAATAGAAGTAGTCCACCAACCTTATATACTTTTGGTTCCCGATCCAAACTTGACAATAAACGCTTTCGTTTTAACGTAAGTATACAGATTAAAGTTTTTTTTAATTGATATTGTTTAAAGGAGATTTAAAATTTTACATCGAGGTAGAAGGTAGGAGAACAACAAGCTATGCCGCCAATCCTTTCTGAATAGCAAACCCGATTCCCCTAAACACTACATCTGAAGACCTAGGCGACACAATATTACCCTACAAGACTCGTTGCACCATCTTAAGAATCTCGACGGCATCGGGCGCGAGAAAATCAAATGTATCAGAAACGAACGGAAGAAACACATGTTGGTTTTCGATATAATCTCTTTCATGCTTAGTCACCTTCGTAGAGGCCGCGTTGAGGGCCGCCTTACGACCAACAAAAGGCCCGTTACCCAAACAAGTCAGAGGAGATACTCCCGTCAAAATTAAATTTCCTACCATATATAACATCATCTTAGTTGAATATATATACCTTCAATAATAACTTATCGTGTCTAAAGAGGATCGATTTCAAGACTAGTATATAAGGTCGGTGAGTTACTGCTCCTATTGTTGGAGATAATAACTTCTCACATCTAAGGTGAAATATTCGATTTAATTGTATAATGCCGTTGAATTATTGTCAATTGATTTTAAAATGAAACTCAATTGAACTTATGTTTTCGTATGCACACGACCTTCACTCTACGAAGTGCTCCTCCTATTATTGATTTTAGAATAAAACATCATCGAAATTATTATATACGAATTCCGTTATATGGTAGGTATACATCGTACTTTTAACATATACAGGTTAGTAATTTAATTAATATATTCCTTAATGTCATAATAAAGCTAAACCAACGAATATGCAACTTACCCTCATTAGAAAATTCTTGTAGTTGTTGAAAATTTATTTTTAATTCCTGTAGTGGCTGCACAATTTAATTTCTATTTTATATATAGGAGTAAGAAAGATGAATTTGTTGATAATATGTAGCTTACTTGCACATGTCAAGTCAAAGTATATATGTAACTGAGCCTCGTTGGCCAATTCTAATTGGAGAGGCCAACATACATCATTTGAATGATAATGGCCCTATTCAATAGTCACGAGTTTCATCTTCCCTGGCTAGCTAATTATCTTTTGACATAATCATGGACTTGTTACACTTATAAAATATTCAACGTTCCAAGTTATGATCATTCACCTAATAGTGGGGTAACTAATCAACCACTACCGATTTACCGGCGACTACTCTTTGTAGGGTGTGCATAGAAGTCGTGATTTTGAAATGCTTCCTTTAGTCAGGAATGAAATGCAGGCAAACTCACTTCAAGAGCTAAGAGCACACTTAAGAGATCACGCATCTGGACATTACCTTGGGGTGTCGGGTGTATCCTACCATCCACTCTGATTTACGGGTGACTTCTCTTTGTAGGGTTCAAAATATACAGAATCGGTGCTTGTCTGAATCGACTTTGGTTCAATAGTTAACGGAACTGAAATGATGTGATTGGAGTTTTTACCGAAATTGATTTAGTATGACTATATCCGAGCGGCCAAGGAACAATTAATTGAACCAAATGGATATCCAAATTGAATATCTAACACAAGACGTAAATATAGAAACTCGACCATCCGAATAAAATTTGTCCGAATAGTCTAATACTTCTTAATCAGATACGGCACAAATAGCCACACACTCGAGTGAGATCGATTCATCCAATTGCACACCCAAAATTCTTACACTTAAGTTTTAATATCTATAAATTAGAACTTGATAGACAAGTTTAGAAGGGTCAACAAAGAAAGATAGCTTCCGAGCTATTTCAAATTTTCAAGTAGATATATATTTTTTTTATTGAAAAAGTCACAAGTGACGATGAAGTCATTTTCTCCAAAATGACGCGTTTCACAGTTTTACGTGGCTTCCAAGCTCGTTGGCCTCCAACAATCTATAAATACCACTCAGATGAATCTTCATCGTCATTTCAAATCTTCAATCAAGCTTTCCAAACACAACCTAGCTAGCTCGGCTCCCATAAATGGCGTTTGTTTGGACTTTGTTTAGCTGTTTTTCAGACAACTCGAGTAAGAGTAAGGTAGCATGTGATGAAGGAGATAAG
The DNA here is from genome assembly GCA_002319775.1 of Fagopyrum tataricum. Lineage (NCBI taxonomy): Eukaryota > Viridiplantae > Streptophyta > Magnoliopsida > Caryophyllales > Polygonaceae > Fagopyrum > Fagopyrum tataricum. The sequence continues at coordinate 13,597,325 of CM008286.1, forward strand.
CAGAAGGCAGCTGCTGATGTTTCCAAATCAAAGAAGAAAACCACCAGCAAAGCTCCCATACCCATGACTTATTTTCCTGTCGGTTCGCGACTCTCCGTCCTATGATGATACTATTGTAATTGGACTCTCAAAATTCGGAGCATTCTTTGGTTTCATTATATAGTTTTTGTTATGTATTCATTGTATTAGGTTTTTTTTTTAATTTATTTATGCGAATTCAATCAATAAAATTTCATCTTTATAGCTAAATTTATTAAACATGTCCCTATAGCAGAATGATAAAGTCTAAACTTTGGGTGAATCAGATTGAGTTTTGTAATGAGATATAACAATTGAAATATAGGCAAAATTACGTTTTGGTATGTAAAGATGTTTTGATATTTTAAACTCTCCGAAATATGTTGTTATATTAAATACACTTTGTCAGATGAAACCAATAAAATGTCAAGTTTGTTAATTTGTGGTTCTACATCAAAAAGCTTCCGATCCCTTCTCCACGTTTGATATTTTCTTTGATTGTTTTAAGGTATCAATCTATCTTATAAACTAGGGGATAGACGGAATCCAAACGGTCTACTTGGCCGTCTCCTCCCCGTCTCTACACCATCTCCTCACCATGCCAACTCAGCACGAGCCCATCCAAACCTTGGGCCATGCAGGCACCAAAACCAAGACCCATATGCCCGTCTCTAAGTCATCTGGTGGTCGTCTATCTCTATGTCGTCTTGCCTTCGTTATTTTTCCCGAGATAAAATCTTAATAATTTTATCTTCAATTAGGATATAATGTATCTTTTTGTGATTTGATTTCCAACCTATCTATATAAAAACATATCAGTCCTGGGTGTACGATGTCATCCTATCTCGCTTATCTCTTATTATCGCATTTTTTTCCATAGATAGAAGGATGTTTATAATAGATTTTAGATAAGAATAGGTTTTATGCGAGAGCTTGATGGGTTTATTGGAAGCAATTGACAAGAACTTAATTTAAATGATGATGCCTATTTTATACTTCGTTGATTCCTAACTATCATAGAAATTACCGATTTTTGTACATTTTCTAACTTTTTTGCGAGAGCATGACTTACTCTTAGTATTTTATGGTTTTTTAAATGTTTAATGAGTTTTTATTATGCTTGTTACAACTGCTAGAACGTCTTCAAAATAGATTAAACACGATCTTTGTTTGTCTTTTTGATCAATGTTCATAATATTCATCATTAAACTGATAATATTTGTTTCATTATATAGCTTCACTTTTATATTTCTACAATGTCATAACAAATACATAACCTGAAAAGCAGATTTTTTTTTCTCCAATTCTCTTTCTATTCTCCTTTGCTTAGAATAATTAATTGTTAGCGGTTCCAATTCAAATGTGATTTCTGTAAATTTAACACTCGGTATATACACAAAAACCGTCATACTTACGGGATGGACAAAGCATATTGGTCATCATTAGAATTTAGTACACACCAGATTTGAGTGGCTACATCTTACAGCAGATGACAAAGATGAGACAACAAATTCATACCACCAAAGGAGGGACTTCTTCACCATCTTTGAACTTGGAGTTATGTTGGGAGATTTGATCTTCGCACCACAAGAAGACCGGTACATAATAGTGGTAGAATCTGACTTTTTGAGCCTCATTTAGATACATATCATTGAGTCGAAACAATCTGCAAAGTTTGGAACCATATAGCAACCATTTGTCAATGGACTCGGCAACCTTTTCAACAGTGATGCCCATCCTGTCTAATAGGGGACCTCTGCATAAAAAATCGTAAAGACCCTCCATAGCAGAAGTTGAGGCAGGAGTCTCAGGGAACACAGAATGCAACTGGCTCCCTCTCCTTCCACTTATTGCTGTGTGCCTGTGGGAACTTGAATTATCTTCCATCCACGAGCATTGGCCTCCAGTTGGGACAATTACCAAAAAGGACAGAAGCAGAAAAAATGACTGAGAATTGATACGGCGTTTGTGTCAAGTTTGTTGAGTTGCTTCTTGGAGAAGAAGTCGAGTACCGGTAGAATTGCATGTGATGAAGCATCTTCTAAAGAAAATTTCACTCTGAAGATAATCAAAAGCCAACACTGCAAGAAGCAGAAGAAGATGTGACATCAATGAAGAACTTCCAGTAAGCCTCCAATCCCGTTGACCTACTTTCCGGTCGGCTCCCGATTATCGGTTCTCTGATAATCTTTGTAGACTTTATATGACTTGAAGGACTAGTTATAGAGTAAAGCTAGCGCATTCTTTAATTTCATTGATACGTTTGTATTTGTTTTTTGGCTTCAAGTATAACAATATTTTACAAATTTCATGTTCTAGTTATACTTAGGCGCCCACAAGAATGAATTGTATTTGACAAAATGTTGTAAGTTGGAGCTCTGAAAAAGAAACAAAGATTAAGAAATTTAGAATAAAAAAAGTTGATAGACTACTAGTGGTATGAGCGTGGGGTGAAAGCTTGGAAGCTACGTATAACGCGCACACCACTCACCTACTTTTGTTTATACTAAGATAACATTCAACGCCATTGTTGCACCCAGGAATACACGAACAAGTCAATTGGTTTCAGCATCACCTTTGACTTTACCTAAAATGAAACAACTTTAACACAAGCCCAGAAAATACGCAGAAACTTCCACTTCTGAATGATCTTCCGATGAAGATTCCTTCATTCTTATAGCGAAGTGACGCGTTTCACAGATTTACGTAGCTTCCAAGCTTTCTTCCTCAGACGCTCTATATAAACACCACTCAGACATATATGATTCATCACAAACATCTGCATTGAAAAAATATAAACTCCTCTCTTTCCTAATCCTAGCTACTTCGCTTCCAAAGATGACGTTTGTTTCAGTTTTGTTTACTTGTTTTACAGACAACTCAACTACAAGTAGGGTTTCATGCGATGAAGGAGCTGAGCAGAAGCCGGCATCAACAACAGAAGAAACAGCTGCTGATGTTCCCAAATCAAAGAAGAAAACCAGCAAAGCTCCTATACCCATCACCTACTTTCCAGTCGGTTTGCGATTGTCTGTCCTGTGACAGTCCTGTAATTTCTTTCAACTAGGAGCATTCTTTAATTCCATGGTATTGTTATTTTTCTGTTATGTAAAAGCAGGCCCACAACCATACCATAATCGAAAATCATATCAGAAATGATTCACCAACTTCATTGATGAAAAATTAGAAAATCATTGATTGAGGAAACAAAGTACAATTGAAATGTTAACGTAAAGTGTGAAAGAAATGTAAGGCTCAGAGCATAAATGCATGCTTTGAGAGTATTTGCAAAGATTTCAGTTTTCATTCATTGATGGTCGAACCAAATGTGTTCTCTCCACTGTAGGTCATGTATAGAAAGCCGTCATCATCCTTGTACTCCTCGTAGATTGTAGACATCAAAGCACCTGCAAAAATAAAACAAAATTAACCTTGACTAGTAGAAAATACATGGAAATTTTGAAGACAGTGATCAACTCACCAGTTGAAGGTAATATGTTTTTTACAAAGACAAAGATGGCTTTCTCAGCACCCAATTTCACTCTATTGCGGACAACATACACAAATTGTCCAACATTTAGATCCGCTGGCACAAGATACCTGCATGGCATTGATAAACAATAGACGAGAGATTGAGATCTGTCGGTTCAGTATAGAGCAAGAACTACAAACTGTTAATATAAAAGTCAGATTGGAGTTCATTATTATAGAAAAGACAGTTGCAGAAGCAAAATCAATCCAGGCATTTTAGATGTATGGATATAATCACAGTTAGTTGATCAAAGGGGAAAAACTTGATTATATTTCCAATTTACAGAGAAAGAAAAACTTGCTTTTTCTTGTCGATATCAGGAACATCGCTCCTTTCAGCCCTCTCCACGACCACCTGATACAGATTGTCAAACAGGACCGCAAATCAGGTCAAGTGTTTAGCAAAGACATCAAGAGAAATCCAATTCAAATACGAAAACTATCTTACAGGAATTCTGTCTGGATACTTCTCTCTGATGCGAGCAGCTTCTGCCAACCTCTTCTCTGTAACAAAAGATGATATTCAGAGTTAAAAGATTACATATTGCCAAATCTCTGTGTCTCCTTTCTTGCATGCGTTTCACAAGTAATTTAAAGCTCAATGATAAAAACAGATTGCATTGAGCATCATCTAATTATAGTTATTTTCAATATATGGTTATTTTTAATTGAACACCTCCTAAATGATAATCAATTTAACAAGTACCCAATTAATGTTACAAGTTCTAGGCTTATGTTTTTTATTGCAACTCCTTACTTCGTTGTAGCTGTTAAAGAAGGACAAATTATCAATCAAACCCTAAAACTAGACAATTCAACTATATTTATCTAAAAGGCAAAAACTTTATAGCAATTGAACTTCAATTCCATCTCAAATCTAACACTAATCGAAGATAAACTCATCAAAATCGAACAACTAAGCAAGAAAACACCGTAATCATGATCGATTCAATATACATAAAAGAAACAGCTTTAAACTTCCGCCTTGGCTTTTTTCACAAAATTAAGATCAAAAGGGGAAGGCGAAATTACCAAGGGGGTGTTCCATCTTAAAGGAGCTCTTTGCCATTCTCAGAATCAAATAAGCAGATACTTGAGTTGTTATCTGCAAACACGAAACGTCAATCACCCAAGCATGATCAATAACAGAGGCAATATAAACATAAAAATTAAGGAAATTGATCAAAGAAACTTGCAGAAAGAGTGTGAGACTCTTCGACAAGGAAAGATTACCAAGAATTGCGAAGATTACTAGTTTAGAATCGTCTACAGATCGTGGGTGGGTGTCGTTTAATCAAAGAGACAGAGTAGAAGAACTTATAGGGGATTGGGACATCGAACACAAAACCCTCCCTCTAACTTTGAATTAGAATTATCTACCTATATTTCATTCTGATATTTAATATAGCATCCAACAATAATATTAAAAATTCTAAAGCCAAAAATCTTTTAATAAACATATCATATAACAAAAAAAAATATTTATATTGATTTTTTTAAAAATAGATTCTATCTTTTATTGATTAATACAGTTCTTTCAAATCAATAGATTTTATTTTTACTTTGAATTAGGATTATCTATCTATATTTCATTATGATATTTAATACTGCATCCAATCAATAATATTAGAAGTTCTAAAGTCAAAAATCTTTTAATAAACATATCATATAACAAAAAATAGATATCATTTATGTTGATTTTTTAAAAATGGATTTTTATCTTTTATCGATTAACACAGTTCTTTCAAACTAATAGATTTTATTTTTAACTTTAGATTAGGTTTATCTACCTATATTTCATTCTGATATTTAATGAAGAAAATGGGACCAATCAATAATATTAGAAATTCTAAAGCCAAGAATCTTTTAATAAACATAAAAACATATATAAATTAAGTAATTCTCGTAACTTACGGTCTAACAATTTATTAATTTTTACATGGTAAAATCTTTTATATATACGATCATATAGTTGTGTATCGTCAAACATTAACCCGTTATGAATAAAAATGTTATATTTAATCTTCGTCAAAAGGCCCATTAATATATAATTTGTTCATTCATCAAATCTTTCATGTCTATTTATACAAGTTTAGTCATCCTTCCTCCTTGATAGTGTACGTTGAATAACAAAATTCATGAAAATATAACCCGAATTTTAAAAAATTGCGGATAACAAATGATTTTTAAGAATAATTATGACAAAAAAATATATTACGTTTTAGTAATAGTAAAATTCAAGTAAATTTTGTGTGTGATATATATGAAAATTGAGATTCAACGCTATATATCAAGGCTAATTTATAGCCCAAGCCTTGCACAAGTATTTGTTAATAAATGATTTGAAACTTGTGTATGCTAATGATATAAATAATTTAAAAAAATACCGTCAACATATATAATTGGTTCGATATACAAATATACAAAAAAAAATCTTATTTATTTGCAATAATATATATATCAATAAAAAAAACATAATGAGCCGATAACATAAAACTATTAATCTATCATCAATACTTGATTGTGGTGAATCATTTGGAATCAAATGATTTTTTTTTTGATAAAGGAAAGCGGTTCGAAGCACTAGACGACACGCCGTCTAGTGGATCGAAAGGCCGATAAAGATCGGCAGACGGACTAACCGTCATGAGGAACAACAACAGGAGAAAAAAGAAACACAAAAAAATACATCAAAAAATCCCGACATCAAAGAAGTCAACGAGGGAAAGTAGTTGATTCAGTCCAACGGAAGCGGTGAGCACAAAGTTCGTCTTCGAAGAGAGTACATATGGATGAAGCCTGGAAAACAACTGTGGACACCTCAGATTTGGGTTTGCAACGGAGCCTTCAGGAGTCGATCACAAATCCACGCCCCCTCCTAGACAAACCACTCAAGACGCCTGTAAGAGCCTTAGTCTTTGTGTGTGGCTGATGATGATGATGTTGATGGTAGAGGTTGTTGCTGAGCTTGAGAGCTAGCTGATGAGGTTGTTGATCCTCTTTGCAACCTAGGACCACAAGTGTGGTATATATTCTTCTTCTTCTCTTCTTTCTTCCTTTGATTCCTCTTCCTAGCTTAGGATTAGATGTATATTGATGTAGATTGATGTTGGTATGTGTATGTATATGGTTATATGTGACTTTGGAATGAAGAAGACGTGAGTAGATCACGTGAAGAGCCGAAGAGGAACCGCGGGATCATCTTCTGCACTGTCGCCGCCCCCGCGGTCCAGCAAAGCCGCCCCTGCGGGTACCTTGTCACCGCACCCACGCCTGGAAGCCACCGCCCCTGCGGGAGCCGTGTCACAGCGCCTGCGCCCATGCCAGCGCTTGCTTGGGCCGCTGTCACCGCGCCTGCGGCCGAGCATTGCCGCGCCTGCGGGTTGCCCGTTCCGCCTTTGCGTCTTTCCGTCACGCAGGTGCTTCTTGTCCCGGGTCTACCTAGAGTTGGGTAGATCCTTTCCTTTCCTAGTATGAGCGGGTTAGTAGCATGCTAGGTATGTGTATGAGGATAGAATGATGAGGATGTGATATATCTGTATGCCGGTTAGGGCTTTGAGGTTTCTGAGTTAGGATATGATCCTTATGGATCCCTTGGGTCTAGATGTGACCCCTTTGATGGATATGAGTATGATATATGGTTATGCCTTGTTACTAGGCAGTGTTGATCTCCAGAGTTGGATCCGTTTGGGTTTGAGACTTCCGAGGTTGAGGTAAGTCCATAGGACTTACTTAGCTGCCATCCCTATATTGGATGTGTGCATGAGTGGTGTTTGATATGTGATTGATAGCATGTGAGGATTGATTATTACCGACCTATGGTTTAGTGACTGCCCATTGTAGGGCCGTGACAGCCTTGCCCACTCATCCCTATGGGAGACTGGGAGGTTCTCTGCGGAACATCCAAATCTGGTACACGGAACGGGCACTGTCTCCATTCCCTCAGGGTACACGGATGAGTCGTCCCGGTTGACCACTCCAGCTGGAATTACCACCAAGAAGCGAGGGTTATATTCCTCGTGTCACATATATTCATATTGATATTTATATATACGATTTGAGTGTTGGACTATATTTATAAAGATAATAAACTGGGTAAATGTGTGATATCATGATGAGGTGTTTAGTATTTCTGACGTGTGCTTGTGCTTATGCTCATCTCATATATGTGTATGGTTAGCTAACGGTTTTATACCGTGTTGTAGATCCCTTGTAGGTTAGGAGAACTGCAGAGTGATCCAGAGTGGGTGATCTGTTGAGGGCTCCGTACACTGGGGCGTCCTTGTGGGATATGGGATCTTTTGACCATGTATATATTTATGTTTTGTTTGTACTCAGCAGCACGTTGTATAGACCTTTTGATACTTTTATATCAGTTTGATGTTTTGTATTTAATCTATCGGTGCCTTGTTGTAAGATTCAGTGAACTTGTTGTCAGGCTAGGGTCAGGATCCATTGTGAGATCCTAGCCCAGTAGCACCTCGAGTCCTATGGATTTGGGGTGTTACAAAGTTGGTATTAGAGCCCAGGTTGACAACAATGGCACTAGTAATTTGCGATAAAGGTCGAATAGATAAATAAACAGAACCCGAAGGGGGTCTGACTTTTCAAAAGGTTTTGGTTTTGAAATGAGTACAAATGTTTTGGGATATTGTGTACGTGAGCCATCGCCCCTCTGAAGACCTCGACAATATAGATATATATAGATATTATGTTGTGATTGATTTGATATATATCTATACATATGGCATATATATAGCCTTCTGAGTTAGGTTTGCGTCCTCTGCAGATGGTTCAGACTAGAGCCTTACCTGCAGCTGGACGGGGTAGGGGTAGACCTCCTCTAGGTAGAGGACGGGGTAGGACTTCCACTGTTGATCCACGTGCAGCGGAAGAGGTTCACGAGGACGTTGCTGAGAGTGTCGTTCCTGAGACTGGGAACGGCATAGCTGGGAGACAGGGTCCACAACGAGTCTAGTCAGATGACTCGGATTATGTCTCCATGGGAGGACCAGAGTTCCGCGAGTATATCCAGCGAGTGGAGGAGGCTGCTAGAGCGGGTAGACCTATCCTAGATCTGCCAGCACATGAGGGATCATCTGAGAGATCCCACGGGGTTACTCAGGTGCCAGCTACACCGGCACCTGTTGCTGAGATTGCTCGAGCTACAGAGGAGCATAGAGGGCCTAGACCAGACACTTGGTTGAAGACATTTCACCAGATGGGTGTCCCTCCCTTTCTCTGGGAAGGTGGGGTTGGAGGTGGAGCTTTGGATTGGACATGTGGACTCAGCTCTGGAGTCTATTAGATGTCCAACAGACAAGCAGATAGAGTTGGTGCAGACTCTGTTCAGGGATTTGGCACAACATTGGTGGAGGTCTGTCCAGGGTCAGACCACCAGTTATGACCAGATGAGGACCATGATTAGAGAGCGTTTCTGCCCTGCCTCACTGAGGAGGGAGAAACTGCGGGGCTTTGTGGAGGCTGGCTTCGAGGATGTACCAGTCTCAGAGGCTATCAGGAGGTTCCAGGAGGAGCTGCATTGCTGGGTCCAGCTGCACCTCCTGCAAATCAGCATGTATATCTGTTTTCCCGACGACTGAGGGATACTACCCGGACCTACATGGCGGGTTTTCGCTGTGAGTCTCTGATCGATTATCAGGACCGAGCTTCCGACTACGAGAGGGAGCGGGCTAGTCAGAGGAGAGCTTCTCAGACCGGAGGGTCTGAGAAGAGACAGCGTACTAGGTAGACCAGTGGTGCTGGTGGGGCTGCTAGTGCAGGGCGAGGTCAGAGTCGCCAAAGTCGTCCCTTCTCTACACCAGTTACAGATAAGGGACGACAGTGCCACAACTGTGGTAAGTATGGACATATGCGACCAGAGTGTCCGAGACAGACAGTGATGTGCTATACTTGTGGCCGGCTAGGTCATAGGGCTGTTTTCTGCCGACAGGGCGGAGCTTCATATCAGCAGGGTTCTTCTCCTGCTAGTGTAGCGGGAGGTGGGCAGAGGCCACCTCAGCAGCAGCAGATGTCGGGACCGCAGAGAGTCCCAGATCGTCCTACTACTCAGGGATTTGTTCCTGGGCCGAGTAGAGGCACAAGTCATGGTGGGAGCACCATTGACACCCGAGGGTCACAGGGCCGAGTTTTTGAGCTGAGAAGTGCAGAGGAGCCAGCTGCACCGACTACTACAGGTACCATTCTGATTCATGGTTTACCTTTTAGAGTCTTGTTTGATACGGGTGCTACGCACTCTTTTATATTTGATGCATGTGTAGAGCGTCTAGATTTAGATATGATTGAGGGGATACCCTTTAGTATAGGGTTACCCGATGGTAGTAGGGTCAGAGGTACCCATGAGATTCGTGACTGTCCCATTTCTGTAGGGACCCGTGTGTTACTAGTTGACTTCTTTGTCATGCCATTAGAGCATGAAGAAGTCATACTAGGTATGGATTGGATGGATATACATTTTGCAGTTTTAGATGTAGGTAGGAGGACTGTTACCCTCTCTACCGAGTTAGGACATATAGAGGTTTTCCGAGGTTGGGACCTTGGAAAATCTGGCATGGTTATCAGTGCGATACGAGCAGCTAGACTGATTGCACAGGGTTGTGAGGCCTTCTAGTGTTATGCCATGAAGGAAAGGGAGAGTCCAACACTAGAGGTTATCCCAGTGGTCTATGAGTTTGCATATGTATTTGTTGAGCCGTCCAGTTTGCCGCCTCAGAGGAGTGTGGATATTGGCATTGACTTAGAGCCTGGTACGAGATCGATCTCGAAGGCCCCATATCGGATGGCGTCTGTCGAAATGTTGTAGCTGAAGAAGCAACTTGATGAGCTGGCTGAGAAGGGCTTCATTCGCCCTAGCGTGTCCCCATGGGGAACAACTGTCCTCTTCGTACGGAAGAAGGACGGATCGTTGAGATTGTGTATAGATTACAGAGACCTGAACAAGGTGACCATCAAGAACAAGTATCCACTGCCTCGTAGTGATGATTTGTTAGATCAGCTTCAGGGAGTGACTGTGTTCTCTAGGATTGACCTGCGCTCAGGATATCACCAGCTGAGGGTGAGAGAGCAGGATGTGCACATGACAGCATTCCGACCAGATATGGCCACTACGAGTTTGTAGTGATTCCATTTGGGCTTACGAATGCCCCAGCCGTCTTTATGGAGTTGATGAACAACATCTTCATCGACTTCTTGGATCAGTTTGTGGTGGTATTCATAGATGAGATTTTGGTGTACTCTCGCAACAAAGAGGAGCATGCAGGGCAGTTAAGGATTGTATTACAGGTTCTACGAGATAGAGAACTTTATGCTCAATTCTCTAAGTGCGAGTTCTGGATGCCAGAGGGTAAAAAGGATTTTGTGGGGTATTGTGATGCATCCTAGCTAGGCTTGGGGATGTGTATTGATGTAGTGGGAATGGAATAACCGCCAGCGTAGGTGGCTTGAGCTGATCAAGGATTTTGATCTGGAGATTTTGTATCATCCAGGGAAGGCGAACGTTGTCGCAGACGCCCTGAGCAGGAAGACGCCTCGAGAGCAGGCGATTGCAAGGTTGACAATTCAACATCAGTTGCAGAGAGACCTGATTTGGTTAGAGTTGGACATCCAAGTTCCTGATGAGGATGCCCAACTGCGTACTTTAGAGGTTCTTCCGGATTTGTTGGGTGAGATCCAACAGAAGCAGGAGACCTGCCCGACACTGACGAGGATACGAGAGAGGATGTCTCGGGATGAGACACCACAGTTCCTTCTGGGAGCAGATGGAGTGTTGAGGCGCCGCAGTCGCGTCTATGTACCCGCTGATGCGGATCTACGATAGAGGATTTGACAGGAGGCTCACTGTACGCCTTATTCAGTACATCCAGGTACGATTAAGATGTACCAGGACTTGAGACGTTTATATTGGTGGGGAGGGCTGAAGCCCGATGTGGTCAGATTTGTGGCATAGTGTGCGACCTGTCAGCAGGTGAAGATAGAGTATTGCACACCTGGAGGTGAACTCCATCCACTTCCTGTTTCACAGAGGAAGTGGGAGGACGTCGCCATGGACTTTGTGACTGGGCTGAGACTGAGCCGGAGTTTTGATGTTATATGGGTTATAGTAGACAGATTGACGAAGACGACACGTTTCATTCCTATTCTAGAGACGTGGCCGGTGAGCAGATTAGCTGAGGAGTACACTAGGCAGATAGTGAGACTCCATGGTGTACCGAGGACGATCGTCTCAGATAAAGAGGGACGATTCACCTCGAGATTCTGGCAGCAGATTCAGACTGCCCTGGGGGACGAGTTTGCACTTCACGACTGCGTTCCATCCTCAGACAGATGGTCAGTCAAAGAGGACCATTCAGACCCTGGAGGATTTGCTGCGAGCTTGTGTGTTGGACTGGGAACAAGTGTGGACGGATCACCTCCCACTTGTTGAGTTCTTGTACAACAACAGCTGGCATGCATCTATTGGGATGGCCCCATATGTGGCACTGTATGGACAGAGATGTCGTACACCGTTATCTTGGGATTAGCCTAGTACAACTAGTGGTTTGACACCTGATCAGATTCGGGATGATGTGGCTCGAGTAGCACTGATTAGAGAGCGGATGCTGACTGCCCAGAGCCGTTAGAAGTCGTGTGTAGATAGGAGACGTACACCTCTAGAGTTCAGAGTTGGAGCCCATGTGTGGCTGAGAGTGTCTCCGACACGAGATGTTAGACATTTTGGCATTAAGGGGAAGTTGAGCCCGATATGTCGGACCGTTGAGATTTTGGACCGGATTGGGAGCGCAGCATACAGGTTAGCTATGCCTCCGAGATTAGAGGGTGTTTACCCTGTGTTTTGCGTGTCTCAGCTGAGGGAGTATATACCAGATCCGAGACGTATAGTGAGTTATGATGATTTGGTGGTTGAGCCGGACCACACCTTTGTTGAGCACCCGATTGCAGTCTTAGAACGAGGTATGAGACGCCTGCGTTCGAAGGACATTTCTATGCTGAGGATACAATGGTCGAGACGAGGACCTGATGAGGCTACATGGGAGATTGGGCATAGTATTCAGAGGAACTATCCAGAGTTTTATGCCGAGATAGATGTACCAGTAGGATCGACGAGTAGATCTTAGTACTATCTTGGTGATGTTATGCTTATGTGCTTATGTGCTATGATGTGTTTATTTTCGTACTAGTTGTGATGTGATATATGATCTTAGTAGATCTTGTTGTGCTAGTACGACTGATATTTATAGGTGGAGATGACTCTTTCCTCCATGCTATTGTGATATGATTAGGATTTAGCTGGAGATGGTTATTCCTCCAAGCTATTTTGATGAACATAGTATTGCTGGAGATGTTTTTCCTCCATGCCTTTCTGTTATGTGATGTGGATACGGCTAGAGATGTTCTTCCTCTATTCCTTGTGATGTGATGATGGTTTGGCTAGAGATGTTTTTCCTCTATGCCTTGGATAGTATAGTGATCTTACAGTTGGAGATGATGAGTTCCTCCATGCCCGTGCTTGAGGTTATAGAGTGATATAGATCGATACCATATGAGCGGAGATGTGATTCCTCCGGTTGAGAGAGTTATACCTCGGCTTCTGAGTCCGAGTGGTTTTAGAACTTTATAATTTTCGGGACGAAACTTGTTTTTAGAGGGGTGAAGTGTAAGAGTCTTAGCCGCCCCCGCGTGTCTGTGAGGCCGCCCCTGCGGCTCCTCTGTTGTTCCGCCCCTGCGGCCAGGAAACCCTCCCCTGCGGTTTCCTGCGGTTGCAACCGGCTTTGTTGACCTTTGACCCGTGCTTTACTCTTTCATTTCCTTAACCTAATTCCTTTGCTTTGGCTTGCTGAGCATCTTCATTCCCTTTCCCAGCTGCCTTCACGTCCTTCTTCCTTCCTCCTTGATCTCCTTCTTGGTTTCCTTAGAGTTTGGAAGTGTTTTGGTGTGACTTTGTGTGTGGCTGATGATGATGATGATGGTAGAGGTTGTTGCTGAGCTTGAGAGCTAGCTGATGAGGTTGTTGATCCTCTTTGCAGCCTAGGACCACAAGTGTGGTATGTATTCTTCTTCTTCTCTTCTTTCTTCCTTTGATTCCTCTTCCTAGCTTAGGATTAGATGTATATTGATGTAGGTTGATGTTGGCATGTGTATGTATATGGTTATATGTGACTTTGGAATGAAGAAGACGTGAGTAGATCACGTGAAGAGCCGAAGAGGAACCGCGGGATCATCTTCTGCACTGTCGCCGCCCCCGCGGTCCAACAAAGCCGCCCCTGCGGGTACCTTGTCTCCGCACCCGCGCCTGGAAGCCGCCGCCCCTGCGGGAGCCGTGTCATAGCGCCTGCGCCCGTGCCTGCGGCCGTTGTCACCGCGCCTGCGGCCGAGCATTGCCGCGCCTGCGGGTTGCCTGTTTCGCCCCTGCGTCTTTCCGTCACGCAGGTGCGTCTTGTCCCGGGTCTACCTAGAGTTGGGTAGATTCTTTCCTTTCCTAGTATGAGCGGGTTAGTAGCATGCTAGGTATGTGTATGAGGATAGAATGATGAGGATGTGATATATTTGTATGCCGGTTAGGGCTTTGAGGTTTCTGAGTTAGGATATGATCCTTATGGATCCCTTGGGTCTAGATGTGACCCCTTTGATGGATATGAGTATGATATATGGTTATTTCTTGTTACTAGGCAGTGTTGATCTCCAGAGTTGGAGCCGTTTGGGTTTGAGACTTCCGAGGTTGAGGTAAGTCCATAGGACTTACTTAGTTGTCATCCCTATATTGGATGTGTGCATGAGTGGTGTTTGATATGTGATTGATAGCATGTGAGGATTGATTATTACCGACCTATGGTTTAGTGACTGCCCATTGTAGGGCCGTGACAGCCTTGCCCACTCATCCCTATGGGAGACTGGGAGGTTCTCTGCGGAACATCCAGATCTGGTACACGGAACGGGCACTGTCTCCATTCCCTCAGGGTACACGGATGAGTCGTCCCGGTTGACCACTCCAGCTGGCATTACCACCGAGAGGCGAGAGTTATATTCCTCGTGTCACATATATTCATATTGATATTTATATATACGATTTGAGTGTTGGACTATATTTATAAAGATAATAAACTGGGTAAATGTGTGATATCATGATGAGGTGTTTAGTATTTCTGACGTGTGCTTGTGCTTATGCTCATCTCATATATGTGTATGGTTAGCTAACGGTTTTATACCGTGTTGTAGATCCCTTGCAGGTTAGGAGAACTGCAGAGTGATCCAGAGTGGGTGGTCTGTTGAGGGCTCCGTACACTGGGGCGTCCTTGTGGGATATGGGATCTTTTGACCATGTATATATTTATGTTTTGTTTGTACTCAGTAGTACGTTGTATAAACCTTTTGATACTTTTATATCAGTTTGATGTTTTGTATTTAATCTATCGGTGTCTTGTTGTAAGATTCAGTGAACTTGTTGTCAGGCTAGGGTCAGGATCCATTGTGAGATCCTAGCCCAGTAGCACCTCGAGTCCTACGGATTTGGGGTGTTACAACGCCACCTAAAACAACATCAAACTAAGGAGACGACATTGCAATACACGAGATCTTGACATAAAAAAATGTGTAACTTTGATTGTTATAAGAAATGAGGTTTATAAGGATGAAATTGTTTGAATTTGTAGTTGACAAGAACTACATTTTTAACTTTGTTTACGAATAGGGATGAATGTGTGCGCTTTTGAGCGGATTCAATCCAATTGAAAGACAAAAAAAATTCTTTTTAATTGTTTTACTGAGTAAAGTAAAAACACAAATGAAAAGGTATATGTAGGGTAAATCAATAAAATGAAACTCACGTTTTGTTTTTTGTTTTTTTTTAGTCTTTTTTTTTTTTCTTTACCACTATTGAATCAAGATTGATTTTTTCTTCCATAAAAAAGATTTTTTGAAAATTTGACAAAAGGCCCAATTTATCAATGGAGCAACGCTTGTCAAACTCCAACAACCCTCGTCAAACCCATTGTAGGATCGAAATTAAGAAGGTAGAACGTTTACCTAGAATAATGAAAATGATGCTTGTTTATAGGAACGTGAAATTGATGAATGCATCACAATTTGATGATCCACATATATAACAGAAAGTAAAGCTGAGTTATAATAAAGTTTCTCCCACAAGTTTTACGTTAGAAAAAAAATTTTATCTAAAAATTTTTATTTTTTGTGATTATCCCATAAATTTTACTATTTTTTTATCCCATAAATTTTAGTGTTTGTATATTTTGTTTATCAGAGTGTACTCTCATGAATCATAATCAGTTTGCTTCTTTGTTATTTGGTGACTCCTTGTCGGAAAATGATTGATTTGGAAGGTTGAAATTACTGTCTTTGTGCTTGTGCTGGCCCGATGGTAATTGGAATTTGATCACGAGTTTTTTACTTTGGTTGTGTGCCCAATCACCTTCTCCTTTGAAGTTGGAGCGGATTGAGAGCTTTCACCTTTTTGTATTAATAAGAATTAAATACCTTATGGTGGTGAAAAAAATTTGAATTTGATCCCGAGTTTTTTATTCTAGGAACAATAATGAGAGTTAATTTGATAGAGTATTCATAACTTGTTTATTTCATTTATATGAGTTATTTGCAACTTTTTTGTTCTAAGTGTGGAGCTTGGCTGTCTTGGATTGCTGAGTACTGTAAATCTTGGAATTGTCTACTCTTGATCAAAGCTTGGCTCTGTAATTGGTTGAGTCATTTTATCTACCTATAGAACTTTGTGAATAATGTAGACCATAAATCTGAAAAAGGGTATGTGATCATTTTTTCATCCAAATTCTCGAGCTCACTTAGAAAGATTTGGCCGGAATTTAGATCTAGGACTAAAAGAAATACTAAAACTTGTTTTAATAAATCACACTTAAGTATCGAATAAATGAAAAACCGAAATAAGCCCCGTGGCTATGAACAATATTCTTCTTAATAAAATTTCTTCGATGAAGATCACTTATTGGAACTGTCGGAGTATGAGGAAAAAGAATTTTTGGACTGACCTTAAAATTACTACATAGAATGAACATATTGATATGATCATGCTGGCTGAAATTAAAACTAATATCGAACCAAATGAAAGTATTTGGCGTAATGCAGGTTTTGATAACTGTTGTTTTATTCCATCGGTTGGTCGTGCGGGTGGTCTTTGTTTGCTATGGAAAAACTATAAGCTAATAAACGAAAAAATTAGAATTATTCATTCGGGAGAGAGGTTTATTGCTCTTGAACATTATAATAGTGAAATTGATTTTAATTGTAATATTATTTTCATTTACGCACCACCAATGGAAAATTTTAAAGATGAGTTTTGGAGAAGTATTATTAATCTGTCTAAAAATCTTAATTTCCCTTCCCTAATTATGGGAGACTTTAATGATATTTTAAGTCCGGCTGACAAAGTCGGGGGAGTGTATCCAAATAATAGTAGATTTCAGAGAATTAATTACTTAATGAACGAATGTAACCTTTTGGATCTAATTTCGAGAGAAAATGAGTTTACGTGGAGAAGAAGAAAGGAAGGAGATAATAATACCTTTGAAAAACTCGATAGAGTTTTGGCTCATTTTGAAATTATGAACAAATACAATCAGATTCATATCTGGAACCATGCCTTTACTACATCTGATCATTGTATGATATCTATCAACCTAGTTATTCAAAACATAATTTTAGAAATAAACCTTTTAGATATGAGTTGATGTGGAACGATAGGAAATATTGTGGAAATATTATCAAACAAGCGTGGCGTGCTCATGAGACAGGTACTAATATGTTCAAATTGTGTAAGGACAGTTTTGGGAACATTAACAAACAGGTTAAAAATGTAGATAAAGATATTGAGAAATTGCAAAATTTGAATTATAGAAACTATAACCAAAATATTAATGATAAATTAATAAGATTGAGTAAAAAAAAAGAAAAAGAGATTGCTCAATTGAATTTCAACAGAAATATTGGATGCAAAGAGCTAAAACTACTGCCTTCGAAAAATGTGATAAAAATACAAAATACTTTCATAGGAAAGCCACGGGCAGAAGAAATAGGAAAATGATTAATAACATTAAATGTAGTGATGGTCAATGGGTGTATACGGAAGATGATATCTTCCAGGAATTTACAAATGAATATAAGAAAAGTTTTAAGGCCTCTATGGGCAATCAAAACGTTTGTGAACAATTCCTTCAAGTGATTTCGAATGAAGTCACTGATGAGGACAATGCTTTTTTAACCAAACCATTTTCAAATAGTGACATTAAAAAGGCTGTTTTTGATATTGTGAGTAATAAATCCCCGGGCCCAGATGGTATGCCGGTGGGTTTTTTTCAAAAACATTGGGACATTGTTGGCCCGTCGGTGTGTAGAGCTGTCAAAAGCTTTTACCACTCTGGAAAATTATTAAAACAAGTTAATCATACATTTATTACCCTTATCCCAAAAAATGATAATTCAATTCCGACTAATGATTTCAGACCCATAAGTCTCTGTTCTACGGTGTATAAGATTTTAGCAAAAATCTTAGCGGCTAGACTAAAAATTATTCTACCAAAATTAATTCATCCACTTCAAAGTGCTTTCGTACAAGATAAAGCAATTCATGATAATATTTTGATAGCTCACGAAGTGTTCCATGGATTTAGAATGAAGAGAGGAAAGGAATGCAATATGGAAATCAAACTGGATAGGGAGAAAGCTTATGATAGAGTGAAATGAAATTTTATCCGAGTTATTCTTGGAAAGTTTGGATTCAATAATAAATGCACTAACTGGATTATGAAATGTATTTCAACAGTATCTTACTCAATTTTGATCAATGACAAACCGTCAGATTTGATCTTTCCAAATAGAGGCCTGAGACAAGGTGATCTCATTTCTCCTATGATCTTCAATTTAGGAGTTCAGGTCCTTACGCGGAATATTAAAAAAGAAAGCAATCAGAATAAGAAAATCATTGGGTTTCCTATTACTAAACAAGGGAGTTGCATTCCTTTTTTAGCCTTTGCTAACGATATTATTATTTTTACAAAAGCATCTTTTGGTGCCAGTACTAGGATTTTAGAAATCCTGAATGGATACTGTAGAATTTTCGGGCCAAAAAATTAACCTTCAAAAATCGGCTTTCCAAACTTTAAATAATGTAGATAATTCGACCAAAAGGCAAATCAAACTCTACTTGGGCATTGAGAGCTCCAACTGTTTGGAAAATATCTTGTCCGATTATTAATGATAAAGTAAACAAAAGCGTGTTTGCTGATGTTATCACCAAATCCAAACAACAACTTACTAAATGGATGGCTTCGACCCTGTCACAAGAAGGTAGAACTACACTTATCAAAGCTAAATTAAACGCCTAACCAAACTTTATTATGCAAAGTTTTATGCTTCCGTCTAGCATCCACAAGGAATTAAATCAAATTAATAGGAATTTCTTCTGGAATAAAGGACCTAATTTTCATCCTCTAATAAGCTGGGATAGAATTTGTAGACCTAGGAAATTTGGTGGAACATGTATTAGGAAAGCGGAGGTAATGAATAAACTACTCCAAATGAAATTACTTTGGAAAATTTTCAATGAACCGGATAATATTTGGGTAAAAATTGTGAATGAAAAGTATCTTAAAGAATCTGTACTCTGGAAGTACAATCATAAACAAAATTCTTCTTGGCAATGGAAGAAACTCATGAAGCTGAGAACAAAATTTGAATTAGGTTTTAGATGGAATGTAGGCGATGATAGTACTGTTAATTTTTGGAAAGATCTTTAGATCTTGAGAGAACCACTAATCAATTTCTGTAAAAATAATGAATCCATTAATAAAGATTTGGTAGTTAAACACTACATAAAAGAAAACAAATGGGATGAAAATAAGATTAAAGAGGAAATTTGTGGTTGTCTACCGCAAGAAATTATTACATCGATTAGTTCATATCAACTCCCAAAAACGTTTATTCAGGATCGTTTCTATTGGGATCTGGCGGATAGTGGGAATTATTCAACCAAGTCAGTTATGAATGCTATCTACGCAAGAAGTGGTCTCCCTTTAAGCGAGAATGAATGGATCTGGGGCTTGAACATTATGCCTAAAGTAAAAAAAAATTCTTTGGAATTATTTAGTAATGGACTACCAACAAAAGAGAAACTTAAAAAAAGCAAAAAGTATCGGTTCCAATGACTTGTTGTCTCTGTAATCATCCTATTGAATCTGCTGATCATTTTTTTTTTCAAATGTCAATTCCTGAACGACTCCTTATCTATTGATAAGATTAAGAATTCTATTAGAATCACTAATGAGACTTGTGATAAAATTTCAGATAAGATCGCTTGGTTGTGGTTAAATCTATCTGAGTCTGATCTCATTTTCCTGGTCTTGATCTGGTGGAATATTTGGTCCTCTAGGAATCAAAGAATTTTTTTTATAATAGAGAACCTCTTAATATTGATCTATTAGTTCGAAATCATATTAATGATTGGAACCAAGTAAATAAAAGAACTAGAAAGGGTAAAGAGAACAAAAAGACTAATAAAAGAAAATCTAAAAACATCCATTGGGATGAACCAGAAAAGGAATTTATTAAACTAAATTTTGATGGATCTAAAAAAGTATCTGGAGATTGAGCGTATGGATTTATTCTTCGAAATCATAATGCTATGAAAGTCTCCCTTGGCTTTGGGCGATGTGGTAACATATCGGTCTTGCATGCTGAAGCATGATCGCTAAGGGAAGGTCTTGTTATGGCTTATGATCTAGGGATTAAAAACATTGAATTGAAGGAGATTGTCTTACGTTAATTAACTCAGTTAAACAGATTTTGAAGCCGCCCTGGGATCTTGATTTTATTCTGTCAAATATTACTAACATTATAGTTGGTTTCTGTCAGGTTAGTATTAGACATGTCTTCAGAGAGGTTTATTGTGTGGCGGATTTGCTGGCTGAGCTAGGTCATGGCGACCAGATGAGTGTGTCCAGGAAATTTGAACTCATCCGCAAAGATGCTATAGGGTGGAGAGTTTCGAGCAGATGATGTACCATAATTACTTACCTTATAGTTTTTTAAAAAAAAACAAAGAAAGATAGCTTCCGAGCTATTTCAAGTAGATATATATTTTTATTGAAAAAGTCACAAGTGGCGATGAAGTCATTTTCTCCAAAGTGACGTGTTTCACAGTTTTACATGGCTTCCAAGCTCGTTGGCCTAGATCGCGAGCCACATAGAAGCTAACCGTTCTGATACCATGTCAAAGTTCAATACAGACGGACCGGGTAGAGCGGGGGTCGTGTGGATCCGAGCGCACAATGCACGTTAGACCCAAGCCTAGCACATAAACCCGATGAGGTTCCATCCTAAAACCAATTGGCAATAGGAGGAGTAGCCCACCGACCTTATATACTAGGCTGGGTAGTCTCAATCTTTCGATGTGGGACAAATTATCTTCAACAAATTATCTCCAACATAACCTAGCTAGCTCGGCTCCCATAAATGGCGTTTGTTTGGACTTTGTTTAGCTGCTTTTCAGACAACTCGAGTAGGAGTAAGGTAGCATGTGATGAAGGAGATAAGCAGAAGGCAGCTGCTGATGTTTCCAAATCAAAGAAGAAAACCACCAGCAAAGCTCCCATACCCGTGACTTATTTTTCTGTCGGTTCGCGACTCTCCGTCCTATGATGATACTATTGTAATTCGACTCTCAAAATAGGAGCATTCTTTGGTTTCATTATATAGTTTTTGTTATGTATTCATTGTATTAGGGTTTTTTTATTTATTTATGCAAATTCAATCAATAAAATTTTATCTTATAGCTAAATTTATTAAACATGTCCCTGTAGCAGAATGATAAAGCTAGTCTAAACTTTGGGTGAATAAGATTGAGTTTTGTAATGAGATATAACAATTGAAATATAGGGAAAAAAATAGGTTTTTAATGCGAGAACGTCTTCTAGATGGATTAAACACGATCTTTGTTTATCTCTTTGATCAATGTTCACAATATTTATCATTACACGGGTGATATTTGTTTCATTATATAGCTTAACTTTTATATTTCTACAATGCCGTAACAAATACATAACCCTTATGAAAAACTGGTTTTTTTTTTCTGCCATTCTCTTTCTCTTCTCCTTTACTTAGAATAATTAATTGTTGGCGGTTCCAAGTCAGATGTGATTCCTGCAAATTTAACACTCGATATACCACACAAAAACCGTCATACTTACTGGATGACTAGTAGGCTATCAATTTTTTAAAAAATTTTAAATTTCTTATATTACTGATCATCTTTGTTTCTTTTTCAGAGCTCCAACTTACAACATTTTGTCAAATACAATTCATTCATGTGGCAGCCTAAGTATAACTAGAACATGAAATTTGTAAAATATTGTTATATTTGAAGCCAAAAAACAAATACAAACGTATCAATGAAATTAAAGAATGCACTAGCTTTACTCTATAGCTAGTCCTTCAAGTCATATAAAGTCTACAAAGATTATCAGAGAACCGATAATCGGGAGCCGACCGGAAAGTAGGTCAACGGGATCAGAGGCTTGCTGGCTTTCTTCTTTGATGTCACATCTTCTTCTGCTTCTTGCAGTGTTGGCTTTTGATTATCTTCAGAGTGAAATTCTCCTTTAGAAGATGCTTCATCACATGCAACTCTACCGGTACTCGACTTCTTCTCCAAGAAGCAACTCAACAAATTTGACACAAACGCCATTGTTGGAGATCAAATGAACAAAATCTTACAAGTGATTGATTTCCAAAAGAGGAAGTCTTAGCTTGCTTGTTTGTAATTTGAGGCACATTTGGTTTGTATTGGATGAGTATTTATAGACATCTAATCTAGAGGGGCCCATAGAGTTGGGGAGAAAGCTCGGAAGCTACGTATAATGCGCACAACACTAACCTACTTTTGTTTATACTAAGATCACATGGAACGCCATTGTTGCACCCACCCAGGAATACACGAACAAGTCAATTGGTTTCAGCATCACCTTTGACTTTTCTTTAAATGAAACAACTTTAACACAAGCCCCGAAAATACGCAGAAACTTCCACTACTGAATGATATTCCGATGAAGATTCCTTCATTCTTTTTGCAAAGTGACGCGTTTCACAGATTTACGTAGCTTCCAAGCATTCTTCCTCCGACGCTCTATATAAACACCACTCAGACATATATGATTCATCACAAACATCTGCATTTCAAAAGAAATATAAACTCCTCTCTTTCCTAATCCTAGCTACTTCGCTTCCAAAGATGACGTTTGTTTCAGTTTTGTTTAGTTGCATTACAGACAACTCAACTACGAGTAGGGTTTCATGGGATGAAGGAGCTGAGCAGAAGCCGGCATCAATAACAGAAGAAACAGCTGCTGATGTTCCCAAATCAAAGAAGAAAACCAGCAAAGCTCCCATACCCATCACCTACTTTCCAGTCGGTTCGCGATTGTCTGTCCTGTGACAGTCCTGTAATTTCTTTCAACTAGGAGCATTCTTTAATTCCATTGTACTGTTATTTTTCTGTTATGTAAAAGCAGGCCCACAACCATACCATAATCGAAAATCATATCAGAAATGATTCACCAACTTCATTGATGAAAAATTAGAAAATCAGTGATTGAGGAAACAAAGTACAATTGTAAGGCTCAGAGCATACATGCATGCTTTGAGAGTATTTGCAAAGATTTCAGTTTTCATTCATTGATGGTCGAACCAAATGTGTTCTCTCCACTGTAGGTCATGTATAGAAAGCCGTCATCATCCTTGTACTCCTCGTAGATTGTAGACATCAAAGCACCTGCAAAAATCAAACAAAATTAACATTAACTAGTAGAAAATACATGGAAATTTTGAAGATAGTGATCAACTCACCAGTTGAAGGTAAGATGTTTTTTACAAAGACAAATATGGCTTTCTCAGCACCCAATTTCACTCTTTTGCGGACAACATACACAAATTGTCCAACTTCCAGATCTGCTGGCACAAGATACCTGCATTGCATTGATAAACAATGGACGAGAGATTGAGATCTGTCGGTTCAGTATAGAGCAAGAACTACAAACTGTCAGATTGGAGTTCATTATTTTAGAAAAGACATTTGCAGAAGCAAAATCAATTCAGGCATTTTAGATGTATGGATATAATCACAGTTAGTTGATCAAAAACTTGATTATATTTCCAATTCACAAAGAAAGAAAAACTTGCTTTTTCTTGTCGATATCAGGAACATCGCTCCTTTCAGCCCTCTCCACGACCACCTGATACAGATTGTCAAACAGGACCGCAAATCAGGTCGTGTTTAGCAAAGACATCAAGAGAAATCCAATTCAAATACGATAACTATCTTACAGGAATTCTGTCTGGATACTTCTCTCTGATGCGAGCAGCTTCTGCCAACCTCTTCTCTGTAACAAAAGATGATATTCAGAGTTAAAAGATTACATATTGCCGAATCTCTGTGTTTCCTTTCTTGCATGCGTTTCGCAAGTAATTTAACGCTCAATGATAAAAACAGATTGTATTGAGCATCATCTGATTATAGTTATTTACAATATATGGTTATTTTCAATTGAACACCTCCTAAATGATAATCAATTCAACAAGTACCCAATTAATGTTACAAGTTCTAGGCTTATGTTTTTTATTGCAACTCCTTACTTCGTTGTAGCTGTTAAAGAAGGAAAAATTATCAATCAAACCCTAAAACTAGACAATTCAACTATATTTATCTAAAAGGCAAAAACTTTATAGCAATTGAACTTCAATTCCATCTCAAATCTAACACAATCGAAGACAAACTAATCAAAATCGAACAACTAAGCAAGAAAACACCGTAATCATGATCAATTCAATATACATAAAACAAACAGCTTTAAATTTCCGCCTTTTTCACAAAATTAAGATCAAAAGGGGGAGGCGAAATTACCAAGGGGGTGTTCCATCTTAAAGGAGCTTTTTGCCATTCTCAAAATCAAATAAGCTAAGACTTGAGTTGTTATCTGCAAACACGAAACGGCAATCACCCAAGGATGATCAATAACAGAGGCAATATTTGCATAATAAATTAAGGAAATTGATCAAAGAAACTTGCAGAAAGAGTGTGAGACTCTTCGACAAGGAAAGATTACTGAGAATTGCGAAGATTACAAGTTTAGAATCGTCTGCAGATCGTGGGTGGGTGTCGTTTAATCAAAGAGAGACAGAGTAGAAGAACTTATAGGGGATTGGGACTCTGAACACGAAACCCTCCCTTTTAACTTTGGATTAGGATCATCTAATAAATTTTATCTTTAACTTTCGATTAGAATTATCTACCAATATTTCATTCTGATATTTAATATTGCAACCGATCAATAATATTAGAAATTCTAAAGCCAAAAATCTTTTAATAAACATATCATAACAAAAAAAAAAAATAGTGGAGCCCCTGCCAACTCAAATATTAGAGGAATGGGTCGGAGTAACTTCTGGACAAACCTCGATGCTGTCTGTAAAATCCATAAAATTAACATTTTAGCCTTAGTCGAAACAAAATCCGAAAACCCTCCGGATGACCGTCTTTGGAGATCGGCTGGTTTTGATAACATGATTTATTGTCCTGCCTCTGAAAGGGCCGGAGGCTTATGCCTTTTATGGAAAGATCACCAACTTAAAAACCAATCTATTAGGTTTATTTGTAAACATGACAAATTTATCTGTATTGAATATAAATGCAACAAACTGAATCGTAGTATGATCATCATTTTTGCTTACGCTCCTCCACAAGAAGCTACAAAGAATCAATTCTGGAACTTACTTTTCACGTTCATTCAAGAGTCCACACTCCCTTGTATATTGTTGGGCGACCTTATCGAAATACAACAACAATCGGAAAAACAAGGTGGAGCCACTACCAACTCAAATAGATTTAACAGATTATTAAACTTTAAGAATTCCTGTAATATAGAAGACATTCAAACTACTGGCAACTCCTTTACATGGAGGAAAAGACGGGATGGTCCGAATAATATCTTTGAAAAAATAGACCGTGTACTGGTTCATAATCAAATTATTCAATGGTACCCAAACTTAAAAACTAAAAATCACGCTTTCACTCTTTCAGATCACTGCCAAATCTCTTTGGAGTTAGCGGGAACGAATACTTTTACCCCACAACCATTTAAATTCGAAATGATGTGGACTAAACGGAAATCTTTTGAGAATATTGTTAAACAAGCTTGGCGATCCAATTTTAATGGAAATGAAATGTTTAACCTTACAAGAAAAACTCAACTGCTTAAAATAAAGGCAAAAGAATTGAGCAAATCTAATTTCGGCAATATTTTCAAGCAATTGAAAAATGTTGAGTCAAAATTACAAGAAATTCAAAGCAATTCAAATAACATGATGAATCAAAAGCTAGAAACAATCCAAAGGAACCTACAAACTAAACAAAATCGACTACTTTCTTTTCACCAAAGATATTGGAGACAAAGTACAAAAAACACTCACTTGAAAAATATGGACACAAATTCCAAATACTTCCATCGCATTGCTACTGGAAGAAGAAATCGAAAACACCTAAAAGAATTCACAACTAAAATGGGAACAATTCTTACTTCAGAATCTGATTTCCGATTAGAAATCAAAAAGGAATTCCAAGATAAATTCTATAAAACATCAATAGACCAATCTCTTCTTGAAGAGAAACTCCAACTCATCAAAAATAAAGTTACCCCCGAGGACAATCTAATCCTAACAAAACCTCCAAATAATGAAGAAATAAGAAATGCAATTTTCGATATTGGTTGTGATAAATCTCCAGGGCCCGATGGTATGCCGGCCGGTTTTTACCAAAAATACTGGCATATTGTGGGTACGGATGTAACAAAAGCGGTAAAAGGATTTTTCAGAAGTGGAAAATTGCTTAAACAAATCAACCATACTTTTATAACCATGATCCCTAAAACGGATAATCCCACATCAATTAACCATTTTATACCTATAAGTCTTTGCTCAACAATTTACAAAATCGTAGCTAAAATATTAATGAAAAGAATGGAATTCATTATGCCCACACTCATCCACCCTCTTCAAGGAGCGTTTGTGGCTAACAGGTCTATTCATGACAATATCCTCATCGCACATGAAATTTTCCATTCCTTTCGATCAAAAAAGAGTAAAGAAGGATGGACAACCATTAAACTTGATATGAAAAAAGCTTATGACCAAGTCAATTGGGAATTTATCATTTGCATTCTCAAAAAATTTGGTTTCAATAATAAATTTGTAGGATGGATTAAGGAGTGTTCTCCACAGTCTCTTTCTCTGTTCTCGTTAACAACGGACCAATTCTTTCCTGAAAAAGGACTCAGACAAGGTGACCCATTATCCCCATATATATTAATCTTTGGAGCTGAAATTCTTACGCAAATGCTACAAGACGATTGTAACAATTATGATAACCACATAGGATTCTATGTATGCAGACAAGCAACACCTATCCATTTCTTATCTTTTGCTGATGATATGATAATTTTTGCTAAAGCAAATGTAGCTTCTTGCCAAAGAGCAAAGCAAATCCTAGAAATGTATTGTTCAATATCGGGACATAAAATTAACTTCCAAAAATCGGCGTTTCAAACAACAAGAGTCACAAGTGAATGCAATATCAATCAATTAAAATATGTGCTAAATATGTGCCATACAACAACTCTCGACAAATATCTAGGATGCCCAATCATAAATGGAAGAGTGACAAAAGAGACTTTTGGTGAAACTAACCTTAAGGCAAAACAACAACTTCTAAAATGGAAAGCAAACTCTTTATCACAAGAAGGAAGGAACACTCTCATAAAACATAATCTGGCAACTAAACCGACATTTATCATGCAAAGTTTTATGCTCTCAAGCCATAACTTGGAGGAACTTGATAAAACTTATAAAAAATTCTTTTGGAAAAAGGAGACCAATATAGACTTATCTTAAGCTGGGATACAATCTGTAAATCAAAAAAGAATGACGGTCTTGGTTTAAGGAAATCTACAATCGTAAATAAAGCTCTACAAATGAAACTCTTATGGAAAATTATAGCAGAACCAAACAACATATGGATAAAAATTATCAACGAAAAATAATTGAAAAACCAGAATATTCTACATTACCAAATAAAAGGATTAGCGTCGTGGCAATGGAATAACCTTATAAAACTTAAATCCGAATTTAAAAAAGGTATTATCTGGCAGATGGGAAATGGAAAAACCATCAACTTTTGACATGATATTTGGGTAACAACGACACCACTTATAAAAATGGTACAAAACACAAACCAAATTAATACTAATATCAAAGTTAGTCACTTCATAAACGACTCAAGAAATTGGGACACCAACAAATTAGATAACGAGCTACAAAATATCATCAACCCAGAGATTAGGAAAAAGATAAAGGAAATAATCATACCCAAGAACGAAATTTATGACACGATATATTGGAGATGTAGTAAAAATGGATGGTTTTCTACAAAATCGGCTTCTGACATGATTGAGGAGAAATCTAATATCCAACATAACTATCCGTGTGAATGGATTTGGAAATTGGATACACAACCCAAAATTAAAAACTTTATGTGGAAAATCTCTAATAACGGAATTCCAACAAAAGCAAAACTTGATGAAAGAAGAATTTCCGTAACAAGACACTGTGAATTATGCAACCACCACCTTGAGGACTTGTCCCACTTGCTCATCGAATGTCCTCATACTAAACAAATCATTTCCAGTGTCGATCGAACAATCCTGACCGAAATTAACAAAATTAGCCTCCAAAATAAAAAATCCCATGACCTCCTACACGAAATAAAAAACAAATTTGGAACAAATAAGTTTGTGTGTCTCGCTAATATATGGTTTTTCAGGAACAAAATAATCTTTAATAATGAACATATGGGAACTGACAAAAATATCCTTAGTTTCATTAAAAGCCAAATCTAGATTTTGAAAACTATAATAAATGACGAGAACGATTACAATATAAAACAACATCCAAAGAAATGCAACTCTACCAAAAGAAAAAAAAACACAATATTAAATGGGATAAACCAAAACCTGGTTTCTTTAAACTTAACTTTGATGGATCAAAACTCGATTCAGGAATCACATCTATTGGTTTTGTGATTCGGAATCACAATGGTGAGGTTGTTAGCCTCGACGCAAAAAAAAAAAATTTCAACTCCGTTATAAAAGCTGAAGCATTTGCTCTTAAATCCGGTCTACAAGAGGCTATCAGGCTACAAATTAAAAAGATCGAAATTGAAGGTGACAATCTGTGTGTGATCAAGACACTCCAAGGTTTATGGAGGTGTCCTTGGGAGGTCGGGATGATTTTATCCGACTCCATATTAGACCTTCGTTTTTTTGACGAAGTCCGTATTAGGCATGTTTTCAGAGAAATCAACTGTGTTGCTGACCGATTGACCCATCTGGGAATCTCGACTCCCAACACCAATTTTTCTGAAGATCCCGAACTTCGTGTTCTCATCCGCAAGGATGCTTTAGGATGGACTATCTCGAGGAGGTAGGTCATTCTAACCGCTTTTCATTTTCAAAAAAAAAAAAAAAAAGAAGATATCATTTATATTGATTTTTTTAAAATAAATTTTATCTTTTATTGAACCAATAGATTTTATCTTAACTTTGGATTAGGATTATCTACCTATATTTGATTCTGATATTTAATATTGCATCCAATCAATAATACTAGAAATTCTAAAGCCCAAGAATCTTTTAATAAATATATCATATAACAAAAAAAAGATATCATTTATGATTTTTTAAATGGAGTTTATCTTTTATTGATTAACACAGTTCTTTCAAAACAATAGATTAAACATAAAAATGTTATATTTATTGACCTGTTTTAGTCATGCATCGTCAAACATTAGTTTTTTGTGTGATATATCCGAAAATTGAGATTTAACGCTATATATTGATAACATGATTTATCGACCTGTTTTAGTCATGCATTTAGGTAGATTTTTCCTTTCCGCATTCATGTTTTAGCCTTAGTTTGTGCCATTTATGCTTGTTTAGTTCTACTTTGCAAGAATAGATGTCTACACACTCTATTTGTGGCTTTGTAGGTGATTTGACACATTTTGGAGCTAAAACGATGTATTTGAGGATCAAGCCTTGAAGTAGATGCATTGGAGCGAGCATACGTGCACGGGAAAGGGCTAGGAATCAAGCTAAAGGCATGAAGGAACGACCAAGGAGCATCTCGGCCGAGATCCACCTATCTCACCCCGAGATGGAAGCTTCTGTTGCAATATCTCAGTCGGCATCTCGGGTGACTTGAGCGAGATACATGACGTTGAAGATCGAAGACAAAATCTCGGCCCCGACCGTGCCTGATCTCGGCCGAGATCCAGCCCGAGATTTTCCCTGAGCGTTTTATTTCGTCTACGGGCTTTTTTCTTTTTGGCTCAATGTCTTTTAGCTAGGTTTTTGTGTATAAAAGGAAGTCTTGGATTCACCAAGATGGACGGAGATTCGCCCAGAGTTTACCCTAGAAAGGAGGAGCCGTCTCCTACCCTACCCTTCTTCTTCACCATTGTTCTTCGCAGTTTAGATTACAGTTGGAGAATTTTGCATTCAGATTTGTTGGGAGACATTGTTGGATTCAAGATTTCACTGAAGTTGAGTTCTTTCTTTCCCTTTCATGTTCAATTTGTCTTTCTTAGTTGTTGATTTTGATATGATTGTTATTGGCTAGAACTTGTGGTTCCAAGGTTGACAAGGATTTGTTTATGCCTTGGACTATGATGGATTAGATTGTGCTTGAATTGGTTTAGAATTGCTTTGAAACCCTAATGGTTGGTTTGGATTTAATCTAGGTTAGAATCTTCAAAACTAGTAACCTAAGGTGGGATTGAGACCTACCCGGTGATATTCCTCTTAGATACATAAGTAGATTAACCATAGGTAATAAAGGTGAAACCTTTATTGGTTTGAATGTGCCTGATTGCTTTCTAAGTTGGGTAATTCCTAAGACTTACCCGGTAAAGGTTACTTGATCCTTAATATAATTTGGTTTGTAGTGAATTTCCACCGTTCTTACCTTGAGACTTACCCGATAATAGGTAGTTAGGATTGAAACTAGATGATCTTGAGACTTACCCGGTAATAGATCATCAGAGTAGAAATATTCATCCATGTTGCTTTTCTACCATATATACCTATGAGTCGTCCTGAGTCCATATGCCATAAACAATGACCTTGAACCCTTGAAATCTATTTTCTTTCCTTTAATTTGTTTTCTCTTTCCCTTATCTTTTTCAACCTCCTTCTTTATTCGAGATCTATTCTATCCTTAATCATTGCTACAGATTTATCCACCCAGTCTTTGTGTTTGACCTTGGAATACTTGTCCTACTTCGTACGATCCATACAATGTGGGTTCGTTGCTATTTAGGGGATTTATTACAGGGTTATAAATTTAAAATTATCCCTTCCTAGTTTTGCTATCTTGTGAGTTTCTATCACTATTGATAGGGATTTATAGGGTGTAAAACCAGCGAACATATATCAAGGCTAATTTATAGCCCAAGCCTTGCACGAGTATTTGTTAATAAATGATTTGAAACTTGCTAATGCTAATGATATAAAATATAAAAAAAAACCGCAAAATATATAATTGGTTCGATATTCAAATATACAAAAAAAATTATCTTATTTATTTGCCAATAACATATATATCAATAAAAAAAAACATAATGAGCCGATAACACAAAAAAAAAAAAAAACTATTAATCTATCACCAATACTTGATTGTGTTAAATCATTTGGAATTAAATGATTATGAAAAAACATTAATGAGACACAAACATGAAAAAAAAACTATTTTTCAAGATAAAGTGATTGAACGTTTACTAGAATAATGAAAATGATTCTTACTTATAGGAACGTGAGATTGATAAATACACCACAATTTGATGATCCATATATATAGTAGAAAGTAAAGCGGAGTTACAATAAAGTTTCTCCAATAAATTTACGTTAGAGAAAATAACTTATTTGAAAAAAGTTTTATTTTTGTGATTATCCCACAAGTTTTTCTATTTTTTTTTTAATTAAAATGTCAAGTTAAAATAGAGTTTCTCCATCAAGATTGTTATTGAAAAATTTTTTTACATTAAGTTGTAGATAACCAACGGAATTATTTTATAGAATCTAGTTTTAGTTTAAAAAAATAATTTATTGACTTAATAGTTATATACTAAATAAATTATTTCAAAAAAAAT
Organism: Fagopyrum tataricum; assembly: GCA_002319775.1. Classification (NCBI taxonomy): domain Eukaryota; kingdom Viridiplantae; phylum Streptophyta; class Magnoliopsida; order Caryophyllales; family Polygonaceae; genus Fagopyrum; species Fagopyrum tataricum. Next base: position 13,629,177 of record CM008286.1, read on the forward strand.
CGTAAGATCGTCACGTCAACATCAACGTCACCTGCTTTAGCAAAGGTATATAAAAGATAAGAGAGAATCAAATCTTTTTACAAAACATATATGTTTTAGTAAAAATGATTTATTGGCATAATTATTAATTTTGTAAAATATTACTCCGAAAAAACTGTGAGGTCACCACATCAGCATCAACATCCCCTACTTTAGTAAAGGTCTTTGATAACCGATGTGGTATAACAAATTCATGAAAATATAATTGAATTAGTTTTATAGCCCGTGTCTTGCATGAATATTTTGTTAAGAATTTTTTTAAACATACGGATATTGAGTATTATATATATATATTAATTTATAATTATATGCATTAAGTTCATGAATAAGTACGGAATTTCAAGTCCTACACTTGCCTCCCACCGCCGGCTTCGAAGGTTGCTCATGCCATCACCGACCTTCTTCTTCGCCGCCCCAATACCTGTGAGACCCCTACGCTTCCGGACCGAGATCGGACCATGGCCGAGATTGGCTTTGGCCAAGTTTATACTTTTCCGCACCGCGGCATTTTGGCCGCCCCTGCGGGTCTCCGCCCCTGCAGCTCATGGACCGCCCCTGCGGTTTGGGCGGCTGCTGCAGCCGGTTTTGTTGACTCTTTTGACCGTGCTTTACCCCTTAGCTTTACTTCTTTCTTCTCCTTGCTGAGCAAGGGTTTCCTTATTCACTTTCCATCCGGCCTTCACGTCCTCCTTGTTTCTCCTTCATCCTTCTTGAGCTTGTGTTGGTTTTTCCTTGAGTTGATAAGAGAGTTTTGATGGTGAATGTTGATGTTGATGCTAGTGTTTGATATGCTGAGCTTGAGAGCTAGTGGAAGTGTTGTCTTGGAGCAATTTCGTGCCTAGGCCACAACTTTGGTATGTCCTCCTTTCTTCTTCATTCTTTTCTTCTTCCTTGTCCTTCTTTCCTTATCTTAGGATTTGATGCTTGGACATAGGGTGATGTACTATAGAAGAGAGTAGACGTGATTTGATCACGTGAAGAGCTAAAGAGAAGCCGCCGCGAGATTTCATTCTGCACTGTCGCCACCCCCGCGACCAGAAGTCACCGCCCCTGCGGAAGACGTGTCGCAGTGCCAGCGCCAGCGCCTTGCCTGCGTTACCTGCATCCGTGTCACCGCCCCGCGCTGAGTGTCGCCGCGCCACGGTTGCCGCGTTCGCGCCCTGCGTCCTTAGTTCACGCAGGTGCGTCTTGTCCCGGGACTACCTATAGTTAGGTAGTTCCTTTCCTTTCTAGTATGAGGGAACTAGTACCATGCTAGGATTCGGATGTTGATGAGTATGATATAGTTATGTCGATTACGGCTTGAGGTTTACGAGTTGGACTTGATCCTTATGGATCCCTTGGGTCTAGGTGTGACCCCCTTGTGTGATAGGATTGTGATATATATGTATGTGTGCCTTGTATAGGCTGTGTTGTCCTCCAGTTAGAGTGGACGTTTCTGAGAGTTGTTCGTAGCGAGTTACTCTCTGAGATCGAGGTAAGTCCATAGGACTTACTTAGCTACTATCCTTATATTGGATGTATGCTTGAGTGTGTGTGTGTTATGTGCTTTATAGCATGTGTTATTATGGTCACCGACCTATGTTATATTGACCGTTCATTGTAGTGGTTGTGACAACTTACCTTTCATCCCGTACTGGAGTCTGAGAAGTTCTCTGTAAGCTAGTTAGTTTCTAGTATACGGGAAAGGCACCTACCACTCCATATGGTATATGGGAAAGTGCGCTGATACCACTCCAGCTAGCTATTGCACGCAGAGGCGAGGGTTATGTATACATTCCTCGTGTCACGTATATTCATATACATTTATTATACGATGAATGTTGGACTTATTAAAGATAATAAACCGGGTAAATGTGTGATATCATGATGATGTGTTAATATAATTGACGTGTGTTTGTGCTCTAGCATCTTCTTATATATGTGTATAGTTAGCTAACGGTTTTATACCGTGTTGTAGATCTTTTGTAGGTTAGGAGAGCTACAGAGTGATCCGGAGGGGTGATCTGCTGAAGGTTCCGTACACGGGGACGATATCGTGGTTGGGATATTTATATTGTACGGGTTTATGTTTTGACTTTTGTACTCAGCAATACCTTGTATCACTTTTGATCGGTCTATATATACATCAGTTTCATGTTTTGTTTTCATCTATCAGTGCCTTGTTGTAAGATTCAGTGAAGTTGTTGTCAGACTAGAGTCAGGATCCATTGTGAGATCCTATCCCAGTAGCACTCCGAGTCATACGGATTTGGGGTGTTACAATACCACTCTTGTTTTGCCAACCCTCTTCTTCGAAACCCAAAGTTGCGCAATCATCGAGTTTGTAGGTAGAAGAACAAAGCAAATTAGGGATTTTCAATTTGTTTTCGACAATTACGATATTTACTCTCTACCTGATATAATGATAAAATCCGAAATTAAAAAATGGTGCAAAGGCCACAAACCAAAAATGAAGTAGGAAGGAAAGAAAATTAATGAGACACAAAACCATTTTTTTTTTTTACGTAATTAGTATATATCTCAAAATCAAATATAAATGAGATTTGATCTAGTATAAACAATATTTATAGGTGACGAAATCGTGCAATAATGAAGCTTATTGGACAAGATATCTTTGATTTATTAGTTTATATATATATATATTTGTGTGTGTTTTAAAAATCAGCGGTAGATATGGAGCTTACTTGGAAAGAATTGTCGTCTTAATTCTCGGTATCGAAACCAGAATCAAAAGTAAATGATGTGGAGAAATCTAAATTGAGTAGATACTACTGTCAAACAAACCGGTAAAAAAAATATATCAAATAAAAAAAAATCTAAGATTCCAGCTAATTTGGGTAGAAGTGTATATGAGAAAATTAAGCTATGACCTATGACGTATGTTTGAGCGCAGGTTGTCAAAGTCATTCGTACATGGGGCCTTTCTCACTAACTTGCATTGAACTCACAAATCAGATACTTTGATCAAGGTTTGAAATGTTGTATTTAATTAGCAAAAGATGTCACAAGTTTCCCACAAGAAGGGATGCCTATCAACTGTTTGATTATATGTCCAAAAGAAAATTTTATTTGTTAAGCTGAGTTTCATAATATGTCCAAAATGATCAAGTTTTAGATCCTTTCATGTTTGTGGGGATGGTAGGTACAAAAGTAGAGGTTTCTCTTATTTGATAAGTCATTTGAAGAGACACTACCTCTTTGCGGTTGAACGCAAGAATGAGGTTCGGGCATCCTTTAGTGTGGCTTTAATTTTTTTGTGGCGTTTTGTGGAGGTATTGGTTGCTCTCATGATGTGGTTGTGGCCGATGTATACGTCTTCATGCTCTGAGTCATGAATGTCGTCACCCTAATGACTATGTTTCTTCTTTTAGTGAGGATGATGGATACATCGTGGGTATCTCGAGGGCGGATGTGGGTATGTCGAGGCCGATGTTGAAGATTAGGTTGTGGTTGACGGTGAGAGTATGATGTTTGATGCAGATCTGTTGGAGAGGGTTATGCGTGTTCCTATTACTAGTGTGAAAAGTGATAACATGAATTATCGACCTAGTTTAGTAGAGCATATAGTTAGTTTTTTCCTTTCCCGCATGCATGTTTTAGCCTTAAGTTGTGTTCTTTATACTTGTTTAATGCAACTTTGCGAGTATAGATGTCTACACACACTTTTGGTGTCTTTGTAGGTATTTTGGCGTGTGTTTCGGAGCTAAAACGATGCATTTGAGGATCAGGCCTCGGATGGACGCTTAGGAGCGATCACGCAGGCACGGGAAAGGAGGAAAAGACGAACCAAGACGAAACACACGAGATTGGAGCAATCTCAGTCGAGATCCACATGATCTCGGCCGAGATCCGAGCTAGCGACCGAGATCCCATATCAGAAGTTTCTGTCGAAGAATCTCGGTCCCCATCTCGGTCCCGATCTCGGCCGAGATTTGTTCCATCTCGGCGGAGATTTTTCACATTTGACCGAGATTTCTAACCGAGATTTCGTCAACGCTGATCACGAAGCAAATCTCGGCCCCGACTTTCAAAAATCTCGGTCACCGACCGAGATTTCCGACCGAGATTCTTGTTCGCCGATTTATTTCGTTAATTTCCGGATTTGTTTTAGGACAACCCGTTGCGGGATATAAAAGGAAAGCCCTAAATGATTTCCGGGGGTTCCCGTTTCATTCAAATTTCGAGCTCCTTTGGAGAGAGCATTTTCCCCTTTTCTTCTCCCTTGGCCCTAGGCCATTGTTGGCCATTGTTGAACTTGTTGGAGCTTGGAGAAACTTCGCGAATATTGGGGAATTTGACGTTTTGCTAATCCTCTATCAATAAAGTTGATTCTTCTTTAATCTCTATTTTAGATTCTTGTTTATGCATTCTCTCTTGAATCTCTTGAATCTCTTGAATTGATTGAACTGATTGGATTGATAATTGCTTCTTCCATTGAATTACTTGGATTGATGATTGTTTCTTCCATTGAATTGAGTGGAATGATGATTGCGTTTGAAATGTCGATTGTTGGCTAAAACTCGTGTGGATCCAAGGTGAATTGAGATTCGTTATTACCCGGACTATGATGGAATTGTGCTTATTGGTTGGTTCGAGTAGCTTTGAAATCCTATGGTTAGCCTGTTCTTAAACCTAGTTAGAATTCATCTAGCTAGTAACCTAAACCGGAATTGAGACCTACCCGGTAATGTTCCGTTTGGATACTTGAGTGTTCGACCATAGGTAATAGAGGTGGAAACCTCTATTGGGTTGAGTGTGCCTAGATTCTATCCTAAGTAGGGTAATACCTGAGACTTACCCGGTAATGGTTTACCTTTCCCTTAGTTCGGAATTTGGTTTGTTTAGAATTTCCTACCTCTGTACCTTGAGACTTACCCGGTAATAGGTAGTTGGTTTGGAACTAGATAGTCTTGAGACTTACCCGGTAATAGACTATCAGTTTAGAAACGTTCTTCCCTGAAATTTGTAACCATAGATCTTTAGAAATTTCCTGAGTCCGTGCGTAATAACGATGACCTTGAATCCTTGGAATCCGCATTTTCTTTATTGATATACTTTCGTTTGTCTGTTTTACTTGGTTTTCGATCAAATCTGTTATTTGATTGCGAACTTTATAGAAAACCCTTCAAAACTCCTTTGATCTTTCTTCCCTTCTTTTCCAACCTCGTTCTTTTATTTTGATTTACGCTATCTGTGATCACATCTGCATTCCAAACATTTAGTCCCTGAGTTCGACCTTGAAATACTTACCCTAACTGTAATTGACCCATACACTGTGGGTTCGCTACAGATTCGGTGTTTATTTTTTGTTTATAAATTTAAAACATACCGTGTTTTTACTAACCTGTGAGCTTTTATCATTCTTGATAAAAGTTTATAGGGGCGTGAAAATAGCGAACAAAAAGTATTCCTCATAGTTGTCGTCTTAGCTTCTCTCAAGCTTTGTTGGATGCTCTTCTCAAGGTGATTGTTGAGCCCGAGTGTGTAGCTGCTAGGGTTATGTTGTTTTTACTTTCTCAGTGAACTTTGCAGGTGTTCAAGCCTATGAGTAGGCGAGATAGAAGATCGAGAAGTAGAAAGTCGTTACAACATTAGCGGATTTTGCATGCCTTGTCTACGTGGGAGAGCCTGAGGGTGTTTCAAGTCTGGTACAGGCTTTGTTAGACACTTCTGAACATATGCCTTTTGTGATGGTTGATGGTGGCTCGGGCGATAGAGATGGTCTAGAGAGGAACCCCGTATCAAGCAATGTCTCCGCAAGGTTTCAGATTGGCATTGTATGGTTATTGTTAAGGTTTTGTGTTCTTCTGGAGTTGTTCCTTTTAATGAGGAGACTTTGAAGTTGTTGGAGGCTAAACACCCCTACAAACCTCCCTCTTCTAAGCCTTGCACCACCTTTCATGAACCACCTCTCGTTGTTGATATCGATTTGGTATTTAAATGCATTAAGTCCTTTCACAAAAGTACTTCTTGCGGTAGAGATGGCTTGGGGGCACAACACATCTTTGATGCTTTGTGTGGTAAGGGTTCTTCGGTTAACACATGTCTTTTGAGAGCGATTACCTCAGTGGTTGGGAGGCAAGTGTCCGTTGAGTTTGACTGCGTTTGTTGCTTCGGCTCCTCTTGCGCTCCTGAAACCTGTCAATGTGGTTCCACCCATTGTAGTGGGTACTATTTGTAGACGATGGGTGTCTAAAGTTACGATAAAGGGAGTGTGTGAAGATATGAGAGAATATCTAGGAGATCTCTAGTTTGGAGTTTGTGTTTCAAGTGGTGCAGAGGCTATTATATATATTATTAATAGAGTTTTGAGTAAGCGTTATGCCGATGGTTCTTTGTTGATTATGCTAACTGTTGATTTTTCCAATGCCTTCAACCTGGTGGCCATGGGCAGGACTATTTTTCTTAGGGAGGTTTGATAGAGATGTCCATCTATCTTTTTATGGGTTGATTTCTTGTATGATCAGGCCTTGGGTTTGACAACTTTAGACACCAACCCTTAGGTTTGGCAACCTGGTTGACATTATCAGCAACCACCTTTGGCTTCTCACCACCCTTGGGTTTGGCAACTTGCTTGTCTTTTTCATGGTAATTGTTCTTATTCTTAGCTATCTTCTTAAAACCCTTCCCTTTGTTGACATTCCTAACTTCCTTCTTCTTGTCATCAGTAATGTTTCCCTCACTTCTTTTATGCATGCTATAGAGCTCATTCAGATCATGCTTCAGACCATTCATATGATATTGCATTTTGAATGGTGCAAAACCATCATGCAAAGATCTAAGAACAATATCAATGGCCAACTCATGGTCATATGGAGTCCCTAGATTTTCCATCCTTTTGAAAAGCCCTGTCAGGCTAATCACATGAGGACTCATTGGTTTTTGCATCACAAGCATGCTATCAAGTATAGCCTTGTGAGTCTCATATCGTTTTATCCTTGCTTGATCCTAAAATAACTTTTTTTTTAGTTTAGTGATGATAGTATAAGTATCAGAATGCTCAAACCTCTTTTACAAATCAGAAGCTATTGCAGCAAGCATGAGGCAAGTTATTGGTAATGCCTCGGACTTTACCCGAGTTTTTGTTGCCTTCTCCTCATATGATGAGGTGTCAGTCACAATGGAGATAAGGGTAGTTAGGACGTCCTCACGTCCCTCGAACCTGAGGATGATTCTCATATTTCTTTCTCAATCAAGGAAGTTCGTTCCATTGAGCTTGTTTTTCTCAACAATTGAGTGCAGAGAGAATTTCAAATTATCGTTCGACATAATCTACAAAACATAAATGACATACAAATCAGTTTTGTTTGAAATTGTAAATACTTATAATTAAACAATTTAAATTAGTAAAATCACATTTTATTTAGTTGTTGTCATCCTAAAAAATTCCAAGATCTTATCCTAGACAAGACTCAACGTACTTTTGCACTGCCTTAAGTCTTATGTGTTCAGGATAAGTAACAATTACTAATTATAACTATTTATAATTCTTAGTTGATTATCCACATCCAATGTAGAAATCATCTCATGCCTCAAGATTCAAAACTTTGTCTTTTGGTCTCTCGTTGGAACTACCATATCAAGGTTTATGAACCCTCTAATAGATTCATTCTCACTCAGTCCAATACTATGGAAAGACACCCTCACTTTTGCGAAGCTCAATCCAATCAAAATCCAAAATTGAATGGGTTTTGATATGAAAAGGCATTGTCCCAATTTACATTTGGAACTTAAGTTTTTTTTATTTGTCTTTTATTTAGAAGTGAAAAATGTCATAAATAAAAAAAAACAATATACAAAAAAAAACTTTAAAATAAAAGCATTCAAAGTGCAATTAAAATTGTGATCCTAGTATGATCCCTACGAGGCAAAAATTAAAGATCTAATCTTCATAGGTCGCCACCCTTGCATCCATCATGTATCTCCACCCTTGAACTCTCTCGTGTCTTCTTCTCCTTGTATTACAATATTTTTCTATTAATCTATTTACTCAAAATAAATTACAAAAATTCATGATGATATGCATATCGTGTACAAGGAAAAACATAACGATACACAAATGGTATTTATGGGTCATACTAGTCACCTTATACAAGCAAATTATACCATAATATAAAATCAAGAATAATAATATCTCAATTTAAAATTAAATCTTTATATGAAGTTAATCAACATTAATAACTAAAATGCATTTATTGGAATAATTGTATTAATTGGGATTTTCCTAACTCCTTAGAAAATGATTTTATTAGATAATATCGTAATATTATCAAACTTAATTATAAGGAAATTATTTAATTTTAAATCGAATAATGATCTAATCAAAACCCGATCTATTATGTGAGTCCATCTCCTAGGGATGAAACGAGTCCGGCTCATTTTTCTTTTATTAATCTCATACAATTGCAAATTCCAATCAGTTAAAATCTCAATTTCAATCTTGCAAATATAATCCATATAAAATTTACCACCAATTTTAAATCAATATCCGCATCAATTAACAACGAATCCATTGATACTATCATTTTTATGCAAGACGCTCTAATACCAATTGAAGGTTTATTAGATGCAATAAGCGGCATTTCATATCAAACTTAAACATCTAATCATCAAATCTCATGCATAAAATAATAGTTTCAATCACTTTTCGTATGATTTACCTGTTGATGCATGAACCGGAACTATTCGGGGAGGGAACGGAAGAGACCGAGAGCCTCACTTGTTGATCCTCTATTAAGTCTACACGAGACCGAATTATAGACTGTCTTAGGTATCGACGGTTAGGATGAAACACCGAAAGGGAAAATGGAAGGATGGTGGTGGTCGGTGCTCAATCACTTCTACTGAAAGAGAAAACTTATTTTCTTTTCTTTTCTTTTCTTATCTATTGATTCGTGAGTGAGAGAAAGAGAGAGAGAGAGTCAAGATATTAGGAGAGATTCATTAGCCTAGCAAGTGATTGCTCTTTTTGTAAGTTATGAAACAATCATTGTTTTATTTTATTTAAGTAAATAAAGTCAATATCATTAAGGAGGTAATATCAAAAGTCTTGTAACATATGCATGTTACTTCTCCATTACTCCTCATTTATTTCATAAATAAGTAATATCTTTCTAATTGTTTATTTCATAAATAAACAATGTTCTTTATTATTAACAATATCTTATATGCATCAATAATAGACCATTTTTCCATTGATCTAGTCCGCCAACTCTAAGTGTGACCTCATAAGACCCAATTATAATAGTCATGGGTTTAATCCGTTTAACCCCATTAACCGTAGTTGACTTCTAGCAAAGCACTACGACTCCTAAAATTTTTGAATTAAGTTATCTCCATTAATTGTCTTATCCAAGTTTAGTCACTGCACATTAAATTAAAGAATATAATTCCTTCAAAATAATGTATCACATTATATCTCTTAACATGGTTAGGAGGTTGATGTCCGACATGAACCAACTCATAGGAGAGATCAACATACTAAATCGTACGAACGATGTTGCTCAGAAGTCTCATGTTGCCTTTGGCCATAAGAACCCAAATACTACAACTTAACATAGTTTGAGAACTCTAGATGACCATTTACCAGAACAAAACAAAATAACTAAAAAGTCTCATGTTACCTTTGTACATAACAAGGAAGAAGCAAGGATGGATGTGGCAAGGATGTTTTGCCGGACAACCTTAAATGATGATAACGACAAAGCTTTTGGTGTGTTCACTTTGACGAAGAAAAGGCGGTGCAACTTCTCGATAAAAGGTTGGACGGGAGAGTTTAATAGAGGAGAGATCCAACAGTGAAAGAAGAAACAACAATAAAATAATTTGATCCACTAATTCGAAGAGTCGATCTGGAAAAAAATTCAACTCCGTTAATTGATAATCCTAGTCCGATCCGGAAAGAGTTTTTGTATCATCAGATCCGGATAGAACTTTTCAGAATAAAGTCGTATCGGATTGTATATCTGGGTCGAATTTCGAATCGGATATCCGAATATTCTCGGATCACTTTCAGATCGGCCTTTTATAAAATTATCGGATCGGATCGCTTTCCAACCATAAATTAATCTTATAATTTTGTAGTTGAATTATAGTATTTGAATGTTGTAATACTTCTACGGCCCACTAATTAAGGTGAAATCTTTCTATACAAACCATACCTTTTTGGGCAATTTCAAAGGTGGTCATGTCAAAATTGGTTCGATAGCATAAGTTATAAACTGAGGAGGTTGGTTAACGCATTTGGTAATTTTAGGAGGCGGTCGTGTTAAAAGTTGGCTCGAAAGCATAAGTTATAAACTTCTTTTATACATAGTTTTGTCATTGAAATTTTGTGAATATTTTAAGGGATTATATTAAGAATGATGAGTTATGAAATTTTGAGAAAGTTTGGGTCAATTCGTAAATCCTTTATGCAAGTTTTAGGATATGAGATTTTTTTTATCGAAGGAAAGTTGTGGGTCTTGCTTGCTATATAGTGCTCTACTCGTCGGCTGGGGGGGAGGAAATCTAGTTCTACAGTTATTTATGAATTTCTTGCGAGACTTCCCGCTAGTCTTATTGTTTTGTTCAAGGATGATATATTTGATGAATAAAAGTTAGTTTTATTAAAAAAAACAAATAGTTTCACTGCATCCTCCGGTACATGAACTTTATCCGTAACATAAAATACATAGTTCACAAGAAAATTTGCCACAATGATATTCGTAGAAAGTACGTTGAATATGAAAATATTGGTTTTTTTTTTTCCGTTGTCGACGACAACGAAGAAGGTTTTTGTACAAAAGAATCATGGCCAATTTGGAATCCGTTTTCAAAAATTTCTCTTTGTACACACCCTCCAAATTATTTTTAAGGTCATATACAACTCCTTATATCTCAACCACTGGATTTGTACACATCTCTATATTGTGAACGGTTCTCAAGTGTCACTCTTCTTCGTGATTCCCAATGACATACACAGTCATCGTCACCCGTTACCTCTTATTGTGTCATCGTGTTCATACTGTTAATCCGTTTGAATTAATGATTTCGACGTATCATTTAACTTTTCTGATTTTTAGATGAAATTAATACTTAATTGTAATTTTGAGTCGTGATGTATAATCTAACTTGTTCAGATATATATTTTAAAGATTTAACCCTTAACATCCCATTTTACAAATTCAATCCTTGCTAAATGTAAATGTATGTTTGGCTCCTTTGAATTGTTTTTACAACAATTCCACATAAAATATAGAGAAATAAAAAATAAAAATAAATAAGATATATCAATATAAAGGATATACAATTGGATTAAGTAATTGAATTAATGAGAATTAGTACAAGGTTGAAAGTGTAGAACGAATGAACATACCCGATCCGTTCGATCCGTTCTCACTTGTACACGATTGATCTCGTAACGAATAGATAATAATAATAATAATAATAATAATAATAATAATAATAATAATAATAATAATAATAATAATAATAATAATAATAATAATTAATGAATTATTAGCAATATTATGTCGTAGACCAATTCATTCAAGATTTTGAAAAAGCCGTACATAAGACAAGACTTTCAAAAAGTACTCATGTAGAAATAATCAAAACAATATTTAACTAAATAAAATAAATTTAAACATACATATATCACTTGCTAAATATGATTATTCTTCCATTCGCCATTATAACGAACTAATAACCATACAAAGGCTTAAAACTCAAAGAAAATTTGAATTTATTTGGAAAGTGACACATCTCTAGGCTTTAATTTATGTAATACAATTAATCAAAAACCTAATCAGCCGACAGAATTGACATACAAATAAAATCTTGTTGAAACATATGGGTAGTTGATTGGTTGCTCTCAATTTCGTCAAAATGCAATCTTTATTCCCAGCTGTAGTTTTCATCAATAAATTTCACAGAAGAAGCTGAATCCGGTTGCAATTTTTACTCACAGTCAATATGATGGAGTTAACCGGTTAACCATACGTTATGGTATAGAAATACCAATAGAAAGATGAGTTACAGCTTAACCAAGGTTTGACATTGTTCTTGGTATACAGTGCTACTACACAATAAAAATGACAGCAATAAGAATATTAGCTCACCTACCAAAGAAAGAAGAAACAATTAAAACTACCCTCCTTCCCAAAATTTGAACTTTTGAAAACCTAAATGGGAAATAATAATTTCACCCTCCATCCATCTACGCACAATAAATACGCCAAGCAATGAAGTCTGCAGCAGCTCTTTGCCTTTGAAATATTACTCTCTTCGTAATACTGTATTTTTTGGTCATTTAATAAGCTCACCTTCTTTTTGCCATTGGGTTGTTGGCTATATTCAATGCTTTTCTGTCCCCATACATGAGGATCATCCCTCTATACAATGCTCTACTCTTTACTTCTTCATCTTCTGCATACAAACCCTTCTTCTTCTTCTTACCCTCCTCCTCAAAACCCATTTCCCATTTCTCTTACAGATCATTCTTTTACATTTTCATTCATGTGTTTGTCTTTCGAGTATGGGATATTGGTGCGGTTCAATCAGAAAACGACTTTCTAGTTACTAGATCTTCCTCTATTTGATTGAGCCGTGCCAATATCGCATATAACCACCATATTGTTTGTTGATTAGATGTTTTTTTGGATTTAGAAAGTTTTATAATGTGTTGTTATAGCTTGACATTCTCTATTCTTGTCTTCTCTTCTTTTCTTGTAACTTACTAAATGCATTTTATTTACTCATTTAGCAGAATGGTTTTCTTTTGCTCTTTATTTTGCAGGTTTTCCTTTTTGTCACTTTCTGAAGCCATTGAAGCCTGTATTCCCCTTTTCAGTGCACAAGAAGAAACTCCTGGAAGAGCAAGCTTAATTATCAATCTATGATTTTCATGTAGTTATGAAGAAGAATCTACACTTGTAGTCTTGTATCTCATTTTTATTCAGGAAAAAAACTGGTAAATTGTACAGGAAAAAAATATACAAGGAATAATAGAAATGGCTTCTTGCATTTTCTCTGGCTCTTACAACAAATCGTGTTGAGACTTCCCCGTTACTCACTCGGCCTGGTAGAGACTCTTAAAACACAACTCACCGGCCTCTGAAACTCCTAACTCATGGCAATTATTCCATGATTTACATTCCTTATTTGTATTTGCATCTATCACTGTAACTTGGTATCAGTTACGGAGATGGGTTTCATTTCATGCCTTGTGCATTTCAACAATGCATGTTTCTTCAAGGAGTGTTAATCTGTGGGAAATGTCATTCAGAAAGTGGCTTTCCATACAGCATCTGATCCTTCCCCACATCTTCGATGAACTTCATAGATTCGTTCCGAAGATTGGCAAATTCCGCTACAACTCCAGTCAAATGAGGCCACACATATGTTGCCTGCCTGAGCTTTCCACTCACAATCTGCAGTTTAACATTCCCATTAGGGTTTTTCAAAAGGTTTAAGTAACAATACACAAGCAGATGGTGTTACAGAGAGTGGTACCAGGAGGTGTGCCACAGCATAATCGTCGGTCATCAATATGCACGACGTCTAGCCCAATAAGCCATGTTCCCAATGACACATCTTCATTAGCATACTTGTGCAGCATATGCCTTACATCAAAGATAAACAAGAAGTCATGACAGTTGCATCCTATATGGAAAAACTAATGTCAAGCAAAAACACTCACTGGTTTATAGATATATAAGTAGCTAGATCTCTTGAAATTGCATATAATTGCCCAGTAGCATGTCGTAAGTACTTGTTTCCTTCACCGCCAAATTTCCAATGCTCCGGTTCACGGTATCTCACTCCCCTAATATTAAACCACAAGTTTACCAGTTCAAGTAACAGAAAATCCTCAACATTTCAAATTAGAAGTAATAGCAAATAATGGATGAGGCAACATACTTTCGAGCTAGGATAGGACCGGATTTCATGCAACCAATGTAAACCCTTGACTTTGACCGATGTGTAGCTAAGGTCCTCCCGAGTGCAGCTGCACCAATTTTACACACACAAAAAAAACTCATTTATCAAACTCCAAATGCTTGTATTTGTATCTATTTTCTTACCACTGTTTATTTTTTTAGTAGTTTTAGGTATAGTTTCCGAGATTGTTTTAATCTGATTCTAGTTTTTTTTACCTATATTAACATGAATATCATCGTCAACCTTGACATAGAAGTCAGCATCCCACAAACCAACAGCTGTGGCAAAGTAAGCCTTTGTCTTTGCAGAGAGCTCCAAGTAACCTTCAACATGTTCCTACAGACACCGAAAACAATAATGATAAATAAAAACGTCTATTTACAGTTTATACCGTAAGGAACATGTCTAAAACTCACTAGTCTCAAGAAGTCTCCATGCTTCTGATCCTCTGCTTCTATAGCTTTATCAAGAATTCCACCAGATATAGAGCTAGAGAAAAAGAAGAAAAAAAAAAAAAGCAACTTCATTGTAAATGCAGTTGCAATCATACCGAAAGAACCAATAATGTACAACTTATCTGTGTAAAATATGTACAAGAGATATACTAAATTGAGAAGGTAGTAACAAGTAGCAACAGATACCTATGGCCAATGACAAAGCGTATCACAATGCCTTTCTCTTCCTCTAACTTCTTTCTTTCCTCACCTGATAAGTTTATCCACCAAGAAAAACAATCCACATGAGCTAGTAAAGATAAAAGCAACATATTTTAGCAAACAATCAACAAAGCCTCAAGTAAAAAAAAATCTCAGAGTTAGACCTCGTGGCATCCAAGTGGTACGAATTGAATCTCTTCGTTTCCTACTATTGAAAGCAGTATTTATCCCTACAACCATCAAATACTTCCTTTTTGTAGCTGAATCCAAAATCTTTATGCTATCTGTTGCAGGTGAACCGTTTAGTATAGTATCCTGTGCTTCTCTAGCAGCGGTTAATTCCATTTCCAGCTTTGAAATTGTTCTCTCAAGTGTTCTGTGAACCATGTAAAACAGTATTATTCGTTCTCAAGGCCATTCGCAAAATGTATATACCACACATGAGTAGCTTAACAAGAACTCCAAGAGCTTACACTATGGCATGGTCTGTTGTTGAGACTTGTTCATGAAGATTACCAGATTCCTTGCTCATTGCATTCTGTGGGACAGAAAATCCAAAACAAGATGGCACCGAGCATTTAGCAAGATATGCTAAATAATTGACCTTAAAAGTTATAAGCTAGATGATTGGATATCAAATGGTTCAGCAAATGCTTTTTTCAGTTGGATGAACTGTAACTAAGTTCCTTGCAGTCATTGCTATACTGCAATGGACATATTCAGATATGATACAATTAAAAATCGAAGCTGTGTAATTATACAGGAACTCAGAGTCATCTACCTTCTCAGAAGACAAATGAAAAACGAATGGAATGCAGCAGTATTCGGGAATTTCACTAGAAATGCCAATCATCTTCCTAGGTTTTGTAGGTTGTAATTTGTCTAAAATGGAATGAAATTCAATGAATACAAATGGATATTGAAATAAAATGTTAGAAGAAAAACTCACTAGTTTGGGATCATAGTCCATCATACTTCCTTCATTCTTTTTGCTCACATTTTCAATTTCTTCAGCTTCAGGAACCATCCACATCCTAGGACCAAAAGCTACAACTTAGCAAAATAAGCATTTATGGAACTTATATTGATTGATTGCCTTCAAATCTGGAAAATATGCAAGACTGCTTTCAATCCACTTACTATCAAGGCATGAATTCAATTGAACTTGTTCGCAAATTGAATTCAAATCTCTATGTAACTGAAAATTAGTGAAAAAGAAAGAAACAGTAGTTGCTCCAAATGGTAATTCCAATTTCTAAGTAACTTGTCGGCAAATTAACATCCAGGTCATACCCAATCCACCGACACAAATATGAAGTTGAAGCAAAACGATATAGCAAAACCCAGTAATCAGAAAACCTAATCTACATCAATACATCCCCAAATCACAAGAAAACAAGAAATTGGAAGTACCTATTAGTGAAGAACATCCCTGCGCAGAAGCTAGCAATGCATAGAAAGATTGCTAGTTTCCTAGACAAAACATGTTTGGAAGGAGGAGCTACTTCAAATCTACTCTTGAAGGACATTTCGGTCGTCTTCTTCAATTCCCAATCAAACTTAATTACATAAATGGTAATAAGGGTTTGAATTTGCAAGAAAAGAAGATTAGAGGGGGAAAAGAGTGTAGTATGAGTGAGTTAAAGGTAGGTATTATGAGTAGGCAATGTTAGGTTATGGTTGAGATGTCTGAATCTTTAGCGTTTGCTTTGCAAATTTGATGTCTCCTCTTGGAATAACGCAACGCATCAAATGGGTCCAACGAAGAAGACCCACCAGCTGAACAATTGCACATGGTGGTGGTGCCTGGTGGGTGGATTTTCGATTAACAAAATAACCTTTGTTTTTTCTTTTCTTTTTTGTGATTTAGGTTATCTAGATCAAACATTATTCATATGCCTTTTGGGTAAGGTTCCACAATTGTGATATACTATAATCGTCTTACAACTAACCAACGTTGGTTGTTTTGTGCCATGTGAGCAGTGTAGCCCACTCCATGAAACCTGTAAAAGCAATACCAGGAAAAATATAAGATATAATGTATATGAAGTAACAAGCTAAAACTTTGGTAGGATGGATATATATTTAATTGTTGCTTATTATTATTAAGATTTAAAAATTAAGATTACGGTAGAGAGTGAAACTTGAAGCAAACGTGCAATCACAATTCGAAATTCGCAATTATCAATAATTCAGTTTCCACTACTTATTTTTCCCTTTTAACTTTTCTTTTCTTTTCTTTTTTTTTTCCCTTGTTTACCTTCTTTCTCTCTTTCGCCAATGTAAATGTTGGGAATTGTTGGAACTATGCATGACAAAGTTTGATTAAAGGTAGGGACCTCCTCCTTAAGGGATATGAAAGGACAAATAGTATTTTCTTGACTTAACTCGTTTTAGTATAGTAGCTAACCCCAAATGATGATATATAGAGGAAGGTGAGAATGAGTTCATCGAGTGAGATGTGAGGGCATGGAATTGTGGATAAGTTTCGGGACATTTTTATACCTTTGGGTGCAGAGGATATCTTAAGATCCATCTTGGTGGTTCGTTTTCTTCGGGATAGATTGATTTGGTATAATGCAAAGGACGGATTGTTTACAATGTGCTCGTGTTATCATAAGATGGAGCGTAAGTTGGCAGAAGAAGGGAGGAGTGGTGTCCTCAAGCTCATCACAATTGGGATCCCCGTGGAGAAATATTTAAAGGTTGGATTTGGTTACTTGTTTGAGATCTCCGGATTGGTGGATGCATAAGTTGCAAGGCCAATCTATTACATCGGAAGGTGTTGTAATCGCTCTCGCGTGAGTGTTGTAGAGCATGGCGTGGAGCATGACATGGGATGCATGTTTCGTTTCATTGTGTGCATGCAAGGAGAGTGTGGTTATTGCACCCAAATATCACACCTACATAAAAGAGTATGAAGAGCAGGTGAGAATGGTGTGCCGATGTGTTTTCTAGATTTGCAGTAGGGTTGTAGGAGGGTTGAGCAATCATGGTATGTGGGATCTTACATGTCTAGAGGATATATATATATATATATATATATATATATATATATATATATATATATATATATATATATATATATATATATATATATATATATATATATATATATATATATGGGGAGGTGATAGAGTACGATGAAAATGATTTATGTGTGTTTGCGCCGACAAGGAGAGTTTAAGGGAGTATGTGGTAGGTGTTATGTATTTTTGATTCTTATTAACACATTGTAACATAGGACGTTGAGTATAAAACTAGCACTTAGTACTATGATTTTGGTAGAGTTATGTAAATGTGTTCATGTGATAGTTTACTATGTGTTTGAACTAGATGCCTATTGTGATCCAATGTTGCCACTTAGTAGATCTAAGTGAGGTAGCATGGTGATTAATATGGTGACAAGTTCATAAACATTAGTTTACTATTATGTGGATTAATAGATGATGAAGTTGTAAAGTATATATGTATGTTGTGCTTTGTTCCGGCTAACATCTGAAGATATGGGCCTGACGGCCCACTTGGAGTCCATTCTCTTGATCCAGTTTTGAAGCCGGGTTTAGAAGACTTATTACAGCTTGTTGTACGTTGCGTTTCACATTATTTGATCCTAGGTATTTAAACGTTCTAAAAGGGCAACTAAAACCCTAGGAGAGATCTCGGCAGCTTGTGTGCTTTGCCTCAGCAAAGAGAAAGAGAGAGAGAACAGAGAGAAGAAGATAGGATCTTCCAAATCTTGCTTGGAGCAAGAAGGATCCACAGAAGAGAAAGAAGAGAACGAGAGATCTGTTATCTCTTGATTCTCATGTCACCATTGCTTCGTTGGCTTGCGACAGTGACGAAGATCATTATTCATATCTTCGTCGAGGTGCCTTTAAGGGGGCTTTTTCTTCACCTTTGTTTCTTGTATCTCCTAAGTCCTTTTACTTTCTTTGCTAGATCTTAGGATAAGTGCTAGTGTCCCGTGTCCTGTGTTTGTAACCTCTTGTTCTTGGATACCTAGTGAAATCCTGGGATCGGATCTCCCCTCTTGAGGTCCCGCAGAGTAGGGGCATCTTTGCCATCGAACTGCGTAAACAACTTGTGTGTGTGTTTTTGTTTGGATCTTTAGTCGGCTCTACGGCTAGAGATATTAGAAACTTTAGAATTAACTTTCACAAAGTGGTATCAGAGCATTTCTGTGAGTTTTTTCTGTTGTGTTATACAAACCCTAAATTTCTAGGGTTTACAGTGTTGCTTGGTATTTTCTTCATATATCCTGCATATTAAATCTTGCTTCCGCACCTTTACTGAATAACCTTGTGTGGTTATATCTACTCTGTGTGATTGCTTAGTGTATATCTTTCTGAGTTTTTTGTTTGTCTATACGGCCTACTTTTTTAGTTCTTTAAAGTGCCTAACTGATTACTAATTCTTGTCCTTTTTTCCTTTGTTTACAGGAAAATATAAATGACAGAAAATAGCATCAGATTAAAGCCATTTGATGGTGTCTCTGACTTCATCATGTGGCAGGTTAAGATGAAAGCCATCTTGACTAAAGAAAAATGCTGGAGAGCCATAACTGGAGATTATCTGGTTGAAACTTCAGCTGCTAGAAAAATGAAAATGGAGGAACAAGCTCATGCTGAAATTATGATAAGGCTGACTGACGACGTGGCTCATCAGGTTGTAAGTATCTCTACTGCAAAACCTTTATGGGACACTCTAGACAAACAATATAACAAAAAAATATTTGCCCTCTAGGATATCTACTTTACATAGGTTATTCACTTTTAAAAAGGATGTGAATTTGACCTTGAATGATAACCTAGATAGATTTTTGAAAATGAAAATGGACTTAGAAAGATGTGATGACACTATTAAAGACACTCATCTTGATGTTATCCTGCTTGGTTCTTTACCTTCTCAATTTGACACTTTTAGGGATGTGATTCAATATAGCACTGAAACTCTAAATAAGGCTAAAATCATTGAATCTATATCTGATAAAAATGAGTCCGTGAAAGTCTTTAAGTCTAATCCAAATGATAAGAAATCTGAAGTTAAGGCTGAAGTTCTCATGACTAAAGGGAAGTTTAAAAAGAACAATAAGAAAAATAAAAAGGATAAGAAAGATGACCTCTATGATAAAAGCTCTAATAATGAATCTGACAAGAGAAATAAAAAATGTTTTTACTGTCAGAAAATTGGTCATTTTATAAATGATTGTAGAAAGAAAAAGAAAGATAAGTCTAGTAAAAGAACAACTGAAAATAATGTTTCTTTATTTGAAAATATGCATGTTCAATACTCATGTGAATTGTTGATGTGTGCTATTCCTTTCAAATGTAAATCTGATGATTGGATTTTAGACTCTGGATGTACCATGCATGCTTGTCCTGATAGATCTCTTTTCTGTTCCTTAGAAACTTTTAATGGTGGTGATGTTATGTTAGGTGATAATACCTATGTGCATGTTTGATGGAAAAGTTAGAGTGATACAAAATGTTAGATGGGTTCCTGGCCTTAGGAGAAATCTGCTGTCTGAATCTATGTTTGATGACCTAGGTTGTAATATAAACACTAGTAATGGTATAAGAGAAGTTGTCAAAAATGGTCTTACTCTTATTAGGAGCTCTAAAAGGGTGGTTTGTACTTTGTAGAACAATCACCTGAATTAAATCTCTCCACTGCTGATGTTAATAAAAATAATCTAGATCAAACTACTTTGTGGCATAACAGACTAGGGCATATAGGGAACACTGGTTTACTTCAGTTACATAAACAAGGCATTTAAACAAATAAATTCACCAACCTTAATTTCTGTGAGAATTGTGTGTTTGGAAAAGCTAGTAAAAATAGTTTTAATAAATCTATATATAAGGCTAGCAAACCCCTAGAATATATACATTCAGATTTATGGGGTCCTGCACAAATAGAAACTGTAGGTGGTAAAAGGTACTTTATTTCTTTTATTGACCATTACTCTAGAAGAGTTTGGGTTTATCTGTTAAGGACTAAAGATGAAGCCTTTGAAATCTTTAAAAACTGGAAAGTTTTAGTTGAAAATGAAATGGACTTGAAAATAAAATGTCTTAGGACTGATAATGGCCTTGAATTTTGTAACACTGTCTTTAATGAATATTGTAAAACAAATGGCATTAAAAGACACCTAACAGTTCCTGGTACTCCTCAACAAAGTGGTACAGCTGAGAGAATGAATAGAACCCTCTTAGAAAAAGGCTAGGTGTATGCTTATAAGTGCTGGTATGAAACATAGCCTATGGGGTGAAGCTGTTAATACAGCAGCTTACCTCATAAATAGGTCTCCCTCCTCTGTGATAGAGTTTAGGACACCTCAAGGATTGTGGACTGGAAGGAAGCCTAGTATTGCCCACCTAAGACCCTTTGGGTGCACTGCATATTCCCATATCACACAAGGGAAGCTGCACCCAAGGGCACAGAAGTGTGTAATGCTAGGCTACCCTGAAGGTGTTAAGGGCTATAAACTGTTGCTCATACAATCACACGGCTATAAAGTGATAACATCTAGAAATGTGACCTTTAATGAAAAAGAATTCTATTTTAAAACTAAAATTGCCAACACTGTTAAAGACACTAGTAGTTCAGATAGTGAAAATGAACTTGCTAGAACTTACCACTTCTACAATAATGACCATAATAGAGATAATTAGATCTTAGATGAAGAATTTGACATAGAATACTATCAAACACCTAGTACGAGTGAAGAGAACCATGATGTTGATAATCTTCCTAATAATGGTGAAAATATGAATAACAACACTGCTGCAAGCAGTGAAAATCATAGTTTAGAATCAAGGGGGGTAGAAAACAGTAGTGCTATTTCTACTAATCCTCTGTCTCTTCCTGATAGTGCAGTACATGAACATAATACTGATGATTACTTGCATAATAATGATGATCATAACTATCAATTAACAAGAGATAGAAATCCTAGGGTCAGAATACCTAATAGGAGATACAATGATTCTGAATATGTTTTGTTTACAAATATTTTTAGTACTGTTGAGTATGCTTTCCTAACTTGTGATATTGTTGATAATCCTTATACTCCTGACACATATAAACAAGCTATGAGTTGTTCTCAATCTAAAAATTGGAAAACTGCTATGCAAGATGAAATAGATTCCATGATTGTTAACAAAACTTGGGTGTTAATAGCTAAACCTGAAAATGTTAAAATTGTGCCTTGCAAATGGATCTATAAACTAAAGGAGGCTACTAAACTGAGTGAACCACCTAGATACAAAGCTAGACTTGTAGCTAAAGGTTTCACTCAAAGAGAAGGAGTTGACTACATTGATATCTTTGCTCCTGTGGTTAAATACAAAACTATGAGATTGTTGCTTGCTTTTGCCACTGTGCATGATTGGGATATTGAACAAATGGATGTAAAAACTGCCTTTTTACATGGTGATTTGAATGAAACTATGTATATGAAACAACCTGAGGGTTTTGTAGATAAATCCAAACCTGATCATGTTTGCTTGCTTAAAAAATCCATTTATGGTTTGAAACAATCACCTAGGCAATGGAACCTTAAGTTTGATGATTGCATGAAAAACTTAGGATTTTTAAGAAGCAATTATGATTACTGTTTGTACTTTAAAGGCATATCTTCCATGAATCCCTTATTTGTCTTACTATATGTTGATGACATATTATTAGTAAGTCTGCTGTGTTAATTGCTGGTGCTAAAAGGGATTTAAAATCAAACTTTGACATGAAAGATATGGGCCCTGCACATAAAATATTAGGGGTAAAGATAATAAGGGATAGAAAGAACAAAAAAATGTGGTTATTTCAAGCTGATTATATTGAAAAAGTCTTAGATAAATTCAATATGAAGCATGCCAAACCTACTTATATACCCTTAGGAGGGCACCTGGATTTGTCTAAGCAACATTGTCCTAGTAACCAAGCTGAGATTGATAAAATGTCTAAAATTCCTTATGATGTGGTTGTTGGTTCCATTATGTATGCTATGTTGTGTACTAGACCTGATCTTGCTTTTGGAATTAGTGTCTTAAGTAGATACATGTCTAATCTTGGTGAATTACATTGTACTGCTATGAAATATATTCTTAGATATATCAGTGGAACTAAGAACTTATGTTTGATGTTTTCTGAGCATGATAATATTGGTGAAGTATTTGGTTATGTAGATTCTGATTATGCTAGCAATAAGGATAATAGAAAGTCTACTACTGCTTACTTTTATACTTGGACTGGTAATTGTGTTTTGTGGAAATCTCAACAACAATATGTGGTTGCTTTATCCTCCACTGAAGCTGAGTATATTGCAGCTGTTGAAGCTTCTAAGTAAGCTATTTGGCTTAAGGGAATAGTTAGTGAAATATCTCATAAGCCTTGTATCCTTGTAATTCATATGGATAGTCAAAGTGCCCTGTATTTGTGTAAAGATCTTGTTTATCATGAAAGGTCCAAACATATTGATGTTAGGAATCACTTCATTCGAGATAGGGTTAAGGAAAAACACTTTCTAGTTAAAAAGATTAAGGGTGGCTTGAATCCTGCTGATTTTGGAACAAAAATCGTGACTGTTGATAAATTTGCTTTCTGTAGAAATTTTCTGCATATTTTTGATGTTCCTTGAGTGTTGAATGCAGGTCATGGACTGATGACGGACAGGACTGATGATCCCAGGTACACTATTAGGGAACAGAACATGGTTACATTGTTACAAGAATCAGGAGGGCATTTGTAATGTATTTTTTATCCTTATTAACACATTGTAACATAGGACATTGAGTATTAAACTAGCACTTAGTACTATGATCTTGGTAGAGTTATGTAAATGTGTTCCTGTGATAGTTTACTATGTGTTTGAACTAGATGCCTATTGTGATCCAATGTTGCCACTTTGTAGATCTAAGTGAGGTAGCATGGTGATTAATATGGTGACAAGTTCATAAACATTAGTTTACTATTATGTGGATTAATAGATGATGAAGTTGTAAAGTATATATGTATGTTGTGCTTTGTTCTGGCTAACATCTGAAGATATGGGTCTGGCGGCCCACTTGGAGTCCATTCCCTTGATCCAGTTTTGAAGCCAGGTTTAGAAGACTTATTACAGCTTGTTGTACGTTGCGTTTCACATTATTTGATCCTAGGTATTTAAACGTTCTAAAAGGGCAACTAAAGCCCTAGGAGAGATCTCGGCAGCTTGTGTGCTTTGCCTCAGCAAAGAGAAAGAGAGAGAGAACAGAGAGAAGAAGATAGGATCTTCCAAATCTTGCTTGGAGCAAGAAGGATCCACAGAAGAGAAAGAAGAGAACGAGAGATTTGTTATCTCTTGATTCTCAGGTCACCATTGCTTCGTTGGCTTGCGACAGTGACGAAGATCATTATTCAGATCTTCGTCGAGGTGCCTTTGAGGGGGCTTTTTCTTCACCTTTGTTTCTTGTATCTCCTGAGTCCTTATTTTACTTTCTTTGCTAGATCTTAGGATAAGTGCTAGTGTCCCGTGTCCTGTATTTGTAACCTCTTGTTCTTGGATACCTAGTGAAATCCTGGGATCGGATCTCCCTCTTGAGATCCCGCAGAGTAGGGGGCATCTTTGCTACCGAACTGCGTAAACAACTTGTGTGTGTGTTTTTGTTTGGATCTTTAGTCGGCTCTACGGCTAGAGATATTAGAAACCTTAGAATTAACTTTCACGGTAGGGCACCAAGAAGTGTAAATGGCTATTAGACGGCTGCAACGTTGTCAGGGCAAGAGAAAGGGGCGAATAAATTGTGATATTGTCTATCATGAGTGTGAAATTGGTGTAGTGGGTAAAATATATCGATGGGTGATACCTCGGATTATTTGCTAGGGGCAAAGATCAATCAATAAGGTTTTGATCCAAAGGTCGTAGAGGTTGAAGCCATTCTATGGGCGGTGAGTTTGGAGCTTTCCACGTATTTTAATAGTATGACTGCTTGACGTTAGTTACGAAGATCACAAAACAACTTGGAGAAATTGATGTGGTATGGATTATTGCCTCTAGGATTATCGAGGTTGCATAACTTGATAAAGGTTACTTGGTATTTTGTAGGCAATGAGGGGAATTAATCGTGCGGCTCATTGTTTGAGCAAGATTAAAGCTCTAGCGGTTCGTTGTATTTCAAGTCTTTTCAATTGGTTGGTATTGCATTTTGTAAGATGCTTCGATAAATTAAATTTTGGATGGGTTTTTATCAAAAAAAAATATATAAAAAGAGAAAATATTAAGAATAGTTGTCTACATAAATTTGAAATCATTCGTACAAGTACGTATCCAAAAACATTTGAAATTGATTATATCCATGAGTTTTGAGCATACGGGGTATCTTTTATGTCCAGGCGCATATATATATAGGAAACGATCGATTTAGAACAATATTTAAGGTGAGAAAAAAGAACGTCAATTGTTGGATGCGTAAGATTTGAGGGTGAGTGCAGAGGGAATAATACATATGTGCACCTCATAAGCCGCATATGTGCTCCTCGAAAGCCGCATATAGGTGCCTCGTAAGGCGCATTTGCGTGTCAAATAAGGTGCATGCTAGACCATATGTGTGTTGCATAAGATGCATATGTGCGCCTCGTAATATGCATATGTACACCTTGTAAGGCACATGTTAGGCATGTGCATTTGTGCGCTTCATAAAGCACACATACTCAGCACATGCCGTGAATCTAGGCCGTGGATCTAAAATTCTAAATTAAATCAACGGTCCATAATCGTTCTTATTTTTCACCTCCCAACCCGTTCTCACCGGAATGCTGCCATTTGTTGGATCGTGTGAAAATCTCCCTTATAGCACGAATGGGGGCGTGGATCTAAATTAAAGCGCGCATACTTAGCAAACACCATGAATATGGGTTGTGGATCTAAATTAAACTGATGATCCATAATCGTTCTTATTTATCATCTTGTAACCATTTCTTACCGGAATGTGTACCTTTATAGGATAATGTGAGAACCTCCCGTACAATACAAAATGAGAAACTCTACGAATCGTTTGATAGAAAAATACACCGCTCTCGATTTGCACCATGTGTTCCCGCGTGTGGGTCTGGATTGCACGATCGTGCGCCTTGTAAACATATGAGTGTCAAGCACAAGCTTGCCATTCACGATGTGCATTTTCTTGCACATGGTACTCTACAAGGCGCACGATAGTGCGCCTTGTACATCCGATCGTGTGCCTTTAACTCGGGTACCCATCATTTTGTTTGTTCATTAGTGTAAAATACACCGTGAACAAGTATAAACAACATAACAAAGCGCATTGAACAATTATATTTGACATGTTTGAATAAATAAAAAGATCCAACTAGTCCACCGTGAACAAATATGAACCAATCTTAGAGAGTTAGAGCACGAGCTCCCCAATATAAAGGTGCACGATCATGCGTCATAGTCTACCCATGAAATACATGCATGTTCAAATCGAGAGCGTTGATTAATTTAGATAGAAATCTATTAGAGGTTTTCACTTATTATCGTAAAGAGTTGTCACATAATCACGTCTCTTCGTAGCCTACATATATGTAGTTATGTACATATATAATTAAAATACTAACACTCGCTCACAAAATAGAGGAGTCTTCTACAAAAACACTTATAAAAATTATAACCCCCTAAAAAATTCAACAAGCTCACCGTTAAGTTATACGGTAATTGCATTTATCGGCAATAAGAAACGAGTAGTTATGAACGACAGGGAATTGACGGTTGTTTGTGAAGCGAGCAGTCTCTCGGTGCGTACATATTGAGCAGACCTAGTGAATTTCAAACAACAACAACGAAGCTTCTCCAAATCATCGTCTTCCAACCATCTCCGATCATCAACGGTATTCTCGGTGGAGACAGTTCAAGCAACGGGATGAGAATTGAATTACCATATTCATAAACAATTTGTTCGAATTTTACCTTATATCATCTTCATCTCTTTTTTCCATCTCATTCATTTACATTTTTATTGTTTTTATTTACAATGGAGAAAATGTACTCTGTGTGTGTAGTTTGTTGAAATTTTATTTTTGTGGGGGGGGGTTTTGTCAAAGCAATCGCAAGTTACAGGCGTTTCACGTAATTGTGTTTTTTGAGAAAGTTTATAAAATTCCTTATTTTATGGGTGATTTATGATATTTTTATTTAATAGAAAACAAAAATGTGTAGCTAGTTTGGCTCAATATTGCTCCTCGGTGACGTGATGGTGTTGCAGACAAATGTTGTTCCCTACTGCTCTCCAGATGTGTTTTTTTGCCGCAAAGGTAAACGCAGTAAGGCGGAACTTAACCTTTGCGTGGAGTGGCGACAAACTACTCATCACCTCACTTATAACAAACCCCCATCACAAGAGGGCTTCACTTTAAGGTTACACATTCCACAACTTGTACCCGACCCACGTAAACCGACCCGAATCAACTACTCATATGAGGGCCACCACCCGATTATCAAATTAAACTCGTCTAAAAAGACGAGTAATTCGACCTGTAATTACTTGACCCGAATAAAATGAATCAGAGCAATTTGATCCAATATTATCCAAAACTCTAAAACAACTATACCCAAGATAGCTCTCCAATCCGACCAACAAACAGTCAACCGATATCTAACCCAATTCAACCAATCAATAAACACTCGAACCAACAAGACTCAACCCAGTCCGACCTAACCCGAAATGATCCGCCCCGCTGGAGTAACATGATTAATAACTCAACCGGCAACCACCAACCAGATGAAAGATTATTCCATTTTAATTGTAAATTAATTGACTAACAAACACGGTTTCGATTAAAGTCAAGTAAATAAGATAAGGTGACGAATTCATCGCCCACTTTATTATTGTTTATAAACAATACGGAGTATGATATATCCTTTTCATCTTTACTAATACTTATATCATTTTATTCCAAACAAATTAATGTTCAGGAATCTCCCCTCTTTCTACTTGAATAATATTGTGAAATCTTGAATAATAAGTTATTATGATTTACTGTAATTTTCCCTCTACACAACTACTAGTCTCAGTCCCACCATTACCTGTAGGGAATTTAGGTATCTACCGTATATTCGTCAATTTCTATACCCATACCTGATAAATTTACAAAAATTAAAAATAAGATATTATTTAAAAGCATAAGTTCACCTCTCAAAATATCATAGAGGTGAGAGATTAGAACAAGAATTGACAGCAGAAAAACACAAAAACAAAAAGAATATAAATTAATTAGTTGATGCCTGATAGGCATCTGCCTCTATGTCCTAAAATCAATTTATTCCAATCACCCATTGTAATTGTATGGACAAGATAAAATATTTATATTAGAATAAGCACAGCCATTAACCACTGTCAAGAATACAAGAAACAAACCATGATAAATAAATAAATAAATAAATAAAAAACATAGAAATAATAGTATATAATATAATATTCAGATAAAAGGTAGCAATACAAGTTTGATCATAAGAAGTCGCAGCAGAGAAAGCCTTTAACCTAACTATCACAAAACTTGGCATCTCTGAACTTTGTTAAGTTCTATCTAGGGCAAACAAAACCATCTCTGACTCAAAAAAGTGAAATATTTAAATAATATTACTTGAAAAAAGGAGCACTATCTCGGACTCGGACGAACCATGATTAACAGTCCATGAAAATGATTGGATGAGACACCATAATGGGCTAATAATACAAAACTGATCATGATATGATGTGTGATGATGGGCATGAAACCCAACATCATCCATGATCCATCCATCATCATCATCATCACCTTTCTAGAAAGCCAGTTTTTCTAAGAACACCATTTCTCACTTCACTCAGATCTCTACCTTTCAGTTTCCTGCCAACACCTTCACAGACAGAAAAAGATGAGATTTGAGTTCTTGCTAGCCTCCTTGCAATGTACTCATGAGGTGGGACGATCTCATCTTCATTCTCACCATCGTCGTCGTCATCATTCTCATGGCTGCCATCATCATAACCATGAACTACCCATGATGAGCCATTGGCATGGACCATCATCTGCTTATTAGGTATGCTGACAGGAGCAGATGATCTCTTGCTGTACTCATTGTTCATCTCTTTTCTTGGTATCATCATTCTTGGTGTTCTTGAGGAAGAAGAAGATGAGGATGAAGAGAAGGATTTAGGGTTAATCTTTTGTTTAGGAGCTGAACTTCCTCCTGAATCCTCCATTACACCCCAGACTTCTTCTTCTCCAAAGTCTTCATCTTTCATGTATTTTTTCCCACTGGACCTTCTAGCCATGGATAATTTCAAGATTTCTTAGCTGAAGGGATATGAGGAGCTATTTATCTCTCTCTCTTTTCAAGTTATTAAAAAAAGAGGAGACCTTGAAAAAGGAAAAAGAGGTAAAAGAAAAGAGGGAAGGAGGAGGAGAATAAATTAAGGGATCTACCTTATCCTTTGAAACAAAATGCCTCCTTTAATAAAAAAGATGATAAAGAAAAGTAGGTGTACTACTAGTAACTAGAACACATAAATTCAGTGATTTTCCTAAGGAAAAAGGTGGAAGGGATCTATGGGGTTATAAATTGAAAAAATCCAAAACTGATCACGGATTTCAAAGGAATAATACTAATGATGCAGGAACTGCAAAAAAACCTGCAAAGGAAGGAAGAAGCATCAGAAAGATAATTTAAGTGTGTGAAAGGGAGAGATATGTCCGGTAAAGGACAAAAATGAAGATGAGAAGCAGTAAATAATTGGTAGAAAAATGAAAGTGACAATCTCAATGAATCACAATTACTGTGCTAAGATTAATAAAAGCAAAGGAAAGTGACAATGGAGAATCTCACTACTTTGTGTTAATCTTAAACATGGAAGAATGGAGATGAGATTGGAATAGAATCGTATTTTCCAATTGATGGTTGAAAACGAAGAATTAAAAAAAAATAGGTGATGGATTGAAGTAATTAGGCGCAGAAAGCAGGAAAAGGAAGGGAATTAGGTTAGAAAAGGATTGAATAGAAGTAAAGAAGAGAGTGATTGTCAGAAAGATGCAACCTTTCTTTCTTTCGCTTCAAAAATATGAAACTGAAAGGACATTTTGGCTTATTCTCTTCTCTTTCCCTTTTATGCCTTATATTTTCAGTTTCTTCTTTTGTGGGCTTCTTCTTCTTATATTGAAATTGAATTCTGTGGGTGGCACCTCACTTTTTTATTCTTCTATTTCCTTTTATTTAAGAAAGTGAAAAAAATGGTGGAAGCAAACGATTGGTCTAATCCCTAAAGCTGAGAAGGGTGGAACTCATCACTGAATTCCAGTATAGAGACCTTATCCAAAACGCACCACCCTCACCACTCACCACTCAACTCATTATTATTAAGCCTGCTCATCCTTGAGCCCTTCACAGTCGTCAGTCTCTCATCAATACTATACTTGTTTCCTTTTTCTTTCTTTTTTATAACGTCTAAACACATTTCACCTAAATAAATATCACAGGTAATTTATGAACAATTGAAAATATTAAGAAAGCGGGATTTAAGGCAAATTTTGGGATGGGCCATAACTAATAAAAAAAAAAAGGGGGGGAGTGGAAGGCAAACATGGATAACACAGAAACATTGGGAGTGATGGAGTTGGAAGTAAGTACTGAAACTCTTCAAGAAATTGATGTATTCATTGCTCCCTGGGTTTTGGGATATTATATAATAGCTCCTTGATAAGAGAGAATATAGGTCTTTGCTTTTTATTTATTGCTCATGGATCCTATTTTCTGCTCAGAACAACTCAAATACTAATATATTATTTGTATAACATAACTCTACAACTTTTTGAAAATAAGTTGTTGGAAAATAATATTACAGGGATTTTAAAAATTCATAGAACTATTCTCATTCGTTTGGTACCTATAAAATCATGACTAATTTTATTCAAGCATTCCAAAGATATCAGTTTTCTGCATTTCCTGAACCAGAGGTTATTTAGTGTAAGGTTTGTACTACTACCCAGCAATATGAGTTTTTTAGTTGGAAAATTTACCATATAAAAGCCTTTCCTTTTCTAAAAGTTAAACCAGGCCGGGAATGCAAGTGATGGGCCATTAAAAACACTACTTAAAGACAAAGAACTTCATCTTTTTCCTTTGATAAAAAAGATAAAAGAAAGGGAGGTAAATGGAGACGTACCGAAAGAGATGAGGCAGAATTAATTTTGCAACAACAGTATACTAAAATCAAATCAGTAATGCCTTCCAAAATATCAAATAGTAATGATGAAGTTGGTGATTCACCTTTTCAAGGTTGCAATACTTTCACTTGGTGGACCTGAAATGGTTTAC
The DNA here is from genome assembly GCA_002319775.1 of Fagopyrum tataricum. Classification (NCBI taxonomy): domain Eukaryota; kingdom Viridiplantae; phylum Streptophyta; class Magnoliopsida; order Caryophyllales; family Polygonaceae; genus Fagopyrum; species Fagopyrum tataricum. Next base: position 13,660,128 of record CM008286.1, read on the forward strand.
AAAAATAATAATGTAGCAGCACCAGCAGCAAGCAACTTCTATGGCATTAAGTGAGAATTTCAGATCATAAGCTGAGAAGAAGAACAAGAATGCCAAAAAAACTCTACTCAATATATCTCAATAAAAACTGTGATGTTTTATTGATATATGATCTAGACACTGGAGTATCTTATATTCTATTCAACACCAGAACATGAAAAGATGTAACATATTCTACATTTATATTATTAGCAGCTTCAAATTCTAAAACACATGCTACACTGCAATTATTTTGATTGCTTATATAGGAATATAGGCTATCAATCTTCTCGGCTAAATAAAACACTGGTTAAATTACTAACACGTACTGTACACATGTATCTCAAGTGGCGCTGCTACTACTCTCTCACTCACATCCTTCAGTATTTGCTTCCAACATTTTCACTTGCGTACCGCATGATAAAGCTCTAGGTAGTCAAGAGCCGGTCTGTTCCAGGACCAATCTTGATCCATCACACGCTTGCACAGTGAGTTGAACCAGTCCCTACCATCGTACCAAGCTGATAGTGCCCTGAATTTCACCATTAGTTTTTTTTTTAGCATCACAAATAGAAAGAACATCAGTAGCTTCACATAAGAGTTAATAACTCACCTATTGAGAGCATAGTCTATTCCAGATACATCAGCTCCTTCGAAATTGAACCCATTCGGCTCTAGGCCTTGAGCTTCTGCTCTTTCTTTGTCATGATCAACATCAAATACAGTATCATAAAGTCCTGCACAAACAATATGCACAAGTATGGCAAATTGTTTCTTACAGTGAATAATGAAAACTGGAAAGTGCATAGAGAACAACCGTTACAATAGATATCAGCAACTAGTAGTATACCTCCTGTTTTACGAACAACAGGGATGGCACCATATCTCATGGCTACAAGCTGTGTCAGTCCACATGGCTCAAACAATGAAGGTACTAGAACGAAATCAGCAGCAGCATAGATCTGTAATCATGCCAAAAGATTAACACTTGAAAAATAATTGTCAACACCATGACCTGAATAAATTTGCACCAAAATCAAATTAATATACCAAGTGGGAAAGTGGTTCATCATAAGTGAGACATAGGCGAGCACGGTCACCATGCGCAGAATGCAACTGGTTGGCGAGACTAACAAATTCATTTTGTATGCGATGATCTGGAGCAGAACCCAGCAGTATAAACTGTCATTTGCATCACTCAAAAGTCAGTTATATGGTTGTTGCACCAGTAGGCATATGGTAATAAAAAATGGCGCAATTTTTAAACGACTGCAGTTTATTCAGTCCATGTTAACAGCCCAGAGTGCAGATTGAACATCAAGTGCACTAATCTAGAAAAACAGCATAAAAAGGAGATAACCTGTCCATTACGATCTAAAGTGCGCCAGATGGCATGCTTGATAAGGTGGATCCCTTTCTGATGAGTCAAGCGAGATACCACTCCTATCAAAGGCATATCTTCTGTAACCTTGAGGCCAAGCCTTCTTTGCAAGGTTTCCTTGGCAGCTCTTTTCCCGTCAATAACATTTTCAGAGGTGAAAGGCACCTGAAATATTAGATATCACAATCAGTGACTAGCTTGATGAAAACAGTTAAGTTTCAAGTCAAGGAACCCTAACAGTAGTGGAAACTTGTGTGAAAATAGTTAAAATATGAACAAATATATGATAAGATGGAATTTACTACTCTTTCCTGCTTGGATTCAGATTTGGATCTGAAAAATTCAAGATGTTGAATAAGTGAAATACATTTGCAAACAAACAACACAACTATTGGAGAATGGAGTATTCTTGTAGGTCTATATCATATCAAATCTCACTCCAGGCTTCGAGTGTGTATAGGCTGTTAGAATTCGTTATGTACATGTAATCTTTTCTTTCATCCTCATGTAGTGTTTCCTCTTTCTTCCATTTCTTTGGCTCATAAATACTCCCTCTGTTTCATAATACTTGTCATTCTAGCCCATCTGACCAATTTCAAGAAAACTAACAAATACACCATTATACCCTCCTTTATTACTCTATTTATTTTCCTGTTTTGAAAACTACAACTAACAATCCTTTAAACATTAGAAGGGAAGATATGTTACATATCAAAAGTTCTATAATGAAACATTTTGAAATGGAACACAGATTCTGAGATTACACTAGTATTCAGAAAGTCATTGGAAAAGTTCAAAATTTCCTACTGTCATTACCTAGTGGCAAGTAAGGTCTCATTCCTATGTCCTATAAGATCTGAATTCAACTCAAGCCCTTTCTCTAAAGTAACGTGTAGCATTAATAAATTCACTTTTTTATATGTGAGAGTATAAAAGAAATTGTATTGAATATATCAACCAACATAATAATGACATAGTTTTGAGAAAGACTTGTACAGTAAGCTCCCCCTGTTCCATTTCCGACAAAATAAGCTCAATAGATGATGTACATTGAAACAGGAAAGACTTAGTAAGCTTAAATTGTTGCTACCACTGTCAAGTTGAAAGAGGAGATAATACTCACAGGAATAAATTTGTCATTGTATGGATCCCATATAACTGGATCAATCCCGTTTATTATACCATGAAATTTGTAAAGGTTAGGAGCAATCGCAGGATTTCCAGCAACTTCCCTCGAATAAGTTTCAGAGACCTATTAGTATCAGAAAATAGGAAACTTTTAAGGATCAAAGCAGAAACCCCATATGGCTAAGTCTATCCGGTATTATATAATAATTTAGTAGAACAATGCAACGCTTTAAATTCTGATAAACCGTGAAACTAATTCTCCATTGCATGCTTTGGATAGTTAAAAAATAAAAAAGGTAATGGCTTCCGTTAATTCTCATTCTGAATTGTGGCATCACTCTTTTACCTTCTGTATGAAATAGCTTTATAGTGTTATGACTTATGAATGCAAAATATACACTAATACACTAATATCATCAAACAAGAACCAATGATCATAAGAAACCTGACATTTTTTTTATAGTGAAATGCTTTATAAATGAAAATTGACTTCACAGGTAGGCAAAATCGAAAAAGAGCTTCAAGTGGTCAATGGTCAATGCAAGGGTCTCTTAGTTGAGGCCATGGGGTCATGGAAACAACAAAGACAGACCATTACAAGGGTCTAGAAACGGTGCTAACAATAGAGGGATCTTCACTTAAGATTTAGGAGGTAGCATGGGCTGTGTTTCACAATTGAGCAGCAGTGATTAGTGGTGACGGGTGACCTACTGACCTATGGGTGATAAAATCGGTGAAGAATGAATTTGCATGGTGAAGACGAAGTGGTTCTTGGCAGAGTGGCAGTAGCCTTGTCTGAATATTATGTTAATTTAACAAGAGATTGTGGAAGAAGTGGCAAGTAATATGGTGTTGGGATGTTTTACAAGAGTATTATTACTTACAGTTGTAGCCTTATCTGAATATGTCATGGCTTTTGCAATAAACTGAGTTCCAAACTCAAGATTGTGAATGGTGAAAACTATTCGAGCCTTACTCAGACCATACTGTTGGTAGTGGTCCTTGAACAACCATGCAACAGGAGCACTTGACCAATCGTGACAATGAATTATATCCTGTAATAAGGCACAAGTAAACAACATGTTTTATTTAATGTCAAAGCCAACGGATAGAATGTTTATGATTTGCTGCAAGCGCATGTACAAAGGATCCTAAGTAATCAATTTGTGCAAAACCAATGATCATTTTTCACGATCAAACTATATTCACTAGTAAACATTGTAGGAAAATCTTTTAAAAGGTAGATCAGATTAAGATATTAAGATGTACTGGTCCTGAACTTATCCAATCAAAAGGAATATGTTAAGTTCTTAATAAATTAGCAGACACTAGCAATTTATTTTTTTTTTAAAAAGACTAATAGGAATCTCAGCAGTAAGCTCAATACTGCCGCTCTGTGGAGAAGCCAAGATAGAAATATTTTAGGGAGAAATCAGCATGCATTACAGTTTTTGTTGGATGGACAGAATTGAACAGCTTCTACTAGTTGAGAAATAATTGCATTCCTATGTACTAATACTGATCAATAACCTGTCACCTAAATAAGGTTTGAAACGACAAACATATGAGGCACTTCTGAACAAAATCTAGTCTGCAGCAGCACACAAGGTACAGGGAAGTTTAAAACATGTTTTAGAATTATTTTGCTGCAAGGCAGTGATCCATACAATTATAGCTGATCCACTTGTCCTAGAATGTCTAAATTTAAGGTATAAACAGTCAGTCTGAAACATATCACATGTTAGCCTTACTACTCATTATAGCTGATCCACCTGTTGCAGGGCTATTTCAAATAGTCTCGCGAAGCAAAACCGAATAATTGAATTTCAAAGCAGAACTTACAGGATGCGATCCATTTTGTTGTAAGAATTCTAGTGCTGCGTGGCAAAAGAAACTAAATCTTTGTGCATCATTCTTGCAGCCATATACACAACCAGTCCAGAAGAACCTGTGTAGAATGGAAGAGAAATGCAATTAGGATATCAGAAATGAGGCACATCATAGAGACGTACTTATAAACAAAAAAAAAGGGAAGCTTTTACATAATTCCCACTGCTGTAGATGGCCAAAAAACATAGAAGCAGTGTTTAACAACAAATGCATCCTCTTAAAACTAAAATCCAGGAGTTATGCAGAACTTATATAAAACAGCATGAATGATAGATGAACATCACTAGACTCTGGGTAGACTATATATAATAGCACAGTTATATCATAATTACCCATTGCAAGGCTCCAAAAAGTAGACAGGTAGGCCTTCAACTTTCCCAAACCAAACTTTTATCTCCGTTCCACTCCAGTGATAGCTCATTTGAAAGTGGAAGTCCTTTACCTGATCATAACAGATGAAAATAAATCATGAACTGCAACAAGAAACACAGGGGGCTGTGAAATAAACAACTACTTAAATACTGCATGAAAATTATAGATGTGCATCTATGTAAAGCATGATTTTTAGTACTGAGCCGTAACAGACTATGAGAAAATAGATCTTGATGGTTTAATATTTATATGGAATGGTGAATGGAGTAGGAAACAGAATCTTACATTACTAAGATTCAGGCAATCATACTTTGGAAGAATAATATCAACATGGTGATTTAAATCTTGAACAGCACGAGATAAGCTAGTGACAACATCTCCAAGGCCTCCAACCTGCAAAGTGAAAACCAAGAGCAATTAAATATATAGAAGACTCAAATCATTACATATACAAGAAGCAAATCCCTCTCCTACCATTCTCCCTTAACCTTTTGCATCTTATATAACTAGGGGAAGAAACCCAATAGTTGTTTACTTCCACCATAAAGCGATACCACCTATCATCATGTGAGGTTGACATATACCAAATATGTTGGACATAGTTCAGTATTGTTGGTTTATATTTGATCTGTTTAGATTTAATCTTATTGCAATCCCTATAAATATCTAACAATACTAAGAGTCTCAATGTGTTTTTTCCACCTCTAACTCTGTCCCTCGTCATCATCGACGTCCTCTTCATATTTAACTCACAATAACTTTGTTTATCGGATCTTCCTATCCCAATCTGGCCACCTTTAATCTTATTGTTTAATTAATCTTATTGTCCATCAATACTAGGAGTCTAAGGACTTGTTGGGCATCCATATACAGATATAGGTATGAATATCAACATTAAAACAAACTCATACCTAGTGTTTGACATACATGTATATGGATATCAATCTCATCTCATATCTTGATTTACTCCTAAAAACACTTTTTTTTCTCTTTTTGATATACTCCAAAAAATAGAGGTGTCTCATATCTTATAATTTGTCCTCCCTTCTTCCTCTCTAGAACTCTTTCACAAGAGGAAAATCTTCATAAGATTTCTCTCTTCTTTGTCATATACTACACTACACCTACCAAACAAAGGGACATCCAATCTCATACTATACCGATACCTGACATATTGATATCTAGATATGAGCACCAAACAGGCCCTAAATGTGGTTTTCCACCCTCATTTGCGTGAGTTTTAACCTAAAACTCTTAGTACCATGTCAAATAACAATAGATGCTTGGAGAACACCCAACATTCTTTTACTCCCACAATTACCCAGAAATTCTGAATATAGTCATGCGTAGTCCAAAAGAATATAAAGTCAAAAGGGTCAATCAGCAATTCACCTTTGCAATAGGAGCCATTTCAACAGCAATATGGGCAATGTGCATAGGTGGCTCCTTTGTAATTCCACCAAACACAGGAACATGGTAATCCATACGATCTTTGTTGTCGAAAATTCCACCATCTTCTTTCTCAGAGAATACAAAGTCCATTATATATGCGTCCAACGGAACCTTGACTACAGAGACATTAACAGACAAGTAAAATATGCATCAAACAACAAATAGGATCTCATAAAAACACTGAATAAGACCAACGTTGCAGATTATAACTACAAGAACTACCAGTTAAGATATTGCACTCAGCTGTATATACCACACAATCTGACCAACAGTCAGGCTCTCATCAGATATGCCAGATTCTAATTTCAAAGACTGAAAATTCCCTGAACGACACCGAGACCAAATACCCAAACAAACTATAGCACATTAATATGTGGGGTGAAAGAGAAACCCAAATTTGTCTTATTAGCTTATGGTAGCTAGTTATCTGAGGAGTTCTGATAATAAAGCTATCTCATACAACCGAAGAAAGCAATTTCCTTCTACTAGAGTACATGAACTTAAGATGTATGATGACGAAATCTTTTCAATATGTTATCCACCTATTTGTATTGTAGTTCCTAGATAATAATAATAATTTTCATTATTACTATATAAAAATACATACAAGTTGTGTATAGTCAAGGTTCTCATCCTAGACGAATATAGGGAAAACATGAATTGTATAACAGACTAAAAGAGCAATAAATTTAGAAGAGGAAGGAAAATGCCAAACATGATGCTAAATGTTAGAACGAACATCACAAGGCTAATTCTCAGGGGGGAAAGTACAGTTTCTGGAGTTGAAATCTCACCAGTTGTTTTGACATGAGAACCGTTTTCAGCAGGGACCATCTTTTGTGGTGCCAATGGGCCTTTACGATGAGTCCACCGATTAAAAGAGCATCTAAACCAAACTTCTGGTTTCCCATTGAGGACTGTATTAGCAGGGTTATAGTAGACTGTCACATTCTCTCCCGCCTGAACATCCAAAGGATCAGTGTAGACTATATGCTTTTGAGACATCAAAAACCTTTTCAAGCTCCTTTCTTTTATCTCAGCTTTCATCAGAGCTGTCTTTTCGGCCTGTATCAATAAATGACACTCGTGAGCTATAATATTTAATAGACCTGAAACACAAACTGAAAACTTTGTACACCAAAAGCTATTCCTAACAAAAACAAGCAAGATGCTAGCTGCAACATGTTCACAGGTAAAGTGAAAATGTCCACTTGTTGAGCTAACTAATACCAGTGAGTCAGTGACTACCTATGCTCTCTACAGAAGCAACCATGCATCTTAGTATATTTTAATCTTCTAGATTAGCATTTTATTTTCATGTAATGCCTTATCTTTTCACATACTGCGGTTACATTGACCAATGACAAAGTATGGAATAAACAATGTAAAAGGAATAAAGTGCAATATAATAGAATTTGATTATTCAGTGAGCAGCTTTGGCTGCTAGAATATTTCAAACTTTGAATTATTAAAGGTCCTATCCTACAGGAGAAGAAAAACTGTTTCGAGAAATTTTATTAGCTTCGAATTTTGAAATACCTGCTTACAACATTGTCATGCACTCATGCTGCTGCTTAATAAAACAAGAGGAAACGATAGTTAAAACTACATCTCTCTCTCTCTAATGATTACTTAATAAATTATAAATCTTATTTGGGAAAGAAAATGTCCAGTTGCAGGCAGCTTATGAAATATTTAGTCTGAGTTCATCGTGGATAGAATAATGTATAAATAAGGGCTTTCGCTAAACCATAGACTACCCGGAAATTTTTGCAAGCTACACTAATCAGCTGCCAAAGAATTTACCTTGGCAAGTATGGCTTCCTCCCTTGCCCTCCTATCATTCTCAAGCCTTTGGAATATCCTTTCTTCTTCCTCAACCCAATACTGCTCATCAGGGATAGGTTTTGGAACAATAGCATGGAAATCTTGGCGATTATTATTGTCATACAAATTTGCCTTCTGAGGTGGTCCATCAGCAAAAACCCAGTCCAAAACGAATGCTTGATCAGGTAGATCAACTGCTAAAGATGCAAGAATAACCAATACAAGAAAGTATTTAATCATCAAGGTTCTGCTATTTGTCTTGTATAATATTGGTAAGTTTTCCACATAGTTTGTACAAAGAAAAAGAGGCAAAGTGTTTCTTTCTTTGATAAAAACTGATTCATCTAGTTGAATATTTAGCCAATACCATCAAAGTGGAGTGTATTACTTCAGCGCGGTCCTAGTTTAAGAAAATTATGATGCTCTCCAGTTATTTACATTCCACAAGGACAACCATCAATAATTCTCATGGTTTTATCATGATCAACCAGTGTTGAGTAATATAAACAGATGATAAGAATCTCTATGTGGGTGTTTGCCCATTAAATATTTGCATGGTTTGCACTATCTGTACTGTAATGCTATAGACATCAAGATTATAGTTCAGGACACAGCATACCTTCAGTGTACCACCAGTCAGCACCCTCCTTCTCAGATTTAACTAGCTTTTCCTTAATAGATAGTCCATCTCTCCAATTATTGGTCCCTCCATGAATCCAGATTTCATTGGCACGAGCAAGAGGACCAGAACTCCTGTTATAGTACAGCCTAAACACACCCTGAACCTCACAAGTCTCAAGGTACCACAGATTATCAACAGATGATGATGCTTTCTTCGTTAATTCTTGCAACATTGCACGGCCTCTTTCAGCTTCAGCCTTGGCCTGTGCTCTATGAGCTTCACGTGCAGCTCTCTGTTCTTCTAGTCGCCTCTGCTCTTCTGCCTGTCTTTGCTTCTCCGCTTGTTCCTTAGCCAGCTGTTCAAGCTCTCTCCTTTTCTCCTCAAGCAAGAAATCTTCAAAAGCAGCTGCATTCATTCCCCCTTCCACAGTTATGTGGAAGTCATTTCTATTATTATTATCATAAACATTTTTCCCGTTGAAGACGACAAAATCAATCTTATAAGCTTCCTTAGGAACATGTATCTTACAAGACCACCAGTCACCATTCAAGTTACTCTTGTCCATTTTAACAGTAAATGATTTCCAACGCCAATCATTATATGCTCCCATAATTAAAACGTCTGATTCATCCTTCAGAACAGAAAGGTTCCGATTAAAGAATACATCTATATCTTTACCAGGTCTTACTACCTGAGGATAGGTAAACAATTTGTTCTGAGTTGCCCGTGCTAGCTCCTCAATTACTTGTCTAAGCCTTTGTGCTTCCATATCCAGCTTGAACTTAAGAGAAGAATCCTCTTTGTCACCTTGAGATTCTGTATCTTCAGGATGTCTTGACAGCTCAGTTTTCAACACCGCAGCATCAATGCCGTTCAACTCATCACCTCTAAGATCACTAGGATCTACATCGTCTCCTTGAACTCCAATTTCAACTGATCCAGACCCTAAAGTGCTATTTTCTGCAGACACTAGACTATTCATATCATCATTTGAAGTTACCAGACTTTTCGTATCATTAACAGCTGATACCAGACTCTTCTCGTCTTTGCCTAATGCTACTAGACTACTTCTATCGTCACCTACTGCAACGAGACTTTTTTCATCATTTCCTGATGCTATAAGACTTTTTTCGTTTTTGGACAATGATAAATTAATTGCTTGGTCACCTACTGCTGCTGCTGAACTCAGTGATTCATCTCCACTCTCATGGTTACCTTGAGTACTCCCATTTTGCTTTAACCGGCTTCTGCCTTCACCAACCAACTGTTCATTTTCTACTGATATTGCTAAAGCTTTACCATTAGTTTCATTACTTCTTTGATCTTCAACTTTCATTCCACTGGAAGCAACATTATCCTGTCTGCCTTCTCCATCAACTCCAATTTCAGGGGCTCTTTCACGCACTCCTTTTGCAGAAGGCACTGAATGTTGACCATCACCACTGCTTCTCTTTACTGGTGCCTTTGGTATATACCCCTTCGAACTCGGGCCATATTCTCTACCCTTGGACGATGATGCTTTCCTTGGCCTCTTTTTTTGGAAGTCTAAACAAGAACCATACATACAGAAAACGACTGTGAATGTCATCATCAATCAAAGGGGGGCTAGAGAGAAGAAAAAAATTATGAAAAGAAGTAGAAGAAATCCAAAAAAAAAGTCAAAAGCGAAGCAGAACGAACCTGAACTGGCTGATATTTGAAGTGATGCTCCACTCGAAGGGAAATTTATACACCATGAATAAGACTGGGAAAACAGAAAGGCATACACAGCATACAGATTAAATAAAAAAGGTGCCACGGTAATAAAAGACTATCAAAGTAAAAGTTTTTTTCTTAAAGGCAAAACAGAAAGCTTCAACTTTAAACTCTGGCATACAAAAAACTCAGACATAGATCCTGCAGATTGATAACAATGCCGCAAAATCAGTTATTCGATCAATTACCACTTCGTTCTTCAAAAACGAAACCACGCGTTGCCAGAAAGAAACGTGGAACATCTCGTACAATTGTAAAAAAAAAAAAAAAAAAAAAAACGGTCGCCAACGCAATCCCCATTGAATGACAAGAGAACACATAATTCTGATAATCAAATTTAAGTCGAAAACACACGATAATCAACAATCACGACATGGAACTAACTATACGTATCCATTTAACCTAGCACTATGCGGCTATGCCCAGTGATCAGTATTTGCGTCAAATGACACGACAAAAATAAAATCAACATTTAGAGACAAAACAATCGTCAAATGGAAGCGACTGCGACGTGTGTAAAAAAATGTACCTGAGTGTAACGAGTGATAGGCCGGTACGAACACAGACCGAGAACGGGCCTTACAATACGCAGGTGAGAATAATCTGTGAAACCACAACTTGTGAGCGATCTCCGAGCTTGCAAGGCAGCATCCATGGCGGATTGTGTTATTCTTCTTTAGAATTTCGATTATTATCTAACATCCCCTCGAACTCCCCACACTCCGATCGAAGAGAGGGAAGGATTGTGAGAGAGAAAGAGACACTGATCAGTCTTTCACTCTTCGGGATGTAAAAATGATGGCACCCAAATGTTATTTTTTTTGCTTTTATATTAATTTTAAAATCTGTTTGATTAATTATTTAAATAAGGAAAGAAATGCAGAGGAGAAAGATGAGTGAGCGGCTGAGATATAAATTGGAACTCGTTCACAGGCATAGAATGTGAACCGTTGGATTTCCTATGAGAGGTGCATTGTAGTAGCGTGTGGTATGGGATCTGAACCGTTCGTTTTTGAACTGTGTTGAGATCGAGAGTGGACAACCGTTGATTATGTAGCTGCGAATGGGCATGTTACAGGAGATTAGCTGGCAATTAAGAATCCAATAAAGGAAGCCACGTGGACCGCTGATGGTTGTTATGTGGGCCTAGAGTGGACAGTGATATGGCAGCCCATTTGTGACATAGTAGGATTGCTCTTTTCGTCGTCATCTTGTTAGCCGGTGGAAATGTGTAAAGTGTCAGCTCAAATCTGTCGTTTAATCAATTATACTTGGGAAATTTTCAAAACAATGGCTTAGTGATAATTTTCTTAGAGTAATTGATACACTTGTAGATATATAGAAGTTCTTTACTTGACAAGAAACAACTCTTGAACATATTACAAGTAAATGTAGTTTGAATATATATTAGTATATTACACCATGCTTGGCATTCTCTTATGGTTGTGGTGAATAAATGGGCTTTTATATCTTATGATTGTGGTGAATAGATGAGTTTTTATATCAGATATGATAGTTACTTAATTATTTAAAAGATTTACAAAATTAAAATTTATCACTATAATTGTTGACATGGGTAGAGTACCACACTTTAAGGGTATGGAGTCTTCTTGTTTGAGTTCCATGAAGGAAGAGTGAGTGGGCAAAATCATCATCGATGTGAGACGGGGTCTCGTTGTTAGGGTTATATTTTGGACCGGTTTAATATGTCACATATGTTAGCATCTCGCATTATCCTTATTGTCGAATTATTGGTTTATCTATATTAAACTCCTCAAAAAAAATCTCCTTGAAAGTAAATGTGGCTAATTTGGATGAACCATTATTCGAGATGAGAGTTATTTTGAGTAGAATTTCTAAATCAAAATGTATGTTACAGGGATACAATCTATAAATTAAAAATAGTTAAAATGAATTGTTTTCTACAAATAAAACTCTTGTGGAAAATTCTTGCAGATCCAAACAATATATGTGTTAAAATTATCAACGAAAATAGTTTAAAAAATAAGAACATTCTCCATTACCAATTGAAAGGTAGAGCTTCTTGGCAATGGAACAATCTTATTAAACTAAAAACGTTCAAAAAATGTATCATCTGACATATTGGAAATGAAAAAACAATCAGCTTTTGGCACGATAGTTGGGTATCTACAACTCTACTAATAAAGATGGTCCAAAATACAAATCAAACTGATAAAAGTATTAAAGTCAATCACTTCATTAATAACTCAAAAAATTGAGATAACAACAAAATTGATAAAGAACTACAAAATATCATAACTCTGGATATTAGGAGAATGATTAATGATATAATCATTCCCAAAAACGAGATCCATGATAGACTATATTGGAGATGTAGTAAGAATTGATGGTTTTCTACAAAATCGGCCTCCGATATGATTGAAGTGGAATCAAATATCCAACCAAACCATTTTTGTGAATGGATCTGAAAACTGGATACCCAACCCAAATTGAAAACTTTATTTGGAAATTTTCAATTAACGGTTTTCCGACAAAAGCAAAACTTGATGCAAGAAGGATTGTCGTTACAAGGCATTGCGATCTTTGCAACCATCACCTTAAAGATTTGTTTCCATCTGCTCCTTGATTGTCCTCGCACTAAACAAATTATTGCCAAAATCGATATAACCATCTTCACCGAACTTAACAAAATCAACCTCCATAATAAAATAAAAATAAAAATAAATAAAAAACTCATGTCATCCTAGAGAAAATTAAAAATAAAATAGGAATAAACAAATTTGCGTGTCTCGCAACTGTATGGTGGAGTATCTGGTTCTTCAGGAACAAAATCATCTTTAATAATGAACATATGGACTCCGATAATAAGGTAATTACTTTCATCAAAAACCAAATACAAAATTGAGAAATTAACATAACTGATTAGGACAATTACGACATAAAACAACAACCAAAGAATTGTAACTCAAATAAAAGGAAAAAAACACAATATTAACTTTAAACGTAGCTTTGATGGATCAAAACTCGAATAGGGAATCACGTATGTTGGATATGTAATCCGGAATCACAATGTTGATGATATTAGCCTCGACGCAAAACAAAAAACATTTTTTTTAATTTGGTTATAAAAGCTGAAGCATTTGCCCTCAAAACCGGTTTACAAGAGGCTATCAAACTACAAATTAAAAAATAGAATTTGAAGGTGATAACCTGTGTGTAATCAAGGCACTCCAAGTTTTATGGAGCTGTCCGTGGGAGGTCGAGATGGTCATATCCGAATCCAGACTGGATCTTCGTTTCTTTGACGAAATCCGTATTAGGCATATTTTCAAACTGAACTTCATGTTCTTATCCGCAAGGATACTTTAGGTTGGACTACCTCTATGAGATAGACCATCTAATTGCTTTTATTTAAAAGAAAAAAGAAAAAAGAAAGCTATGTAACTACAATACCCGAACGTTAGTTTTGCATCAAATGCTTTGAATTTCAAACTACAAAAAATGTTGATGTTGATACCAACGAACTCCTTAAAAATATTCTTAACATGAAACACACTGAATTTCTCAATAACTACCTTGGTTGTCCAATAATCAATGGTAGAGTCACCAAACATACTTTTGAACACTTAACATGTAATACCAAGAAACAACTATCAAAATGGAAAGGCAATCTCCTCTCCCAAGAGGAAAGAAGCACGTTGATTAAAGTTAATCTCTCAGCCAAACCAATTTACACAATGCAAAGCTTCTTTCTCCCTAATAATGTGCATGACCAACTTGACAAAACCTACAGGGACTTCTTTTGGAACAAAGGAGATAATCACAGACCTCTGATTAACTGAAATGACGTTTGTAAACCTAAGAAGTATGGTGGCTCTGGCTTGCAAAAGTCCAAAGATATAAACAAAGCCCTTCAGATGAAGCTTCTCAGGAAGATCCTTGCCGAACCAAACAATGTTTGGGTCAAAATCATAAATGAAAAATACCTACAAAATAAGAACTTATTAAATTATCGGAAAAAAGGAAAAACCTCTTGGCAATGGAATAACCTCACAAAACTACTTGTTGAATTTAAACAAGGTCTTCAATAGCATGTGGGAAATGGAGCTTCTATTAACTTTTGGCTCGATAACTGGGCCTTTGAAAAACCCTTAATTTGGTTTTCAAATAATAGAGACAACATCAACACCTCGAAATCTGGTAACCAATTTATCAAAGAAACAAAAATTTGGGACATTGATATGCTAAAAGAAGAGCTCAAGGATCTAAACAATGATGATATTTTAAAAACCATTACGAACATTATTATCCCAAAAAATAACATTCAAGATAGACTCTACTGGAGTAAAAGCAAAAATGGCTGGTTTTTCACTAATTCTGCTTTTAGCCTTCTCGAAGAAAATAAAATTCGTTCATGTTCAGGCCCCCCTTGTGATTTGATTTGGAAACTCGACACACAACCAAAAATTTAAAAAAAATTATTGTGGAAAATTGCTCTAAATGGCCTACCCACAAAACAAAAACTCAATGAACGAAGAATCGCAGTCACAATGAAATGTGAATTATGTAACCACCATACAGAAGACCTACACCACATTCTCTTTAAATGCCCTTATACAAAACAAATCATCAATAACATAAACCCACAAATTCTACAAACTCTTGAATCTCAATATTATAACAATATCAAACCTAACACATGTCTACAAAGCATAAAAAGGATCTTAAACCCTTCAAATCTCATCAGCTTAGCGAATATTTGGTGGGGCATTTGGTATACAAGAAATAAAATTATTTTTCAAAATGAAACTGGCCTCAACACCACTGAATTTATAAAATACCAAATGTAAACTTGGACTAATAGTAGGAACTTGGGTCACAATCTAACAACAAACCCCAAAAAGAACACCAACCCCCCAAGAAAGAAAAAAAAACATCAATTAGGAAAAAACCCCGACCACTTTTATCAAACTCAACTTTGATGGATCAATGCTTGATTCCGGCAACTCGTCCTTCGGCTTTGTCCTTAGAAACTAGGGCTGATCATCGGTCTAAAACCGAACCGAACCGCCATAAACCGAACCGCCATAAACCGAACCGAACCGAAAACCGAAAATTGAAAAAAACTGAACCGAAAACCTAAACCGAAAACTTCGGTTCGGTTTAGGTTTAAACCGAAAATTTTTGGTTCGGTTTAGGTTTAAACCGAGAATGAAGAACATCCCAGATGAAACAAAGTGCATCCACAAATTTGAAACGATATCCATCCATAAATTGAAACCAAAAGCACAAATTCTAAACAACATCCAATCGAAAACCAGAAATTCGAAATAAATGGTAGAAACACAACGACAGATCCAAATTGATACACAGTTTGTCTAACTTTTAACAGATCTGTATATCCATATTCAAGAAAACGGGAAATAAAGGAGGAATAACTAGGATTGAAGAAAAAATGGAGATCAAGAACCAGATCTAGGCTATCTTGTAGTGACTTGTACATGAATCTTCACCTTCAGAATCCATCTAGTCGCCCGTTGTCCTCGCCGCCACCTCGCCTTTCTCCGATATCAGATCCAATAGCGACTCGTGGAAGAACTGAGAAAATACTTCACACTTACGCTCGTCGCCTCACAATCGTCTCCTGCCCTTTTCTCTTATTGAAGAACTGGAGAAAACGCTTGCGCTCAACTCACCATCGCCGGAGTTGGTAGAAGTGATCGGGAGAACTTGAGAAATCGATCGCGCTAGCCGCCGTCGCCTCTTGTCCTTGTCTCTTGTGGAAAGCTAGAGATGGAAGTATAACGCAGGAAGCATAAACCTAAACCCTAATATCTATTGACATATCAGACCCTAAACTCCAATAGCCCATTAGCACAAACGGCCCAAACCCCTTTTTTTAAATAAAAGTTCGGTTTAAACCACGGTTTTCGGTTCGGAACCTAAACCGAACCGAAAACCCAAAAATATCAAACCGCAAACCGAACCTATTTTTATGGTTTACGGTTCGGTTCCAACCGAAAAAGTCGGTTTAGGTTCGGTTCGCCTGAACCGACCTACTTTTGCTCACCCCTATTAGAAACCACTTAGGTGATATCATTTCTCTCGGAGCTGAAAAATCAAAAAATAAAACAATTATTGGTGTGGAAATGTTAGGTCTTTACCACGGAATTAAGAAAGCAATGAGCCTCAAAATCGAGAACATCATTATTGAAGGTGACAACCTCACTGTCATTAATGTAATTTACGGCTCATGGCACATCCCTTGGGAAATTGAAATGTTAGCTGCTGACATTCTCATTGAACTGAGCAAATTTAAATTAGTTCGCACTGCACACATTTTTAAGAGAAGTAAACGGAGTAGCTGACAGGCTTGCCCATCTTGAACACCTACCTTCACCGTTTAACATTTCTGCAAATCATGAACTTCAAGTTCTCATCCGCAAGGATGTCCTAGGATGGACTACGACCAGAAAGTAGCCCCTCCTAATTCTTTTCCTCTTTTAAAAAAAAAAAAAAAAGCTTTGTTGGTGTGAATTTGACGTGACGTCAGTGGTTCTGCTAGCCCAATTAAGACTATGAAATAAATAGAGCTAACGGGTCTTGGCCCACTAAACCAAGTGGGCCATACACATTGGGCCTCAGGTGTGTGGAAATTTAAGAACACACACCTAATTTCCTATAATCACTGATAAAGACTACTCCTTGGGCCTATGTGCCACAAAATAAGTTACTGGACCACCATCATTTCTTGCTTCATTCTTTGGTTTACTAAAACTACATGTTTTGAAAATGCTAATATTTAGGTATTTCATATTTTTCTTTTAACGAGTATTTTCAATTTAGAAACCAATAATTAACTCTATAGACTACAATTTTTTTTTTCTAAATACTTATTTAAGTTTATAATTTTATTTATTTTAATTTCCTACTTATTTTGTTTTGAATATCAGCCAAAAAAAAAATCTTATTTGTTAAATTGAACATTACAAACAATTAAATCCGGTGAGTGTGTTTAAGTTCAGATGCCATAGGATTCGTTAGGGAGCCTTATTTTAGTTGTTTATGAATCTTATCAAGCTTATTGTAAAAAAAAAAAAAAAGGCTAGACAGTAGACGTTTGGTAACACAAACTTACCAAGATTATGATAATTTATTGTAACTTATAAAATTTTCATTATATATATATATATTTGGTAATGGTAAATTCGGAGACCACCCGGTTCGATCGGCTTAGCCGCTTTACGTTCGGATCGGGTAGAAAGTCGTGGCCCATTGTTGGGGATACCCTCCCAATATCAATTTTTCCATACATGCCCTACAAAGATTATATTTAAATAAAATGTTCTCTTTTATATAATTTTACACATATATAATCTTCAATAAGCTTCGTTGTTTCAAACACTCATCAAACTTATTAAAAATAATAACTTTGTTTCATCGACTATCTATTTTAGCTACCCAACAAACTTCAACAATAATAATCTTCAGTTTCAACTTCAATCCCAATAAATTTGATATTTTTTAATAATATTACTTTTAAAATTTAGGTGTTTCATTCGCAATTTATACTTGTTACTGTGTTTAAAGGGTATCAAGTCTCCTATCGATAATTTATAATAAATCATAATAGTCTTAGGTGATGAGATTGTAGTGACATGTTGAAATTTAAACAAGTTGAAATTTAAGATTTTTTTTTTCCCGTTGCTGTATTTATTCAGGTTTCAGACCCGCCAACATTTAAATGTATAGTTTAACTTGAAGCTGGAATAAACATAAATGAAATTCTACTCTATTTTTGTTTTATTTTTAAATAAAAGCCAAAATTACTTTTTAATTTGATCGTTTAATATAAACTGGCGAGCCTTGGATACGAGACCCACCAGTCAGCTTCCGCCTCTATAATCCTCGTGGAGGATCTCATCCGTCAGGATATCATAGGAAGGACGATCTCCAGAATATAGTTCTCCCTAATTCCTTATCGTGCTGTATCAAAAAATAAAATAAAATAATAACATAAAAAGGTAAGAGAAAAAACAAATGGATTTAGTTGACTCCAAATAATGAGTCACACAATCATATTGTTCCGGATTTTTTGGATCATGTTGGACCTTTGCGGTCATTTCTTATGTTTTTTGTTATATTTTTTTCCTTCTCTTAGTTCTCGATATATGCATGAAGGTTTGCTCGTTGCCGATTTTCGGCCTCTCGATACATAAATTAAAGTCTTGACGCCCACGTCAGGCCAAAGACCATCCATCGAGCCTAGTGACCGCATACTAAGGCAAGTACGCTCGTAACTCAAGGTTAACTCTGATATCGCCCCATGTGATAGGACATTGTCCCATGCAACCATGTTCGCACAGAAACTTCCCAGGAAGTCACCCCATGTCTTATAAACATTTGTTGTAAGACCCATGTCTTAGAGTTACCTCCTGAGATGTTTTATGTGCACGCATGGTTGGCATGAAGACAACGTACCTAAGACCTCGGGTCTTATAGATGGTATCGGCTCGGTGGACAGTCATTGGTGTAACACCCCAAATCCGTAGGACTCGAGGTGCGACTAGGCTAGGATCTCACAATGGATCCTGAGCCTAGCCTGACAACAAGTTCACTGAATCTTACAACAAGGCACAAATAGATTAAATACAAAACATCAAAATAATATATATATATATATATATATATATATATCAAAAGGTAATACATAAGTACCGCTGAGTACAAATAAAACATAACTGTACAAAAAAAGATCCCATAAACCTCGATAACGACCCAGTGTACGGAGCCCTCAGCGGATCACCCACTCTGGATCACTCTGCAGCCCTCCTAACCTGCAAATGATCTACAACACGGTATAAAATCGTTAGCTAACCATACACATATATATAGATATGCAAGAGCACAAACACACATCAGGAATCATAACACATCATCATGCTTTCACACATTTACCCGGTTTATTATCTTTATAAAGTCCAATCACTCAAGCGTATATATATATCAATATGAATATATGTGACACGAGGAATATAACCCTCGCCTCTCGGGGATGGTGCCAGCTGGAGTGGTGATCCGGTCCCACCTCCCGTGTACCATATGGGAGTGGTGCAGGTGGCCGGCCCACTGAGCCAGACTGGCCTACCCGTAGAGAACCTCCAGACTCCCAACGGGATGAAAGGACAAGTTGTCACGGCCCTACAATGGGCAGTCACTAAACCATAGGTAGGTAATCATCACAACACATGCTATCAATCATATAACACACACACCACTCATGCACATACCTCAACCTCGAAGTAGTCTCACTACGATCAACTCTCAATCGGGTCCACCCCAATCCGGAGGACAACACTGCCTAGTAACAAGGCATACCAATATATCAAACTCATATCCATCACAGGGGTCACACATAGATCGGCCGCAGGCGCGGTGACAGTGGCCACATGCAACGCAGGCACGACGCAGGCGCTGTGACACGGCTCCTGCAGGGGCGGCGGCTTCCAAGCGCGGGGGCGGTGACAGTGCAGAGTGTGATCCCGCGATTCCTCTTCGGCTCTTCATGTGATCAAATCACGTCTTCTCTCATCCAAAACCAATCACATACATATACATACATAAACCAACATCAACATGCCTCTTCATACATCTAATCCTAAGCTAGAGAGGAAGAACAAGAAAGAAAGAAGGGAAGGAGAAACAAGATGCTCACCTCTACTGCTGGACCAGGCAAGGAAAAGCACCACAACCACAACTCAGCTGGCTTCCAAGCTCAGCAACCACATCTACCATCAACATCAACCACAACAACACACAACTCTCTTCAAACTCTAAGGAATCCAAAACAAGATCAAGGTGAAGAAGGGAGAAGAAAGAAGGACGCAAGGAAGCTGGGTATGAAGTGAAGAAGCAACCCTTGCTCAACAAGGAAAGGAAGAGGTAAGGAAGAGAGTAAAGCACGAGTCAACCGGTCAACAAAACCGGCTGCGGCCGCAAGAAACCGCAGGGGCGGTTCTCTTATCCGTAGGGGCGGAAGAACAGACGAGCCGCAGGGGTGGCCTCACGGACCCGCGGGGGCGGCAAAGGCCAAAATTGGCTCTCAAAGACTAAGGCTCTTACAATTGGCCTGACGTGGGCATCAGGAGTTTAAATAGGGGAGATTGTAACACCCCGTGAAATTGTCATCCCGCATCATTTGAATGAGGATTTGTAATTAACTTATAAGTATGGGTTGTTATTCATGCCAACAAGGATTTCAATTTTTGATAGAGGAATGACAAATAAATTTGGAGTTAAGCGTGTTCGTACGGAAGCTATTATTGTATCCGCAGCTGGTCCAAAACTTCTCCAAAATCTTAGGTTAGAATGGTTTAGACTAAGCCATTTTCTATAGAAGTATTTTTTTTAAATCAAAGATTTTAAAATATTTCCAAACACAAGTAGTTACTTATATTTGAAAATTATTTCACTCTATTATTGAAACTACTTTTAAGAATCAGTTAACGGCCTATAAATCCTAATATTTCTCGTTTTTATTTCAAATTTAGTTTATATATTTAGAGTGGGGTATATATGGGATTGAGATCTTCCATTCTTGATTATTATAAATGAATTATGATCATTTAAATGAGACAAGATTAGAATAATCCTTGAAATTTTTGAAATTAATCCGTCAGGCTTTATTTCAATCGGAATAAAATCAATCCTACATAGGTCCATAATCAATCCTACAAAGTCCGCTCATGGTTTCATAACTTTAACTTCCTATGCCATTACCCCCACCATGTCATTTCAAAGATAAATGTCATTGTGAAAAATGACATTTTTATCTACATATGTATTTTTGAAACCGTACTTGCGCAATCACGTTTAGCTGTGGGGGTTGATTCAAACCGTTGAAGTCGTTCCTAAGGATTAATGGTGACAAACATTTGTTGTGTATGGTAAATCAACACATCAAGTCTTTTCAAGGTTCCTACCTAGCTTTGAGCCCACATGAATTGGATGAAAGTGATGTTCTATTTCACCATTTTGCTATCAATTCAACAGTACCACATTATTGATGATTAATAATCTCACTGCACATGCTCACGCTCTTCATCCATTACCCATTCAGCTAAGAGTATTATTCGAGATATTTGAGTAGGGCTGTTAATTTTTGTCCAGTTTCATCATGAACCGTTAGAACCGAACCGCTAATTAACAGTTTAGTCCGGTTTCTGCATTTATCTTATTATAAAAATTAAAATCGGACCGTTTAATTATATATGGGTCCAGTCCGGTTCACATTTAATAAGAAAAGATATTTCTCTTATTGAAATTGTCTACTAAAATCAAAAGAAATGAAAATAAAAAATATTGAAATTGAGGGGGACAATCTTACAATTATCAACTCAATTAAGAATGTTTGGAAATCCTCATGAAAAATTGATCTCATAATCTCAGATATTTCTCTTATTATGTCCGGGTTCTTGCAGGTAAGGATCAACCATATTTTCAGGGAAGTCAACGGTGTTGCTGATAGACTCGCAACGTTAGGCCAAGACAGCCCTGCAGCTGGAGGAGTGGTCTCAAATGAAGTCGAAGTTTTCATCCGCAAGGATGCTATAGGATGGTCCACCAATAGATGGTGACCAAGCCTAATCCCTTACCTTTGTAATCAAAAAATAAAATAATAAAATAATAAATAAGAAAAGATAGAACCGTTTTAATAATTAGGAAAAAAGGTTTAAAAAATAGTAAAAAGTAAAACGGAAAAGCGGAAAAGAGTACATATAAAAATGTAAATGTAAATCATTAAAGTAGTAATTCCGTATCTCGCAGCTCGTAATTAGGGTTGTTGGACGCAATTCGTTGGCCCAATGAAAGAACTCACAAAGGTGAGTTAGATAAGAGACCCTTTTTTGTATTTATGAGTATCAAGTAAACTCTTTTGTTCTATATGATACAAATTAAAGAATGCCTCTAAATTTATTTAGAAAGTCTAATTGAAAGGACTATTTGGTAATTTGAGTTATAAAGACGAAGCCTAATCGAGTTACATGAGGTCGAATATAAAAATCTTGTAGTTAGTTTTAGTTGGTTTCGAACACGCCCACCTTTCTACTCTTTTACTAACTGAACTAACTGAACTTGGGTATTTTGTAGTTATTTTTTGTATATTTATACTTAAAATCTAATGTTAATACACAATATTGATACCCAATTTCAATTACCCAATGTAATACCCAATTTCAATTACCCAATGTAATACCCAATTTCAATTACACAATGTTAAAACACAATATGGTTCGAAACCTACCAATTTCAATTATATAATATACCCAATTTCAATTACACAATGTTAATACACAATATTTTATTTCTAGTTGAAACATAGCAAATCTCATAATTGGAATCCCCTCAGAAAATTGGGCCGTTTTCCAACAAATAAAACTCTGGTGCAAATTTTGCAAATATCAAAAAACAGTGGGTCGGGATCATAAATACCCAAAAATGGATATGAAACCCTAATTTCTTGTTCATCTTCTCCTTAAGGTTGAATACGGCACCGACTGGTGGCCTGGCAACGACAACTCTACTCCGGTGATGGCGTTGGTGGCATGGAAGCAAGGGTGGAGGCTTTTTGGTGGGGACGGAATCCAACAACCGCTAGCTCTGTATTATAGACTTGACGAAGGACTAGATCCAAACCCGTACACAATCCATCGATTTGGCATATAGGGTGCATCCTGGGCAATTTCTTCTAGCGGTTTCTACGACTAGGGCATGGTGATTGTGGCTCTGATTCGGCATGGAGGATGGTGGCTTTCCTACGGCGGTTGCATCCTGGGCGGCGAGATTTGGCGGCGGCACTATTGCAGATCCGGCTCGCGAGAGAGAAGATGACGATAAATGCATCGATTCAGAACTCTAACGAGGATTAGAGGTTGGTAGGCGACGGTTAGGGTTTTGGCCGTCAATTGGGAATTTCGGATGTGACTTCTAACGATTGAGGGTGATTTTGTAGGGCGTTTATTTTCAATTTCAATTTCCCATTATACCCCTTTAATTAAGGGTTGTTAGAATTAAAAATTTTATCGAAATTTAGCAAGGACATAGTTTGTATCCGTGATACAGAAAAGGCCTTGTTAAATTAATCTTCTCAACAGGTAGTTCTCGTAGCTGATCATACTCAGTTTTTCTATTCTTCTCGCCGCCCATACTCAGTTCTTCTGTTCATATTTTTTTTCGTCGGACACTTGAAGGTACGTTCTTTTTCTGTTCTTCCATTCTTCTGTTCTTCTGTTCGCAAACGCAATCTCCAAGAACAAGTTTTTTAGGACGCTCGTACTCTCTACACATGTTCTTTATCAATATTTGTTATTAGTGAGTTGGTAAGCTAGAAACACTAACAAACATACACATCTTGTTCAAAGCTTTCAAATGCCACTTTAGAGACAACGAGGTTGGGCGCACCACCACTTAAGTAAAGAGGGTCGTTTGTAACATAAGGAGAATAGAATGTCAACAAACACTAGTTCTTCGTGGTTCCGACTTTGTACGGCCCCGTTCAGTTTCGATTTTGAACAGTCCCGTCCGGCCTGGTACCAAACGGTTTCGTTACTTATACGGTCCGGTTCAAAGATAAACGATTTCTTACCCATACGGTCCGATTCTAATCGGTTCCTAATGGGGGAAAAAGGAGAACGTTTACCTAAAACGGTCCGTTTCTTGATTTCATAAAAAAAATAGGCGGGTTTGGAACCTTTAAAAACCAAATTAATTTAGGTATTATTTTATTTATTTTTTTCATCTAATCTAACTTAAATTATTAATTTCCGGGTTTGTAGTAGGGTTATAATTGAGTCCAACTCATTGTTCATCATAATATCGACTCTATATAACTAACCTTGTTTACTAATCTTCATATTTTTACCTATAAACCAAATTACATTTGATCATCTAGCCGTATTTAAAGTAAACTAGTTTAGTGCCCGTACCTTGTGCGGATTTTGCCTAAAATAAAACAATTTTTTATTTTTATTTTATTATTGATTAATTTCTAAGTATTCATCTAAATATACATTAAATACATTTAGTATTCCACATATATTTCGTAACAAACTCAAAATGTTATTTTATTTTAAAAAAAATTGAGATTTAGGATAATACCGAAAATATTTTAACACCGTTGAAATACCCATATATCTAGGATAATATTTTTAAAATTAAAAATATATAATAATTAATTAGGTGAATCATTTTCACATTTTATTTTAAAATCACTTTAAATTAATACGGTAAATTTTTATATATTATTACCTTAAATTATGGATGCATTTTTTAAAATAATTAAATAATTCTAAAAGAAATAGGTAAATCATGAGTGATTAAAGTTGAAATCATAAGGGATTGACACGCCAAAAAGGTAAGGCATGTATTTTGTTTGAACTTTTTTTGGGCCCGTAAAAGACCAACCTAAAATCTACTATACGTTATAAATAGTGCATAAATTTTATCATCATTTTTACCTATAGTTATTTTATTAAAAACAAATATATATCGTAAAAATATATTGACTTTTTTGACAAAATTTGTGTTTTATTTTCTTTAATATATATATATAAAGAAAAATCAATATCATCTATAGTTATTTAGCTGAAAAACAATACGGTTTATTGTTATTTATGTATATATTAAAGTGTCCTTTCCTTTATAAATTATTATAAAACATAAATTTATTTGAAATTATACTGTTTTGCTTTTAAAAATAATACATTTAATGTAGAAAATTTGTGTTTTCCATTAAGATTTACATGTCTATCTTTAGTCGTAATTATTCGTTATAGTGATCTTAGAGTTAAGGCTTTTTTTGTAATATTTTAAAGATAAAAAAATACCAAAAAGAAAAACGTAAGTCTAGTATATACAAAACACAACTATTTTTAAAACAAAACAACCAATATTCAAAATAATAAAACCAACTAAAAATATAGTGCTATCAAATATGTAAAGCATATATAGGAAACAATAAAATTATGATCTTCAACTCGTTTACAATTCTTATCAATCTTTAATCTATATGATCAATTCCGTCTTCCTCTTGTTCATCATATTGGTTATCTTCATCTTCCTCAATTATATGAAATTGATTTTTTTACATCTTGATCAAATTTTATCTTCCTTTCGTTCATCAAATTGGTAATCTTCATCTTCCTTTTTTCACCAAATTGTTCTTCTACATCTTCTTCTTGTTCATCAAATTGATTATCTTCGTCTTCCTACTCTTCATCAATTTTCTTGAATTCTACTTCATTCGTTTTGTACGTACAAAATATTTGATAAATGTAACAAAACTTCTAAATGTAAGAATTATTTATATCTCATTCATTTAATACTTAACAATGGCTTTCTTAATAATAAGATCATTGAGACCGAGAAACATTCTTGATACGAACACGTGTTTGATACATAGATGTCACATGTTTAATAAGATAACGTAGGTTAAAACAAAAAAAAATCACATATAACACGATATATTCATATGGATGAATAGAGTAGTAACGTACAACCTGAGTTGGTGATAATTCTAACAAACTGCAATATCAAATGTCCGGTCTCTACTTTTTTCTAAGAGTTAACACATCTTAACACCTTCTCAATATCAAATGTCCGGTCTTTGTTATATATTAGTTATTATTCAAAATGTAAGTTTCTTGAAAATATAGTGCAAATAGTTTCACAGTTTATCAAAACAAAAATAATTTGCATTAAATTAAATAATAAGATAAGAATTTTGTCCAATTAATCTTTTATAAAAACGTTGATTTTTTGGCCCGTAAGGATCTTGTGCCACTAATTTGAGTGAATTGAGTTCTCTTTAATTGCTCCAAACAGCATAAACTCGAAGCCATGTTTAGAGAATTTCGGCTATATCCTCCATCAAACTAATATTAGAAGAGTACCGAAATTCAATTCTATAAGAATGATATCCTATCCTTTCATATTATGACTTTGTCGGAAAAACACTAAAACTTGATATTGAAATTATACACACTCTCGTCGCCGGCTCATAAACCTATTGGATAGGAATGAAACTGGACATTAAAAACGATAGCATAAAATAAAATTTTAGCTTTGAAAACATTTAAAGCTTAATGGATAAAACGAAAATAGTGTGGAAAAATATATCATAGATATCGGAAATTTTATAAAAAAAATATATAATAAAAATAGATAAATTTAATAAATAAATTAGATCAATAGTTGTTTCACAATTTTTTTCCAAAACCAGTTTAAAAATATTTATATAACATAACAGGAACGAATTTTGAAAAGTTTGAGATAAATAAGATCAGCAATAGAAATCAATAGAAATCATGTTTTTTTTTTTAACTATTTAAAATCTTATAAAAAAAAACCGAATCTTGCACAATATTTATCAAAATCTAACAAAATAAATCTACATTTAAGAAAATAAAAATATACAATAAAATATAGGAATAAATAAGATCAATACTCATAAATCAATTTTTATAAGAATCATTTAAAATCTATTAAAAAAAATTTAAACGAATCCGGAAATTTTAAAATATTTGGAATCATAATTAGTAAAAAACTAAATCGTAAAAAAACGGTACAAAAAAATTCATAAAGGAAAAATCCTGGAAAAAAATCAGATCGTGCCATATCTAAATTTAAAACTAGAAAACTAATTCATAACAAATTCTTAATGAAAATTTTGGAATTTAAAAACACCAAACCAAATCCTTAGCCGAACAAAATACGAAAACCAAATCATAAAAAAAATCCGAAATTGAAATCCTAAAAGAAATAGAAAACAATCATAACATAACAAAAATAAAAATATCAAAGCAAAATAAGATCAATACTCAAAATCAATTTTTATAAGAATTATTTAAAATATATAATCAAACGAATCCAACACAATTTTAGATCTTTAGAAAAATAATTAGTAAAAACTAAATCATAAAAAAAATCAGATCGTGCAAAATTTGATTCATAACAAAAAAAATCGTTAAAAATAATTAATTAAAACTAAATCGGAAAAAATAGTGAAAAAAATCATATAGTGCAAAATCTAAATTTGAAACTAATTCATAAAAAATTCTTACCGTATAATCGGAAATTGGAAAAAAAAAACCAAACCAAATCCTTAACTGAACAAAATCGTAAAAAATAGGAAAAAAATCATAACAAAAAAAAAGAAGTAAAATATCAAAGCAAAACCGTAGCCTAAAAATAATGGTAAAAAAAAGAAGCTGGAAAACAATCGTAACGTAAAAATTTAACCAAAGCAAAACGTAATTTCGAAAACAAAATGGTTATGAAATTCGGAAAACGAAATCGCAAGAAAATCGGAACGAAAAAAAATTGAATTTAAATATACTGGAAATCATGAAATTAAACTCTTGTACGGTGCTTGATTTTAGATTTGCAATCAAACACAAACTATGACGATTGATGATCAACTATAACAAGTTAAATCAAAATTGTTAATAGTCGAAGCTCCAGTAACGCACAAATATACAATAGTTTAACACCAAAGTGAAAAGGTAACTAAAAATCACAAAAAGAACGAATAAACATTATATATACCATGAAATCGTGAATCGATATTAATAAAGCAAAAAGCAAAATCAGAATGTAAATCCGAACGTGTAAAACTAACCGATCGAAAAATGGTTTTAGAAGGGATGAGAGATCAATCTAGTGGTTCTAGTAGAATAGAATTTCTACACTCAAAAGCAAAAAAGAACGATTTAGTTATTTGACTGAACTCTTTGGGAATAAGTATATATAGATGAGAAATTTTTTTTTTATGAAACTTCCTGAATAAGCTTAAGAAATAAATGTGCGAAACTTCTAGAGTAAGATTGTAAATGCCTGCTTGATAAATAACTGATAAGATCGTAAATTGATTGGGTTAAAAATCGGATAAAATAAATAAAAATTAAGATTGTTAAATATTATTATTTTGCTGATAAGATCTTAAAAATCGGGTGGAAAAAAATCGAAAAAATTATAATGGATTTTTTTAAAAAAATATTGTGGCGAAAAATTGTGGGAGTTCCATTTCAAAATACTGGATCCACAGCGCGCCACGTCAGCTTTAAACGTTCTTTACTTTAGTAGTGTATATAGATATATAGATTGAAGAGTAATAAGTTTTTCTAATCTTGCTTGATGTCTCGAATTCTTTTTCTTTGAAGAAAACGGATATTTGTGTGATGGGCATACCGTCATTATCAACGCCAATGAGTTACCGTCGGTGATGAATCGGTGAGCTATAGTGACCTTATTTCTTGGAATTTAGGTTCGAGTATAGAGTTCCATCAGACCTTAGATTACAAAATACGCCGTCCATAATCTCATATAATTAATAAGGAGTTTTTTTTTATGGTGGATGTGAGATTTGCTTCCGAACAATTTTCAAAGTAGGTTGTTTTATGAGTTGAGTTACACATGTTCGAGTCCATTCATTTTAATGGATTCGAATACAAACATATTCTTATTTTTGGTTGAAAATCTTACTTTACTTGATCTCAACAACTTGTTTATAAACGAGTTGAACACGAGCATCTCAAAACTCAAACTCGTCCAGATTAAATAATAATGTATCATTATTTTATTAGTCAAGCTAATAGGGATTCACTTGAGCTTATATACTTTATAACTAAACGAGCCGAATATGAATACATTTTATACTCGGTTATAATTTTAGGATATAATCTCACATATATAACTTATGTATTAGGCTCGAGTCCAAATTACATGTGCGTTCTGACATGCGATGAAAATTTCACGTGATCTTTGACCTATCAAATTTCATACGAGCCAAGTCTGAACATGTCGAAGCTTACTCAAATAATGAAACTAACTAGAAGCTTTGTCCTTCCCCCATAGCTAGATTACAGATTACTTCAAGTTAAGATACATAATGCAATTGATTGATTCCCTACCAAACTTTAAAATTGCCAAACATTTCTTACGGCATCCATATATGTAACTTATCTTCGATCTTATGCAGTTACATGTAGCTATATATACCATGTCATGCATCAATCAATATCGGCAAGTTCAATGCCATGATGAAGCCGTTACAATATACTTAAAAGCATATCATACACTACGTGCTCTTTGGTTCGAAATTCACCAATCATGTGAAGAAAAAAAGAAGGAATTTAGCTCCAAATATAGAGTGAAAATGATGTCAAAAAAATAGTTTGTTTTATAAGGTTCCAATCAGTAGGAAATGAAAATTTTGGATTGATATTCATTTCTATAAAACACTGAAGTGTTTATTTACTTTGTTGGACAACTCTCTTCCCAAAGAAGCCATATGAGAGACAAATTTGGAGATTGGAAGTTTGCATACGTATATGATGGGGCCAAACAAGGCCTTGTTTGTCAACAATCGTCGTCATAATTGGGCTACCCTGCCACCAGCTGCATCAAAGATGAACAATCATTCAATATTTGGCATTGTTGTAGTTGCAATTATCGATCCCTCGATTCATATTTTCACACAAATTTTACAATGAAAACATATGAATAAATCCATGAATATTAAATACGTATATACTTGGTCTTTATAAGTCTTGGATGTCACCGCAAGTTGAGGATCAGATGACATTATACTATCGCTAGATGAATCACTATAAATATTATTTCTTTAAAAATAAATATAGTACACTTAGCTTGTTTTATAGCTTTCGGTAAAACTTTATATTTTACAAAATTTATGTATGCAGTGTTCGCTTAGAAATAATTTTTATTAAGTTTATCTTTTTTATAAGTTTATTGTGCATATTTTTGGACCCTTTTAAAAGCTTTCTGTAAATTTAAACAATTTTACCCTTATTTATATCATGATATATACATTTTATTTATAAGATCTATCCTTTTCTATAATTTCAGCCTAAAATTCTACTTTTATCATCGAATTTTTTTTTCTCACAGCTTTTTATATTTTATAAAATTCTAAAAAAAATATAAAAAAATAATTAAACCGCCATTAAAAAAAAATTCTTATTTGCCTAACACACGGTGAATATATCACTAGTTTGTGTATCATCATTATTATTATTTATTTTCGTTTCTCTTGTATTGTGCACAATACTCAGTTCACTAACACCAAAGAAAAGTAAAAGTAACACCAAAACCAGTAACGGCCACGTCAAATGACACGTAAATAGCATCATGTGGCACATCAATGACAAGTTATGACACCTAAATAACATGTCAACATTCTCTACAGTCATACAAGTTCACTCAAGGAGATGGAAAATCTAAAAAAATAAGTATTTTTTTCACCAAAAAAAAATACTTGTTTAATTATCAAATAAGTATAATATATGTTTTTTTCCATCGATATTCTTAAAGGAGAAATTACAATTGCGCATTGGTCAACCAAAGGTTAGTCGCAATTATGTTTCAACTTTAGACAAGTAATTAATTTAGCAATAAACAGGGTCAATTTAGTCATAAATAATGAAGACATATATGCAAAACCACTAAATTAATTTATTGCCGACAAACCCTATGAGATTAGATAGAGTCTGGGCACACGAAGGAAGTTCACTTAGTGCATCATCAGCGGCCGGTTCAGTTTATGATTACGTCTAAGTACAAATATGATTTGATTAATTTAATGGGCCGGTTTGATATGAAATGGCCGACCATCGATATTTGGTGATCCGACATTCTGTAAGCCACTTTTTCCAAGGAGTGATGAAGAGTTCGACTCTCCGTAAAGTCAAGGCTTAATAGACTAAAGAGAAGGGTCGTTGATCGTCTAGTTTGTACGTACCAAAGATTTGTGTGTTAGGTTAATCGATCTCACATTGTTGTGTCTATATATATATATATATTTCATATTGATCGATGAGAAGAAAAGAAAGTCCATTAACCTTTGTGATTACTTTCCAGCGGTAAAGGCAAAAAATAAAAAGATTGTATATATTTAGAGAGATGAAAGTGGGGAATCTCTTGACCGTGTTGCATTATATTTGAATGTAATTATCATTTGCATCAAGTTCAATCATACACAACATGAATGGACCACTTCTATCTTTTTTTAAAATTATATTAGGAATTAATGCCTAAGATATCATCACCATTTTCCTATCATTCAAGATTCAACCTTTAAGAAAATAACTACAAAGAATTCATTATTTTGAATATGTATTTGAAATTGATTTATGGTATTATGTTATTATCTATATGAAATAATATATTGTTGTACTCTTAAGTGTCCCGCTTCAGATGGACTATCTTTATGTTCTCCCTACTCTTCTTCGATTTGTTTACATGACATTTCATGTTATGATTATCATTTATCGGCTCAATGGGTTTTAATTTTTCTTATCCTACTGGGAGGTATATATATATAGTATTTTTAATATATTAAACAAGTTTCCTTACAGTTACTGAACTCCTTTTCGTAAAAAACAAAATGACAGTTGCCCCTTTCTCGTATGCCACCTTAGGAACTTACCAACCTAGGAACCTAACTAATGTTTCATTTACACCAAAGTAGATGTCCCTACACTTAATTTTTAATTACCTAACTACCCGATGAGATTACTTATCTTTAATCATATCTATCTAATCTTTCATTTATATATACCCCTATCGTTCTACAGTACTTGTCAATTTTAAGATTCTTTTTTTATAGGGAAATGAATATAATTATATGAGAAACAAGTAAAGTAGAAGATTAGAAAAAAAAAAAGAAAGATAACAACGACGAAGAATAAAAAAAATATAGTTAAAGAGTTTTGGTTTTTCGAATTGTTTCAGGCTAGTTTAAATAATTGAGTTTCCTTTGATTTCTTTTTTTTTGAGATGCGGAGTAAAAAAATTAACAGAGAAGAGAGAGGCATTTCTGTGCTATTTGTTTCATAATGTAATTACAGTTTATAAGAGTATATTTATTTCCACTTTATCACAGGTTAAAGAAAAAATAGAAATTACTAATCTTAAATCTGCTTGAAAAAGATTATAATGTGAAGCTGTAAAATTTATGTTAAAAAATCAATCATACGGAGTACTAATTATTGAAAAGAAAACACTAAAAACTAAAACAATAATAAGAGTATTAAAATAAAAGAGAATAAGGTGGAAAGCTGTAGATTTTGTGACTCAACTCAAATAGCCATCCATTCATTTGTAAATTGTAATGCAAAAGCAGCAATATATTCCAATCGGTGTTCGGGATACACTTTTTTGGACCTTTCCTACCTACGTTGCACTTGCACACACAGAGTAACATCTTAATTATTGTTCTACTTTCACATTATTTTTTACAAACTCAACTTCAGACTTTAGAAATGCTATAACTACGTGCAACAAATGTTTTCTTTTATTTAAAAAAAAAAAAAGAGTTTAAGACATTATTTTTAAATATACTATATAGACATTCAATCTGAGTTGTACAATAATTGTGCAAAAAATTACGAAAATACATCCGGAGCAAATTTCCATTAACAAAAACGCAAGCATCTAAAGATCGAAGAACTGAAAATGGCAATTTAATAGCATAAACGAAGAACCTAAACGGAGGAATAATCTTCGGTGACAGGGCTCACAAACTAGTTGACTCGCATTTGTTTCCGAGTCGATTGAGCTGAGTCATCGCCCCAAAGTAACCGCTAACCACACATATATATGACGTCATAAACTAAAATTTAAAATATCAATGATGAATCAACATTATCCATCGAACCCGGTCTGGCTCCAGACCGCATCCCTAAGCCGGCTCATATCCCTACCTTTAAGCGTCCGGCCTACTCCCTCAAACACCGATGTCGTCGCCGAGTTCCGGCTGCGCGCCAGATACTCATGGGGCGGATCCACCGCCGACTCACACTCGTCTTCCAAATACATGTCTACCGACTCCACTGAGTCAACCCGGAGTATCTTCCCCCAATCGGGCACATTCATCGGCGCTGACGTGGCCATATGGCGTTGCTGCTGTCTACGTGTTTGAGACCCTGACGAAACGACGCCGTCTTGGGATCGGAACTGGTGAACGATCCTAGACGACGTCGTTCTACTTGATTCCTCAAACGCCAGCGAAAGCCCCCCCACGTGCCGGTCCCTTCTCGGGATCCGTGGACTATCTGAAGCGTGAGATTCCCAGTCACTCCCCGGCGCGTAGTAGTCGTAATCGCCGTCCACCGTCGACCAGACGTCCTCTTCGCAGAGCTCCGATGAGTCCAACGGAGCGCCGGTACTGTGCGAGTGGCTAGCGTAGGTGCCCAGGTAACGCTCGCTCCGGCTGATCGTCAGCCTCCTGCCTTTCGCCATTAAAAATTATACAGAAAACTTGCCGACCGACGATCGGAACTGAAATCAGGCTGAGAAAGTTAAATTTGCAGTAATACTAGGTCTATGACTGCGATCTCGTGGAGACTTGAGATCTATCATGCGGAAATTTTTTGTGATTGAATTAGCACATAGTGTGTATATATAACAATTTTGTTTTGTTAAAGTTTGTTTTATTTATCTATTTGTAGTGGAGGGGGTGGGTCCGTCTAAGTTTTATTTGCAGATCAGGATTCATCAATATTTAGAATTGGGAACTGAGAATATTCATTTTTCGTGGGGAGGACTTGGAGGAAATAATTGTATTGATATTCTTCCCTCAGTCCCTCTCATAAGTATAGCAAAAGTTGGAAACGAAAAAAAAAAAATCAATTAATATTTATATGCGTATTGTGTAATGTAATAAAGCAGACATAATAAAACTTAGGTACCAAATTTTTTTTTAAAATAAAATTTTATGTATGAAGTATGTTCATTTTGTTTATGTGTAGTGTTGATGATTAAAACCACAAATTTTAAAATAATATATATATTTTACTTCTATACCATTAAAATAAAATAAAATAGTTTTTATTTTTAGATTAAATTGTTCATTATTTATAGGAGTGATATTTCAAAAAATACTTATTATTATTGAGTGTAAAATTTATAAATAAGACAGGAGTTAGAATATATAAACTAATAAAATAATGCATAAAATGTACTATAATATATAATAAACTAATCATAAGTAAAAACAGTTTTTTATATAATTTAATAAATAAACTAATTTGTACAAAATTTCTTTAAAATAGTAAAATATTAAGCTAAATATAACTATAAGTTTATCAAAAAGTTTGTTATCACGTGCTAAACCGACATTATTCCTTAAATTATATCACAAGAATCTCCCTAGAAATTTGTGAAAATTGACGGTAATCTCACGAATTTTCTTTTTAGGAAAGAAAAAAAAAGATATACGAGAAATAAAGAAAAAGTAGGACCCAAAGGTGGACGACGGCGCGTGGGGAGGATTTGGATGTAGTTAGCCGCTACAGCCGCTACTGCTACCATCCATCCACCATTGCTGTTTCCTTTCTTGTCGATTGCTTGCCATTTTTTGTTTTTGTTTTGGGCCCCGAATTAATGCTCTATGTTTCACTTTCACAATTTTAATGTAACTTATAATACATTATAAATCAAATTCATGATTCACTTCTTATATTATTCACACTTAAATGAGAGTTCAAACCTACCGCATATTATTATGCCAAATATATTAAATCTCGGACAAAACTTGAACTATTTTAAAACCAATAATTTGTATGCAAGGTTATATCTTTTGTTTGTAATTTTGTAGTATTGACTTATTTGATTGGCCCGATCCGAAAGGTACAGTCACACACTGTGATTGTTTGTGAAAATATATGAATTTACAAAATTTGGGACCACTTTATCAAACGATCCTTACCACTATCAAAATAGAGTAATCTCAACTGCTACCCTTAGTGTCTTATACATTTCATCTCACGAATCAAAGTTATGTATTCCTCATTTTATGAATTAACTATGAGCTCGTTCACCAATCATAGAAGGCCGGATTATTGGAAGTATCATTTAGTCCTAGATTATTTTGAATTATTTCAATAAATTTTTTAATTTATTTATACTTAAATTATCGACTATTTGAGGGATTATTGTAAATAATAATTTTTGAAATAATCTCTCAAAACTGCCAAACGGACCCTATGTCGTTTAAATGTTTGAAATATGATCTTTCGAATATAATAAATGGAAAAAAAAAAAATTTGTTACACGGTGTATTTGTCCTTTAAATATCTCTGATCGCTAACCGGTCAACCACCAACGTGTCATAGGTACGACTATCCCTTATGTCTAGTCCTCCAACAAGCTGTGTATATCTTTGTCCTTTTACCTCTCGAGGTTATAACTACAATTTTTTTGAATAAACGGAAAGAAGTTAGGTCTGATCAGTTGTCCTACGAAACGTTAGTTGACCTAGAGCACCCTCGAATGAGAGTAAATAAGTAGACAACTCCCTAAACAAGAGAAAAGTGACAGATCTAGGGTTTGATAAACCCACAAATATTGGTGGGAGAAGGTCACACATATTATTATTATCATTGACCCTTTATATATGGAATTACAAGCATATAAAAGGATAATAAAAGATAACGTAAAATCAAGAATAACCTAAAATATAATTATATTATCACTAATTGATAATATAATTATTATTTCCTAATATGCCCTCACAGTTGAAGCAGGAGTTTTCAAATGCTGAAAACTAAACAAAGATAGTGGAAGAGAGCAAGAAGTCGTTGCATTGAAGGCACCATTTTTTTTTGGTTGAGCCGGAGTTTATGTTCGGGCAAAAGTTGATCCCAATTGTGGAGGAAGAGTGTAAATGAGAGAGGTATAGGCCGGTGAGGAGAGGACACCTCGGAGTCGGAAGACTGGGAGGTGTCGTAAAGTCATTGACAGAGTGGATCGTCACCAGATCCGGAGACAGGAGAGGCGAGTGAGGAGGAGATGACGGCGTAGGCGTCGGGAGACTCCAGGAGAGAGCGAGCAGGGCGTTCGGAGTCGGCGAGGAAGGAGAGAGAATCGGAATCGGAGACATCGCAGGGGAGGATAAAAAGGAGAGTGGATGCGAGATCGAGCCTTGACTGTGGTTGTTGTTTTAGTGGTGGTTGTGGTTGTGGTTGTTGTGTTTGGTGGTGGTGGTTGTTGGTGTAGACGGAGATAGGGAATGAGGGAGAAGTGTTGTTGTGGTGGTTGTTGTTGAGATCAGAGGAATTGTAAACATGTATATGTTGGATTGAGTGCCGTTAGGCAAAAAAGCTCGGATACCATGACAGATCTAGGGTTTGATAAACCCACAAGTATTGGTGGGAGAAGGCCACACATATTATTATTATCATTGACTCTTTATATAGGGAATTACAAGCATATAAAAGGATAATAAAAGATAACGTAAAATGAAGAATAGCCTAAAATATAATTATATTATCACTAATTGATAATATAATTATTCTTTCCAAATAAAAAGATGTGTCCAAATCCAACAAGTTTATATCCAACACGATTAACTTCCTTTAAAATATGAACCATTTGCCACAAAACAACTAAGAGAGAACTCCGAATGTCACAAACAATTTGATCGATCAATCTCCCAACGAGTTTCCATGTATTGTTGATTGCATTGATTAGAGAAAATTTGTTTGTCGAGGCTCCCCGAGTAAAATTATAGTAACTACATTAAACATTATAAATTGTTTTCAAAAATAATATGTATTAGTTCTAATTGGAGACTTTTTTAAATGGTATAGCCATGTAGCAAAGAAAATTAAAGATCAACCATACCACATGGAATTTTAAAATATTTAGCCAATCAGGTGAAATATGCAAGTCTTCTTGATTATCATGTAAGATTCTCACTCAAAGCTAATAAGACAAAGAGTGCTGTAATAGTTAGTAATTAAACAAGGTGACGATCCTAGGTGCAATGTGTCAACCATTTTTTTAATATAATTATTTACATATATTAAGTACATTTGATTACGTATATTAAGTGAGTTGGTAGCATCAGGTATACAACTTATGAATGATATATATATATATATATATATATATATATATATATATATATATATATATATATATATATATATATATATATATATATATATAATGTTTACATATTTCTTTCAAATGAAGGACTAAGTATTCACACTCCTTATAATCAATGTATGTAACTAGCATATCAAGGATATATGGTTTTCTGTCACGGTATTTTATATTTGGTATTTTTGAAATGTGTTGGTGTTTGACCAGAACATGATTCAGAATAGATATTCTCATGAGATTGATCAGGACCCATGTCTACACGTTATTACATGAGGCATTTTCCGTATATTGCAGGAGTTGGACGAGGATATCTAGGATATATGTGTTTTTTGTCATAGTCTGCTATATTTGGTATTCTCGAAATGCCTTAGTGTTTGATAAGAACAAGATTAAGATAGATATCCTAGTGAGATTGATCAGGTCTCATGTCTACACGTTGTTGCATGAAGCATTTTCTGCTAGAGTTAGAGCTAGAGCTAGAGAGATGATTGCGTCTTGGTAGTTGGTATGTACCGGAGTTGTATTTTTCCCCATGCTTTGATGTATTCGTTCTTATTTTAATGTGTACTAGTGTATTACCCGTGCAAGACACGGGATTTTGATAAAAATATTATTTGTTATTATATTTCTTTAAGGGATTATATATAAATATTTTTTGTCATTAGATAGAGTAGATAATAAGCAATAAATATTTGTACACTTTACATATAATATTATATAATACATTAATAAAATATCTAACCATATAATAATTCATATTTTGATTTTTCTCCCCCTTATTATATTGATTCATATATTAATAGAAATAATACATTTGTAGTATATGGTGTTAAATTAATTGTTATATATAAATTAATTTAAAAAATAACACAATCTATAATCAAATCTAATTACGTTTAAGATTAATCATGTTTGTTGTATAATTGGCCCAATTAGATGGCCCAATTTAATTAAGATTTGATTTTAATATTTCGTTAAATAACTTTTTTTTTTATAAATAAACTTAATTAATATTTTGGTAGGTTGCGATTAAATGTTAAAATGACACGTGGCAGTGAGCATTTTTCTGCGTGACACGTGGCAAGGAGTGTTACTCCTATAATATATATAAGATTACCCGTGCCCTGTACGGGTGTTTTTTTATATATTACTAATAAAAATAATTCCTATATATTTGTAAATGTGTAATAAGATAGTAAAATAAATATAAAAAATTTAAATAACAAAAAATTAAATTTTATTTACATTTTTTAAATCATATAATTTTTAAAAATATTAATAAAATATCTAAGACATTATCCTATTTTTTAAAAGTTTGTTCTTGAAGGGGCCTCTTTAATTCTTTTAGGTTTTAGATTAAACTTAATTAATATTTTGGTGGACTGCGTAATTGGATTTAAAAACCACTTTTCTAAAAAAAAATTGGGGGCTGCGTTAAACCTGGCGGCGACACGTGGCTAAAATTGCTTCTGCTTTAATAGATACAGGATAAGATTTTTGATTTTAATATTTCGTAATTAATATTTTTGATTTTAATATTTCGTTTTTTTATTGCTAAAATTTGTTGTGATTGTAATATGTGAATTAATATTTTTGATGTATTCGTTCTTATTTTAATGTGTATTGGGCTTGCTCTTAGTTTGTTGATGACTTTGCCGAATGTGGACTGGTTATTGTCCATGGGTTTGGGCACTTGCTTGGCTTGTGAGTGTCTATGTCTGCTGATGGCTTTGCCGAAGGTGGTTGGACAAGCCTCATGAGTTGTGTCGGGTTTTGATGTACTTTTATGTTTATTAGTTTCAAGGTAGTTGATATGTTCAAAAGGATTGTGTGCCTCTCTATAATACTCTAAGTGTGTTATTTTGGGTCATAGACCTCAGATCATTGGTCATATGTATTACAAATATAACCCTATAAATATTAATATTTAACGAAAAGGTAAACCTTTAAAGTAATTATATATATATATATATATATATATATATATATATATATATATATATTACCTACAATACGCCTAATTCTCTCAAACACTCGTCAAGCTTATCAAAAAATAAACTCGTTAATCAATTTCAACTACTAATAAACTAAGCTTCAACTATCAATAAATCCGGTTTCAGCTTCAGCTCCAATAAGCTCATGATTCTCAATCGGACTCTTAGTCCTATACTTATATTTATCATTTGGGTTATTTGATCATTACTTTACACATTTATCCTTATAATCTTTCTGTACTTAATAACTCTGTGCAATATTAAAACGATAATTATTTAGATAGGGAAGAAGAACAAAATATATAAAAACTAAGTGAAGCTATGCAGGCTATTACACTCCATAAAGGTGTCCTTTGCTCGGTTTTCCATCACTGTTGTTGGTTCATATGTTTGTTGCCATTTTCAAATTAATTATGACCACAACGATACCTAATCGATCAATTTAATCAAAAACATAAGACAACAATATAGGTGATGAACTGTCAGCCACAAAACATCAACATTAACATGATGTAACCAACACAATAAATTGAATTTATATATTTGTCTAACCGATTAAAGAAAATTTATTAACATGATCGATCTTAGCTGAAATCTGGTATGGTCGAATATACAGATCAACTTTCCAACTTAAATATGCCCGATATTCCCATGCATTGGATGATTTATTAACTTACAAAATCCAAGAACGTAACATAAACAAAACCACTGTCTATAATCATAAAGTATCATTTTCACGAAATACAAAATATCGATATACGTGGGGCCCATTTTCCACGTGGGTGTGGCCCTCCAAAGGGTCAATTTCTGTCCTCTAATGGCCTAACACGTGTCTGCTCTGGCCAAAATCTATATATCTCTATTTAATTATCCAGGACACGTGTCGACGGCCAACGTATTCGTATTTTGGTTATGTTTTAGAAAACAACATTTAACCACTATTATCTATTTGTTCTTTCAATTGATTACCCATAACTTAAAGTTAAGTATGATTGAGCAAAACAATCATCAATAGATCTTCAATATATTCATACTGAAGGAAGTGAGGAAGTAAAAGACCTCGTCTTGATGCTCTAGGTTGGCCAATCCTTAGAATATGACCAAACCTAATTGCTTACAAGATAATGTCAAAAAAAACTCTAACCAAAACCCTTATAATAAAGGTTTTAACCCTATTTATGCATGTTGAAATTTTAATAGTCGCTCGTACTTTATATGAAATAATTTCGACGGGTTAAATATAACATGGAGAAATAGTCAATCAACCTTAAATATTATGCTTGTTACTCTTTATTAATGATGTAAGAATATTTTGTCTTTCACATTCCCCCTCAGTTGCAACCTGTATGGCTGATTTGGTTGACACTTGATCATTTTCATACAACAAATCATTGTCTTAGGGTTGACAAGCCATAAGTCAGGACTC
This sequence comes from Fagopyrum tataricum, assembly GCA_002319775.1. NCBI lineage: Eukaryota > Viridiplantae > Streptophyta > Magnoliopsida > Caryophyllales > Polygonaceae > Fagopyrum > Fagopyrum tataricum. Next base: position 13,700,942 of record CM008286.1, read on the forward strand.
AAATGATTGAACAATCCCGATACTATGTGAAATTACGACAAATCAGATATACCGTGGAGAGTTACATTACGGATGAGCATACATTTTGTGTTGAGCTTAAACTCAACACATAAACCCATAGAAGTTCCTTCCATAAAAAAATGACTTCTAAACATATATTAAGTATTTGCGTGATAAACCGTTACATTTTTAACTTAGTTTTTACACAATTTAATTTAATCAATCTAATGACATAATTTTCATATATTTATAACAAAATTTAGTCGTTTTTAAAGAAAAAGGATTTGCAGTTAAAATACTATCGTTTTTTTAAAATTCTGTTTGGTACAATATCGATCCCACTCAGTTTAAAATTCAAATTTAATTCGTTTGTTATTTAAATAGTGTTTTTTTTTTCATTCTTGTTGATCCTTTTCGATATCTTTTGTTATTTAAGTGTACTTTTATTTTAAATTTTTTTAAAAACATTTTATCAATTTAATAAAATATATAAAATTAATAATTAATGTTTATTATAATACTATTAATAATAATGAAATAATATATAAAAAATAATTATTTAAAAAAATTGAAATAAGAACCGAAATAAGTAGAAAGATATAGTGCGATTCCTAAACTAATGTAGGAGGAGAAAAGCCCTGAAATTCTATATTATGGATGGTCTAAAGAACCTTTTATTTTGGGATAAATGTGATATCTTTTATATATATATATTATAGGAGTAACATTCCTTGCCACGTGTCACGCAGAAAAATACTCACTGTCACATGTCATTTTAGCATTTAACCACAACCTACCAAAATATTAATTAAGTTTATTCATTACAAAATTATTTAACGAAATATTAAAATCAAATCTTAATTAAATTCACTCCTTCCAATCACCTTTTTTTTACCTGAGATATGTATAACAGGTTGAAATCACATCCATAATAAATTTTAGCAGTACAAACAAAGAAAATAATTAATTAAATCCACTTTTAACAATTAAATGTTCCGGTTTCAATCCCTTCTAATCATCTTTTTTGTTACCTGAGATTGTGTTATTTCTTAAATTAATTTATATATAACAATTAATTTAACATCATATGCTACCATGTACTATTTCTATTAATATATGAATTAGTATAATAAGAGAGAGAAAAATCAAAATATGAATTATTATACGGTTAGATATTTTATTAATGTATTATATAATATTATAGATAAAGTTTACAAATATTTATTGCTTATCATCTACTCTATCTAATGACAAAAATTAGTTTATATATAATCCTTTAAAAGAAATATAATAACAAATAATATTTTTATCAAAATCTCATGCAAGATACAGGTAATACACTAGTTTATGTGTAAATAAGTGGGAAAGTAATTAATCGTTAAATTATCCTTAAAATCTGGTTGAAGACAAGTGTCACTAATGAGGTATTAAAAGTTTTGTGTCCCTCCACTTAATTATATAGTTATGACTTATGTGTTGATCAATTATAGATTATGTTTAGTGTGGACACAAAGGGATTTACAATTGTATAAGAAATGAAAATTACATTTGAAAGAGAGATTAATTAAGTGAGGTGCATGATTGTGGCACAATGGATGGTTGCTAATGGAATGGAGCCTAAACCGGGGTTACATATGGGTCCTACTGCTCTAATTTTGTCGTCTTTCATCCAAATGCAATTGCCCTTCGCAATCAACGATCACCTACCCTACATCGATCATCAACATATCTTATCGATCACTCTCTTCTTAACCTTTTTCAGTACTTTCTTAATCGGATGCATTTCACTATTTAGCAAAATCAGGTTCGTGGTTGTAATTTCTATAAATTTGGTTTTCGTGAAAAAAAAATGTTTAGCAAAATTCAATTTGAGTAGTTTTTGTCTAAAAAAATGACAAAAATGTCCTTAAGTTGTGTTATCATTTACTATTTCGACCCTAAGTGCTTGAATACCTCATCTTTCTTCTCAACATCCATTTTACAAATTCAAATTCTTTATAATGAAAATAGTTGATCAAATCAAGAAAGGTAGTAAATTCATTCATAGCTTGGGTTATTATTGATTTTGGACGCCGGAGTTACGAAGAGTTGAAAGTAACATTGAGTAGGATCATGAGTACAAGGGGAAGTTGTAGAGATAAATTACTGATATGACGGTCGAGATGTTTTGCTGCAATTTGTATCGAGAGATACATCTTTGCCAAATTTTATTTAAACGGGGTGTTTGTTGCATTCAGTTGCTGCAATTTAACCTAAACAAGAGTTTTTTTGTTTGGTAAGAAAGCAAGGGTTTTAGTTAATCGTGAGTAATTACTATCGAATTTGACATAAATTTTCAACTTCAGAATTCCAAAATTAGAAAATGGGGTTTGTTGTATTTGGCATAAAGTTCTACTCATGATCTAAAAAATCAAACAATAGACATGTATCACGAATGCATGCAAGGACAACACAGGAAGACAAGAGCAGCGTTGGAATTAAGGAGACTACAAACTGCCATTGAATCTCATATAGTGGTTCGATAGCATGAATGTTCACTGAGTAAACTGACTTCAATCAGAGGTTCTTACTTCATGCTGTAAGAAAGTTTTTCGCTTGAACATGACCCTTGTGTGTTCATATATACATAGGGCAAGTTAATGCAAGAAGGCTCCTTGCAGAGAGGAGGCAAACATAAACTTGTGTGTGCGTGCGTGTTTATAAAAAAAATAAAGGAGTTCATAATTTCTTTTTATAGTATTATTTTATTTATGAAAAAATAAAGGGTTTTTTTTTCCTTAAAAAAACCCTTCAAATTATACCACTATAAATAATAAATAAATAAAACCCCGGTTAAGAAAAACACATGTCCAATGACAATTAATAGTATTTGACCCAATGTCATTTAAACTAATGACTTTTGACCCAGCGGGTGAACTTGCTCTATTTCGATCGAAATGTATTTAAAATTGAACATTCTGAGCAAAATACTAACAAACCTGGCAAAATATGATACCATGTGAATACGTAAATGAAACACCTATTTCGACTATGAATTTCAATCGAAAAGTATTCAAAACTGAACATCCCGATCAAAATACGAACATTACTAACAAAATATGACACACTGTTAATACGTACATGAAACACATATTTCGACCAAAACTTTTGATCGAAATGTATATAAAACTGAACATTTCGAGCAAAATACGAACATTCCTAGCAAAATATAACACCTTGTGAATACGTATCATATGTAATGATAAAACTTTCTACTAGAAAGATAAACATAAATAATTGATATTATTACTTATATTATTTAATTAATCAAGGTAAGTTGATAATTTGTTGAATATTTTGTAAACTCATTCCTTATTTAGTCACAAATATGAGACGTTCAATTAATTCATTCGTTCGTACGGCTATGAGACGTGACATCAAGAACAAGAAAAATGTAAGAAATTTGAGTAGAATTTTATATATATATATATATATGTTTATAAAAAATTTTAAAATTAAGTGATATTAAAAAATTTGAGTAGAATTTGATTAATTTTGATATTTATATAAAAATAATTAAAATAGAGAGAAAAAAAAACACATTTTACATTGAACATGAAAAGCATTCATGGTTAAGAATTAATTTTATAAATAAACGGTGAAATAAATTGACTAAATTCAAATCCATTTTATGTTTTCATAGTCGTAACCTAACGTTTCTAATTACTGCATAGTTAACTGTAAATGTTTAAAATGTAAGAACATAACTAAAATTAGTACAATCATTCGATATATTACGAGTTTGCATGTTTTTGCCACACACACCACTGAGTTTCTACTCCTGTGTTGGATACTATGAGTTGAATCAAGACTTCGATCAATAACCGTGAAAATAAGGTTATATGTGATTAATACTTCATATTTCTACCTCCTCACACCTTCATTGGGTTCAAAGTTTAAGTCTTATTTTATATCCTTTTTTTTTTAATAAGTTGAGTTGAAGTACGCAAATTGATTTATCATGTCAATGAATCCTATTAAACGATCCATGCATGGACCCAAAACCGTACTACCGAAAGATGGACCTCTTTCTATATTAAAAACATAATTGTTATAGTCACTTTTGATAAATTCTAACATACGTGTTCCTTACTCTGAATCCGATCCTATTCATTTAAATCCAAATTAAAATTTGTGGTGTGAATGTGAACCCAATAATCAAGCTTTTAGATAAACTTTGGTTGAAAAAACTTACTCTTAACTTGTACAATTATTGATATGTGATTAATAAAGATCATATCTCCCCAACCTTATTATGATCTTCTAGAAGGGTTATTTGAGTTTTTTTTTAATTTCCCAATTATTAGTTTATTATACCTAACCTAACTTAGATAAAAAAAAAATGTAGTGAAGTTCTCACATAGAATTTTAGAATGAGATTTCATAGTATATAAGAAAGGAGAAGCTCATAAACTTAAGGATGTGTTTGATAAAATAAGTTTATGTAACCCAGATTTGCGAGTAAACGAAAATTATAGCATGATGACACACAAATTATTTACGCTATTCGAATTTTTTCTAGTATGCGGAATTTCAGGAAGGAAGCTGTCTCACTAGGTGACAGAGACGAATTACAATGAGTAACTATTAATTATTTGCATGCGAGTACACTTAAGAAAGCCCTAAACTAAGATATGCTAGAAAGAAAGAGCACTAGAGAACAACCTTGTGAGACTAAGAAACAAACTTTCTCAAAACTTTGTCGTCTTCTTGCTCTGTTTGTTGACAAATAGATCTCCAAATTTAAGGCTAAAACTTCTTGAATTGGTGTTCTCCACCTTCACAACCTCCTCTTCTCTCCTTTCTTTTGAAAACCTAGTTGAGAATGGCCGTCTACATTATTCTCTATCTTCTTTTTTGAAGGATGCTAATCTTATATACTGAACAAAGCTCAGCTACAAAATTCAACGTTTTGATTAATGACGGAGGTTGCTTCAGAGTCTTCAACAAGACTAGACCAAAACCAAGGAAGTGGGTTGAAAGCCCAAGAGCAACGTTTAGTCGTAATAGAAGTTATAGAACCAAACAACTTAATTAAACACAGGCCCACATGTAAAAGTTAATTCTAAGGTTTCTAATATCTCTAGCCGTAGAGCCGACTAAAGATCCAAACAAAAACACACACACAAGTTGTTTACGCAGTTTGGTGGCAAAGATGCCCCTACTCTGCGGGACCTCAAGAGGGGAGATCCGATCCCAAGGTTTCACTAGGTATCCAAGAACAAGAGGTTACAAACACAGAACACGGGACACTAGCACTTTTCCTAAGATCTAGCAAAGAAAGTAAAAGAAGAACTCAGGAGATACAAGAAGCAAATGTGAAGAAAAATCCCCCTTAAAGACACCTTGACGAAGATCTAAATAATGATCTTCGTCACTGTCGCAAGCCAACGAAGCAATGGTGACCTGAGAATCAAGAGATAACAGATATCTCGTTCTCTTCTTTCTCTTATGTGGATCCTTCTTGCTCCAAGCAAGATTTAGAAGATCCTATCTTCTTCTCTATGTTCTCTCTCTCTCTTTCTCTTTGTTGAGACAAAGCACACAAGCTGCCGAGATCTCTCCTTGGGTTTCAGTTGCCCTTTTAGAACTTTTAAATACCTAGGAACAAACAAGGTGAAACACAGCGTACAACAAGCTGTAACAAGTCTTCTTAACCCGGCTTCAAAACTGGATCAAGGGAATGGACTCCAAGTGGGCCGCCAGGCCCATATCTTCAGACTTTAGCCGGAACAAAGCACAACATACATATATACTTTACAACTTCATCATCTATTAATCCACATAATAGTAAACTAATGTTTATGAACTTGTCACCATATTAATCACCATGCTACCTCACTTAGATCTACTAAGTGGCAACATTGGATCACAATAGGCATCTAGTTCAAACACATAGTAAACTATCATATGAACACATTTACATAACTCTACCAAGATCATAGTTCTAAGTGCTAGTTTTATACTCAATGTCCTATGTTACATTGTGTTAATAAGAATAAAAAATACATAACAAATGCCCTCCTGATTCTTGTAACAATGTAACCATGTTCTGTTCCCCAATAGTGTACCTAGGATCATCAATCCTGTCCGTCATCAGCCCATGACCTGCATTCAACACTCAAGGAACATCAAAGATATGCAGAAAATTTCTGCAGAAAGCAAATTTATCAACAATCACGATTTTTGTTCCAAAATCAGCAGGATTCAAGTCACCCTTAATCTTTTTAACTAGAAAGTGTTTTTTCTTAACCCTATCTCGAATGAAGTGATTCCTAACATCAATATGTTTGGACCTTTCATGATAAACAGGATCTTTACACAGATACAGGGCACTTTGGCTATCCATATGAATTACAGGGATACAAGGCTTATGAGATATTTCACTAACTATTCCCTTAATCCAAATAGCTTCCTTAGAAGCTTCAACAGCTGCAATATACTCAGCTTCAGTGGAGGATAAAGCAACCACAAATTGTTGTTGAGATTTCCACGAAACACAATTACCAGTCCAAGTATAAAAGTAAGCAGTAGTAGACTTTCTATTATCCTTATTGTTAGCATAATCAGAATCTACATAACCAAATACTTCACCAATATTATCATGCTCAGAAAACATCAAACATAAGTTCTTAGTTCCACTGATATACCTAAGAATATATTTCATAGCATTTCAATGTAAATCACCAGGATTGGACATGTATCTACTTAAGAAACTAATTCCAAAAGCAAGATCAGGTCTAGTACACAACATAGCATACATAATGGAACCAACAACCACATCATAAGGAATTTTAGACATTTTATCAATCTCAACTTGGTTACTAGGACAATGTTGCTTAGACAGATCCAGGTGCCCTCCTAAGGGCCCATATCTTTCTATCCCTTATTATCTTTACCCCTAATATTTTCTGTGCAGGGCCCATATCTTTCATGTCAAAGTTTGATTTTAAACCCCTTTTAGCACCAGCAATTAACACAGCAGACTTACTAATAATCAATATGCCATCAACATATAGTAAGACAAATAAGGGATTCATGGAAGATATGCCTTTAAAGTACAAACAGTAATCATAATTGCTTCTTAAAAATCCTAAGTTTTTCATGCAATCATCAAACTTAAGGTTCCATTGTCTAGGTGATTGTTTCAAACCATAAATGAATTTTTTAAGCAAGCAAACATGATTATGTCTGGATTAAAACCCTCAGCTTGTTTCATATAGATAGTTTCATTCAAATCACCATGTAAAAAGGCAGTTTTTACATCCATTTGTTCAATATCCCAATCATGCACAGTGGCAAAAGCAAGCAACAATCTCATAGTTTTGTATTTAACCACGGGAGCAAAGATATTAGTGTAGTCAACTCCTTCTCTTTGAGTGAAACCTTTAGCTACAAGTCTAGCTTTGTATCTAGGTGGTTCACTCAGTTTAGTAGCCTCCTTTAGTTTATAAATCCATTTGCAAGGCACAATTTTAACATTTTCAGGTTTAGCTATTAACACCCAAGTTTTGTTAACAATCATGGAGTCTATTTCATCTTGCATAGTAGTTTTCCAATTTTTAGATTGAGAACAACTCATAGCTTGTTTATATGTGTCAGGAATATAAGGATTATCAACAATATCACCAGTTAGGAAAGCATACTCAACAGTACTAAAAATATTTGTAAACAAAACATATTCAGAATCATTGTATCTCCTATTAGGTATTCTAACCCTAGGATTTCTATCTCTTGTTAATTGATAGTTATGATCATCATTATTATGCAAGTAATCATCAGTATTATGTTCATGTACTGCACTATCAGGAAGAGACAGAGGATTAGTAGAAATAGCACTACTGTTTTTTACCCCCTTGATTCTGAACTATGATTTTCACTGCTTGCAGTAGTGTTGTTATTCATATTTTCACCATTATTTGGAAGATTATCTTCATTATGGTTCTCTTCACTAGTACTAGGTGTTTGATAGTATCTTATGTCAAATTCTTCATCTAAGATCTGATTATCTCTATTATGGTCATTATTGTAGAAGTGGTAAGTTCTAGCAGGTTCATTTTCACTATCTGAACTACTAGTGTCTTTATCAGTTGGCAATTTTAGTTTTAAAATAGAATTCTTTTTCATTAAAGGTCACATTTCTAGATGTTATCACTTTATAGCCGTGTGATTGTATGAGCAACAGTTTATAGTCCTTAACACCTTCAGGGTAGCATAGCATTACACACTTTTGTGCTCTTGGGTGCAGCATCCCTTGTGTGATATGGGAATATGCAGTGCACCCAAAAGGTCTTAGGTGGGCAATACTAGGCTTCCTTCTAGTCCACAATTCTTGAGGTGTCCTAAACTCTATACAGAGGAGGGAGACCTATTTATGAGGTAAGCTGCTGTAGTAACAGCTTCACCCCATAGGCTATGTTTCATACCAGCACTTATAAGCATACACCTAGCCTTTTCTAAGAGGGTTCTATTCATTCTCTCAGCTGTACCATTTTGTTGAGGAGTACCAAGAACAATTAGGTGTCTTTTAATGTCATTTGTTTTACAATATTCATTAAAGACAGTGTTACAAAATTCAAGGTCATTATCAGTCCTAAGACATTTTATTTTCAAGTCCATTTCATTTTCAACTGAAACTTTCCAGTTTTTAAAGATTTCAAAGGCTTCATCTTTAGTTCTTAACAGATAAACCCAAACTCTTCTAGAGTAATGGTCAATAAAAGAAATAAAGTACCTTTTACCACCTACAGTTTCTATTTGTGCAGGACCCCATAAATCTAAATGTATATATTCTAGGGGTTTGCTAGCCTTATATATAGATTTATTAAAACTATTTTTACTAGCTTTTCCAAACACACAGTTCTCACAGAAATTAAGGTTGGTGAATTTATTTGTTAAAATTCCTTGTTTATGTAACTGAAGCAAACCATTGTTCCCTATATGCCCTAGTCTGTTATGCCACAAAGTAGTTTGATCTAGATTATTTTTATTAACATCAGCAGTGGAGAGATTTAATTCAGGTGATTGTTCTACAAAGTACAAACCACCCTTTTTAGAGCTCCTAATAAGAGTAAGACCATTTTTGACAACTTCTCTTATACCATTACTAGTGTTTATATTACAACCTAGGTCATCAAACATAGATTCAGACAGCGGATTTCTCCTAAGGCTAGGAACCCATCTAACATTTTGTATCACTCTAACTTTTTCATCAAACATGCACATAGATATATTTCCTATTCCTTTTATTTCTAAAGCAATATTATCTCCTAACATAACATCACCACCATTAAAAATTTCTAAGGAACAGAAAAGGGATCTATCAGGACTAGCATGCATGGTACATCCAGAGTCTAATATCCAATCATCAGATTTACATTTGAAAGGAATAGCACACATCAACAATTCACATGAGTATTGAGCATGCATATTTTCAAATAAAGAAACATTATTTTCAGTTGTTCTTTTACTAGACTCATCTTTCTTTTTCTTTCTACAATCATTTATAAAATGACCAATTTTCTGACAGTAAAAACATTTTTTATTTCTCTTGTCAGATTCATTATTAGAGCTTTTATCATAGAGGTCATCTTTCTTATCCTTTTTATTTTGCTTATTGTTCTTTTTAAACTTCCCTTTTGTCATGAGAATTTCAGCCTTAACTTCAGATTTCTTATCATTTGGATTAGATTTAAAGACTTTCATGGACTCATTTTTATCAGATATAGATTCAATGATTTTAGCCTTAGTTAGAGTTTCAGTGCTATATTGAATCACATCCTTAAAAGTGTCAAATTTAGAAGGTAAAGAACCAAGCAGGATAACAGCAAGATGAGTGTCTTTAATAGTGTCATCACATCTTTCTAAGTCCATTTTTATTTTCAAAAATCTATCTAGGTTATCATTCAAGGTCAAATTCACATCCATTTTAAAAGTGAATAACCTATGTAAAGTAGATATCCTAGAGGGCAAAGATTTTTTGTTATATTGTTTGTCTAGAGTGTCCCATAAAGGTTTTGCGGTAGAGATACTTACAACCTGACGAGCCACGTCGTCAGTCAGCCTTATCATATTTCAGCATGAGCTTGTTCTTCCATGGCCATTTTTCTGGCAATTGAAGTTTCAGCCAGATAATCTCCAGTTATGGCTCTCCAGTATTTTTCTTTAGTCAAGATGGCTTTCATCTTAACCTGCCACATGATGAAGTCAGATACTCCATCAAATGGCTTTAATCTGATGCTATTTTCTGTCATTTATATTTTTCTTGTAAACAAAGGAAAAAGGACAAGAATTAGTAATCAGTTAGGCACTTTAAAGAAACTAATATGGTAGGCTGTATAGACAAACAAAAAACTTAGAAAGATATACATTAAGCAATCACACAGAGTAGATATAACCACACAAGGTTATTCAGTAAAGGTGCGGAAGCAAGATTTAGTATGCAGGATATATGAAGAAATACCAAGCAACACTGTAAACCCTAGAAATTTGGGGTTTGTCAAACACAACAGAAAAAACTCACAGAAATGCTCTGATACCACTTTGTGAAAGTTAATTCTAAGGTTTCTAATATCTCTAGCCGTAGAGCCGACTAAAGATCCAAACAAAAACACACACACAAGTTGTTTACGCAGTTCGGTGGCAAAGATGCCCCGCCCCTACTCTGCGGGACCTCAAGAGGGGAGATCCGATCCTAGGGTTTCACTAGGTATCCAAGAACAAGAGGTTACAAACACAGAACACGGGACACTAGCACTTTTCCTAAGATCTAGCAAGGAAAGTAAAAGAAGAACTCAGGAGATACAAGAAGCAAAGGTGAAGAAAAAGCCCCCTTAAAGGCACCTTGACGAAGATCTAAATAATGATCTTCGTCATTGTCGCAAGCCAACGAAGCAATGATGACCTGAGAATCAAGAGATAACAGATCTCTCGTTCTCTTCTTTCTCTTCTGTGGATCCTTCTTGCTCCAAGCAAAATTTAGAAGATCCTATCTTCTTCTCTCTGTTCTCTCTCTCTCTTTCTCTTTGCTGAGACAAAGCACACAAGCTGCCGAGATCTCTCCTTGGGTTTCAGTTGCCCTTTTAGAACTTTTAAATACCTAGGATCAAACAAGGTGAAACACAACGTACAACAAGCTGTAACAAGTCTTCTTAACCCGGCTTCAAAACTGGATCAAGGGAATGGACTCCAAGTGGGCCGCCAGGCCCATATCTTCAGATGTTAGCCGGAACAAAGCACAACATACATATATACTTTACAACTTCATCATCTATTAATCCACATAATAGTAAACTAATGTTTATGAACTTGTCACCATATTAATCACCATGCTACCTCACTTAGATCTACTAAGTGGCAACATTGGATCACAATAGGCATCTAGTTCAAACACATAGTAAACTATCATATGAACACATTTACATAACTCTACCAAGATCATAGTACTAAGTGCTAGTTTTATACTCAATGTCCTATGTTACATTGTGTTAATAAGAATCAAAAATACATAACACTACATAAACATAATGTGATCGAACTAAGCAAGATATCAGTTCTCTCCTTGTAAATGTTACTATCACAAATCACTTGAGTTGTCTAAATCTAATACATGATTAGATTGGTAACTCAAAATCGCCTAGACTCATAACCTTTGTCGGAGAAAAACGATAACTCTCTCATCCTAGCTAGGACTATCCTTCTAGTGCAATCCAACATGCCTTATAAAATGTTACAACACAATGTTTATAAGTACAAGAACAAAAAAATACAACAGTTTCTTGAATAGTGTTTGTGATACGGTCTTGAATATTGTCGTAAAATAAAATTCAATAAAAACTTTAATAGGTCCTCAGTTAAAATTAATTTATAAGTAGATTATATAGAAGCGCGTCTCGACGAGATACAACCACAACAATAAGTGTTAACATATACAGTTTTCGTAGTCATAATATATGGTTGTAATCATATGTCGTATTTACAAGAACTTGGTTAATTGATTGACCTAGAAATAACAACTGGATTATTTAAACAAAAGTTTAAAAAAAAGAAATCATGAACGGTTTTCAGATAAGTTCAAACATATGTAACAGTAAAACTGGTAGGAGGAAAGTAGGTTAACAAGGGAGGCGGGGCCCACGGATCCAGCGATGAGATACTGCTACGGAGCTGTCACTCAAGGAATCAAGATTCAATAATCCAATGTATAGAAGAAAGAATGTAATTACGTGTCAGATTCTCCACGGCTGGGCAGAGTATATTCTTGAATCATAGCTACATGGTGGACCCAATTTATTTTATACAATAAGGAAATTCGGATATAATATTTAATTATAGGTACATAGATGGGTTTGGGCTCAATGATGGATCATGGACATGCATGTGGTTCATTTCATTTTGGTTATTGCTTGCTTTCCATTTTTAGTTAATTTTTATGGGTCCCACTAACCCCGTCAATACTTCCTTTCGCTCCTCCAAACTGTTTGGAGACCTCAACGCTCCTCGTAACTACTTTTCCCAACTCTTACTCAACTACCTCGGTGCTACTTAGTTGCAATTGATAATAAAATGAATAACACGTGACCTATAAACTAAAACTTGCGGGTGTAATTAGTAGCAAATTTAGTTAATATTCAAACAAACGGGTGTAGTATCTGAATCGCTATAAAGGCTCTTTATATTTCCACTATTCATATTAAGGGGAAGTGGATATTTATGGGTATTTATATGGGTATGTGGGTGGAAGAATGTGACTTTTAGGGGACGTGATTGATTGATTTTTGTTTAATAGATAGAAGTAATATAGGAGTTTTATAACTGACCCATAAGTTCGATACGATCAAGTGACTAGTTGTCTAGTTAAGCTAAACCTTTACGATATTGTAAAAGTTATCGGACCGTGAACTGAACCGTGTACGTACAAACGAGTACACATATGCATTATGATCACACTCGACCCAAATTTTATATAATATATAATAACTGCTATGACCATTCAAGACGAGGCTATTGCTCAAGGATTTGAAGTTGAATTTGAACTTCACTCTACAATTAAGTTGAACTGGTTTTAACCATTAGTTCATAAATTAATAATAAAATTTTTTTTATAAATTTTTTCTTCATGACGTTATTGAATGTCAATTGAACTAAAAGAGTATTTAACTGTAGATGGATTTATTTTTGATTTTTTAATTTAAATGAGATTATTTATGATTATAGCTTATTTTTGAGTTCTTAATATAAATAAGATTATTTGAAGTTATATGTTATATTTTGTTTAGTCGTGTGTTTTTATTTTCTGTAAAAAAAAATAAAAACTATAATCTCATATAACATCGCAAGGAAATGTAATATTTTAGAATTTATAAACTTAAATAAATTACCCTAATTATTTTAATAATCTATAACTAAGCGTCTACAAAAATCATAATATTCTAAAATCTAAGCTACTATAACCTCAAATAAACTGCGTCTAAATAAACCATTACAATGCAATATTTTAGTAGTTTTTCTGCACCACTCAACGTTACCGGTGAATCCGGTGATCAGACTTTATTACTAATCGATATCCACTTCTGATATGTCGACTTGTTACTTTCAACCAAATCTTTTAAACTTTACATCATACTTTTTACCTTTGCATCTACCCTTCTATATCAATAAGAGAACCCCACCAATCTATATATACTACTTCAAAAACGTATCATATTTTTTCAACTCATGTTTTTTTTATAAATATATTATTTCTCCTCCACATCATTTGAAAAAGCTCATCATGCCTTTTTTTTTTTTACACTCGTCATTTTTTATTACATATCTTAATTTTGATATACAATATTTAATCAAATGTATAAATGGTAGAGTAAATTATAAATATTGCCAATTTCTCTATTTTATTTAAAACCCCCTTCTAACTTAAAATTGCTAAACAACCCTTCGAAATACAAATATTAAACTTTTTTCTAAAATATTTTATTAAATTGATATTTATACATATTAATGATAATATCATTAAAATTTTGTGTTATTTACTGTATTAAATACTTACGTCAGAAAGAAAATTCATTTCTATTAAAAAATACAAGAAAAAGAAAAATCACACAATTCTAACCATACATAATTATCAGATTTTTCTTAAAAATTAATATTTATTAGCTACGAGATATATTTGATGTAAGATTGTCAATAGATGTGATGTATACCTCCATGATTGTATTTAAAGAAGAAAGAATCTCTCCCCCACTGTATTTCTATGCTCAAATGGTTTTTAGAACCCACTGAAAGTGAAAGAATATTCGACTTTTCCTCAAAGTCGTGAAACTCCGAATTATATTCAGGGCTGGCGGCTCGATGAGGGGTTCATAATGTCACTTTATATATGGCCCTTAAAATTTTGGGGTCCCAATGTATAAAAATAAGTTGAATATACGTTATAAAAATCGCTTAGTCTAAGATGGTAGCATCTCACTCTTTTTTTTATTTTTTCCTATCTTCGAGTCTCACTCATTACTTTTTTATTTTTATTTAGTTTTATGGCTCCCTCTTCTGAAAACTTTTTCCTTTTGCAAATCAAATTTTATACGATTTCTTCACGGATTAAATAAATAAATAAATAAATGACGTACTTTGTAAAGATAATTTTTGATTTTTCTCCCGTTCTTTAAGGGACCTATTATTATTCTTTGAACAGGGCTTCAAAAATCATTAAGACGGCCCTGATTATATTAGATATTAGATTTTATTTTATTTAATATAGTATCGATATAAGATATGAGTGTACTCTCATGTTAAATCGTTGAACTCTAGCTCAATAACGAAATACACAATTCCCATAAGTAATCTCGTTGGAGTTGTATAACATGTGGGAAATAACATTCATGTATTTTGCTTTAGCTTGCTATATGTACCTAGTAATTTAACTTTCGATCTAACTAACCGATAATGTCCCTATATGTACGTGTACGTGATATATATCTATACGGTTTACGTGATCGAATTCGTTTGCAGGTTTTGTTCTCTATTAACTCCCTTTGGATAAGGATGAATGAACTGTCAAAAACGAAACAGTTTGAATTGGATTGGACCTCATATGTGTTTTTGATAGTTGTGGAAATGTAAATGTCATATGTTTGTGTGTACTGACTACTGAGGGAGAATTAAATAGGTGACCAATTGAGGTAAGTTGCTAGTGGATAGTATATGTCAAGTGTTGGAGAGCTGTGCATAATTGTCCTACGTAGACAATACTAAAACAAACACATAATTTTGAGGTGTTTTTTTGGATGGTAGATAGGATCCTAGTCCGAAAATTCAATAAATTTAGACTCAATTCAAAATTTACTTGTGTAACATTCGAAAATTTGTCATCTCTCATCGTTTGAATGAATATTTGTGATTGTCAATAAGAATTCTTCTTTTTTATTGGTAAAACGAGGACAAATAACTTTGGAGTTATTATCTATAAAGACGTTGTAATATTCGATTTGCTTCTTAAACGAGCGAGTTTGTATCATAAGACAACATTATCGAAAATTGAGTCATCATTAGGGTTGTTAATTCAATTTAAACAAGTCGAGCTTTACTATTTCTATGTTTTACTTCGGTCGAGTCTAATGTTTAAATCAAGCTTAAAATTATATTCATAGTCCACTTGTTTAGTAAATGAGTGTGTTCGAGTCCAACTTTTCATCGAGCCAAGGACGAGTAAATCAAACCAAATAACAACTTTAATTGAGTACACTTAATACTTCCGGCTCCGATTCATCCATGGTAGCACAACATGTACACTTAATACTTCCGGCTCCGATTCATCCATGGTAGCACAACATGGGTGTAAGGTTTTTGAATCGACCTCTCTCTAGTTACGAAATATTAAGTGTCGTATTATAAGGACCCTTAAGCTTAAAAGCTTAAAGGTGGAAAGATTTTATCGCAATAAAATAAGTTAATCTCCACCGTCCTTCACCTTGCATAATGTTGATCATGAACCGGTTAGGGTTGACCGTGAGCATTGATCGATTAAATAAGCGTTCAAAAACATCGATATTTTATTTAAAATATAAATATTTATAGTGATTATGAAGAAATTGTGTCATTTATCTTAATGTACAAATACTGATTAATTAGGATATAGAAAATATATGAAAATATATAATCTAATAAAATTAGGTAGTCATATGTACTAAATTGATGAACTAGATTATTTAATAAAGATGTATAATATACAAGAGTATATATTATAATGTTATATTTGATATAATATGAGAGTTTATATTTATTAGATAATAAGGTGTTATTTTCTAACACAAATAAATATTTATAAACATTATTATTTTAAAAAAAATTATATTCACATGCGTTATAGAAGACGAACTTTTTTAGTTGAAAACCAAAATCCAAAAACACCACAAAATCGACAACGGTTAATGCACCCACACCAATGCGGAAACCAACCCTATATTTGTTTAATTAATTAATTATAAATATAACCATAATCTTAATTCTATAATTTGTCAACCACGATTGATTTCTTAAATCAATGAAATTATTCTCAATTTAAGAATGAATTATAAGGTCGTCATCGAATGGTGTTGGTTAATTGTCGAACGTAGATTGTCCAGCTTTTCATCAATGAAATGATGGTTTCTTTCGTAGTAGGTGGTTCGTTAGTCCAAAGTTAGTGACTTGGGTTCAGTATTGGACAATTGAGTTAACTCATTTTGACAAGTATTTCGGCCGTTAAATCAATCTATATATGTACTTATATAAGTGACAAGAGCAATAATATCCTATGTAGTGTTACTTGTTCAATTTAATGGTTACAAAATGAATCCCAGTAGACCCATTTTATTCGTTTCTTTTCTGAACCGATTCTTCGATTTTAATTTTTGATATACAGAGAGGAATGAGTCCGTACGTACCTCTAAGAATCGTTGAATTATAATAGATTAACAATTAAGATTGAATCAAAATACTTAATTATACCATAATATTACTTACCAAATTCAAAAGATAATATACATTTTATGTTCAAGAACCATATATTTAATTGTAAACAAATAAAAAAGAAACTTGTAAATACAATAAAAAAAAAGGTGATTATAAAGGCACGGAGGTGGATTTCACAACTACACGGCGATTTCGGTAACCGGGACCGTCACTGTAACACTCCAAATTATAGGAACTCGGGATGTTACAGGTTAAGACCTCACAATGGGTCCTGACCATAGTTTGACAACAAATTTATCGGATCTTACAACATGACACAAATAAAGAAACCGAATAAAACATTTAAAAAAAAGTCATAAAAGAAAAGAAATATAGTTCAGCCGATCAAATATACGTGACAAAATCCAAAGAAAAGACATAAATCTCGTCACAAAAGAAACTCAACACCCAACTAACAAGTACGGAAAACCCGGCTGACCACTATCTCTGGATCACTCCACAACGGTCTTACCCTGCAAGGTATCGACAACATGACGGTGAAAACCATTAGCTAGCAATTCTAACATTAGTTAATGCTATTCTAGCACAAACAAACAACAAAGCGGTAAACACATAAGCATGATTTCACACACATCCCAATTATTATCTTTATTTAGGTGATTCAATCTAACCGTGCAACTTATTGTGTAGCACAAGGGATCTCCGCCCCTCGCCCCTGTCCCCGTTTACCAAGCAGAATTGGGAAATGCATTTTCTTGTCTATCGAGTAGACTGGTCGCAGAGAACCTCCCAGTCACCTGTCAGTGTTAGGCAGTGATGATACGACCCGTTTTCATACACTTGAGTCAACAATATAAATCAAATCATCCCACTTTAGTTATAATTAATAACATCAAACACACACACACACACCACTGAAATAGTGTACACCAACATTACGAAAAACTAGCTAAATAAGTAAATAGAACTTACATGTTCTGAGATTCAAACTCGCTAAATATCAATCCGTACATAAGAAACCTAACTTTTGTAAAAAAAAAAAAAAAAAGTACCCAAACTTTCCTAAAATTCCGAAAAAGGTCCAAAACGGTCTAAGACCCTCACTATGTTCTAGGGATGGCAATGGATCGGGTGGCGGGTGGCAGACCTTGACCGCCACCCGATCCATCACCCAAAATAGTCCACCCCACTCGATCCACCGCCCACTAAGGATCTCACTCGCATCCAATCCACCCGCATCCCCCGGATGAAGCGGGTGAAGCGGGTGAATCGGGTGAGATTTCGGGTGTTCTACGCCTTATTTATAAATTTGTAAAAAAAATCAAATATTTCATTGAAATCAAGATAATACTTAAATTCAACTAAAATTAACATAATATTTTACATAATATAAAGTACAACACTATAATCAAGCAAGATCTAAAATAAACAAAATATAACGAATCAATAATAACAACCGACCGAAGTATATTAGGAAAGAAAATATATGGTTTAGTTTAATATAGTTTATATAGTAAGGAAATAAAGGTAAAATATTTATAATATATAAACTACAAATTTAAAAATATATATAATTTTAAGTGGGTGGATACGGGTAAGATGGATCGGGTGATGGATGGATGAAACCTTCACCCGCATCCTACCCGCTTTCATCCGTCCTTTAACGGGTTTTCATCCTTTTTCGTTGGATCGGGTGGCCAGATATCCGTCGGGTACGGGTGAAATTGCCATCAACATCTCACGACTCCAAAAGATCCATAACAAGTTCGAGGGTTTACTCAAACTTACATTCTAAGTCAAAATCCTAATACAAGTTCTTCCGGAAATCACCCAAGTGCCCTACTTTGGCCTAGGGTAAAACCCTTCTATTATTTTCCAAAAATTCCGAGAAAATTTCACCACATTCTATGTCATATCTATTCTTGACTAGAATGATCAAAATCCAAAAATACTAAACCATAAGATATCATTCACACAAAAACCCAAAATTGCTTCCAAGATCACTAAAAACCATACTTAGCCAAATTCCTTAAAAATTCCAATACTGAGTTTCGTACCAACTTTACAAGCTTATAACTTTAAATCTAACCGTTAGATCTTTCTCAAACTTTAATACGATACTCTACATACTTATGTCTATAACATATACAAAAATTCAACGGTAAAAGATGATTCTAAGATATCAAAATAGATTCCCTAAGCTGTCTATGTTCACAAATTTTCCGAGAACAACTTAAGGCTTAACATGAGGTCAGGGGTTCGAAACCCATAACTTACAAAAACCGGAATAAACCCTAAAACCTAGAGACTAGTGTTCGATTCTCACGGAGAACAAAATTCAAGCAAAGGCCCTCGCCGCAACTGATCATAGGTTCGATTCTCACTTCCTACATTCTATCTTTAATCCATCATTTGATGTGCAGGCGACAATGTACTTCAACAAAGAGGCCACACCTACCTTTTTCTGCTGTGGTAACCTGGAGGTTAGGAGATCCAGCCGCCGGTCAAGTCTTCAAAAGGGGCCTCCGGTTACTCGCCCAACCAGTCAAATTTGACGCGCAAGCTCCGGCCTTTTACTGCACACCTGGAGTCGGCAAGAAGGGGAGAAAACGTGAGCTTGTCCTTGCCCAGATTTACGAAGACAAGACCACGAGAGGGATCGATGGCTTACCGGTCTTTTCGATGACGAAAAGCTTCTCGGCTCTCTTCTGCAACGATCGGTGAGAGTAGCCGACTGCTTGTTGCTACAACAATGCACCGAGGAAGGAAGAGAGGAAGATGCTCTGGTGGTGGCGTCGGTCTGAAGGTTCTTCCTCGTTACGTGACGGAGAGAAAAAAACCAAGGGAAGGATGAGATTCAATCAGGAAGTGGTTAGGATAGAATCTGGGAAATATAAAAAATATGATAGAGGAAGATATATACGTTTATGCGGGAGTCGGGGAAAGAGAAAGAAGGAAAGGAGAGAGAAGACCATGAGGAAGAGAGGGACTCCAGCCTGGCCAGAAGAGAGGCGTGTTGCTGTCTGGCTCCATAATCAAAGGAAAGTGGATTGGGCCTCCGTTTGGTCCGCCTAATCAAATGTGACAAGTGGGCCGGTATAATTAGAAAGGTTTAAACCAGTCAGGCCCAAAATTAGTTTTCTAGACGGTTTTGTTCTATTAAGAACCCGGTAATAATACCTATATCGGAATAAAAATTCCGGTTATTACAGTCACGGTTTTCGAAACCGTGATAATTTTTGTTTGTAAATTTTACTTATATAAAAGAAGAAAAAAAATGAAAAAAAAAAGATCATAACGGTAACCGATCCCGTGACCATCAGGAATTTTTCTCATATTTTTTTTATCTATATTGGTAAAACTTACAAAGAAAAATTGTCACGATTTCGGGATCCGTGACCGTGGTAAAACATTCACGGTCACGGTTGTTGCAACCGTGACGGCCACAGTTCCCGGATTTGCCATGCATTTTGCTTATTCCTTGATTACTAGTTACCATAAACTTGAACGAATCTCGGACGTTTATCTATTAATCAAACGTCTTTTAGAGCGGTTTTCATTTCTCTCCGTAAAATTAGTTCTCACCCGAATCTAACCCTATATAATAATAATAATAATAATAATAATAATAATAATAATAATAATAATAATAATAATAATAAATAATAATAATAATAATAACGTATTTTTAGATATTATATTATCCATTACAATTATTTGTCCAACATTATCTTTCTAGTTAATATGAATTAGTTTATATTTTGAATTATATTATAAATTGTATTCCCTCTCTTTCTCTACCATTTACATTCATGTATGATGAGTAATGAATAATTGATGAACTAATGTAAGTGTAAGTGTGAAGAACTCACGTCATGAACAATTAAAAATTAACCGTCCATCAAATAAAAAGAAATATTTTTGAAATATACAACGGTATCTACGAAACGTGGTTACGTGACAGCTATACATGAACAAGCAAATAAATTAATTTTCAAGAACAACTACTGCTATGAACATATGAAGAAAAAAAAAAAAACTAAAATATCAACAATTGGTAATATGAAAAATATTTTTAGGTTAGTCTTTGATTCTACGATGTCCTCTATTATCTCCTTTATACATCATAATCAATAATAAATGTTGTTCTAACCGTTTGCACAGCTTATTAAACCCTAGGTATCAAAACCTACGATCTTGAACATCAAAATCTATTACCTGTGGCCTTTGACTTATTGACGTTCTATCTACCGTTGTCGTTTGTCATATTAATATACGGTGTCACCGATCTACCAATATTTTGCTCGATTTCCATCTTTGTGTTTTTGTCGTTGAAGTTCTACTACTCATATACTATATAATACTAAAGTAGAAGAGAATTAGGCTACTTGTCATATCCACGTTAATACATCTCGATTTTTTTTTTTGGCGTACGTTCTCACACTATGCCACCTTATTTTTTCCACGTGTCATCTTCGCATTAGGCCACCTCATTTTTTTACTTATATATATTTTTTCTTTTGTGAGATTTTATCCATATTAATAAAGATATTGATATGTATTAGATCCTATAAAAATGAGCTTACATGATATTTTATATTTAAAAGAGAATAGTAAAATAAGAGAAGTTAAATAATTTAATAAAATAGCATGTACACGGGATGAAAGTTTGAAAAATATATTCAATATATGAATTGAAGTTAGAAATCTATGTATTATGAGATGATAAAAATAGCTTAATTTTTTAGGACATTTGTATTATTTTGTTTAAAAAAAAATAATTCAGTATTATTAATTTTAATATATTAGTTTAGATCAAATCCCGTGGATTGTACAAGAATTAGCTAGTTGTTTATCTAATCACGCTTCACATATTATAAAAACTAGCATAATACCCGTGTCTCGCACGGAATGACACAAAATTTATTTATAAATTAAAAAAATTAGTATAACAACTGTATAGGTAAGTCAAAAATAAAATATTATTTTATGACAAAAGTACATAATTTTGTTATAAGAATATTTATATATTTTAATCATAATATATTACATTTGCTAAAATATATATATATATATATAATGACAAATTAAGTTTTTGCCTGATATACATAGAGTTAGTCTATTGAAATATTTTATTTCTTATATCTTAATATGGTGTTGACATGTGACAAAATCCTAAGTGGATTAATCTGATTATGACATGTGGCAAAATTAAGTGTGACTTAATGTGACGATGACACATGACTTTATACACTTTTGTGTTAAATTATGTGTTACAATCTTGTAACGTGAAATAAAAATAATTTAGAGTCAACGGAATTTCTCAATCATTAAAAACAAATGACTCTAATAATTTTAATGTATAATCGATACTTGTAATCCATATACACTTCATGTTTCATACTTTTTAGTTGTGTAATTATTAAAATAAATATTAAAAAATCGATATAAAGATTTAAAATTTGTATTAATATAATAAAATATAAACATATATAGTAGGATTGAACAGTATAATTTATTTGTATATTAGTTTATATAACAATGTTAAAATTTTATATAGTTATTTAATTTGGTAAAAAATATTAAAATTATTTCTACTATGTATTTTAATATTACTTTACATATTAATAATCTTAATTATGTGAAAAAAGGTTAAAATCATATTACATAATATTAAGATTACATGTGGTAAAATGGTAGTTCTAAAAAGGAAATTATTAAAACTAATAATTCATATATAGTTTTAATTGGTATAAAAATAGAATAAGATCAATTTCTTTTTATAAATGGCAACAACTTTATCATCATCTCTATAAATAAAATAAATAAAATAAGTCAAAGAATGATGTGGCACAACCTAGAGACGACACGTGGCGAAATATGATGTGGCTTAACGTGGGAATGCCATGTGGCAAATCCGGGGTGACTTGATGAGGGAACGACAACCGGACATAATTACTTCTATTTTAATATTATATATAGTAAATTAGTTTATTTATATTTTTTCTCTTTAATTATCGTTGTCCATTTTATCAGCGTTTATAAACTCCCGCTTTGACTACAAAATATTAGGAAATAATAACTATAATATCAAATAGTGATAATATGAAGATCTTTACAGGTATGTCTGGATTCTACATATCTTCTATTATCTCCTTTATACTTTGTAATCTCCTATATAGATAAATAATATCATCGGTGGTTCAATTTTCACCAATTGTGTGGGCTTTTAAACCCAAAATCTACCTAAACATGGTGATTAATTATTACTAGTTCATTAGTCCATAGTTAAAGGTAACGTAGTTTCTATTACATGAATGAATATTAGGTCGAAATATACAAGATTCAACAGATTTGGAAGCAAACATGAACATATCTAGAATGATCATGTTCCGAAACCAAAGCAAAGACAATTTTGGCCTCAAGAGAGACCCGGCGTACACCGACTAAATAAAACGAAGGAAAAACGAAGGAAAAACGAACAAGATTACAAATAAATATAAAGCAAAGAAGGCTCCTTGAATTCTGGTGAAAACTCCTTCACTGATAAACTCGAAGCCACGTAACTTCCTTCTCTCTTTTTCGAGTTGTGCCTCCGATCGTCTCTCGATCTATCCCCTTCTTTCTTTCTTTCTCGTTCTTCGTGTTTTCAGTCACCGTTCTTTTTCTCTCTTTTACTCGTGTTTTCTCTTTTCTCTCTGTTGTGAGTGATGAACAGTGAACAACACATCTTTGCAAAAGAGCCTCCTTGTTTTGTATAGTTGTAGGGTTTTGCTTGGTCTTACAAAAGTGTAGAGCACGCTGAGTCCACTTATTTACCGGCCCATATCTTTCATTATTTATTGGCCCAACGAGAGAAGGCAAGGCCCAAGATTATGATACTGAAAAGCCCAACTAAAAGGCTTTTAAACCTGCTCTTCATATTATTCAACTCTACAGCTCATGCACGTAAACATCAAGCCACAAACAACGCACAAATCTATACAAATTACAAGAGGTCACCCAAACTTTACAGTAATTACAAAAGAGAGCCCAAACTTCCAAAATTGGACAAACTTGAATTATAAAAACCTAACAACTTTTCCTCTTAATTCAAGCTTGTATACAAGCACGAAACAAACGAAAAAATACCATCTAAATGCACACACGGACAATCTGTCATAGACCCCAAAGCACCCTTCTAGTGCTTCAAAAGACCATCCTCAATCCCACTCCGAAAGTGTACTTGCAACTTGAAACACGATTAGTATCGCTCACAAACTCATCATGCATATCACATACATTTTTCACTTTAGACTTATCATAAGTCTTGGTACACTTCTTAAAGTGCCCTCTTGATGCTAAAATCTTAAGCAAACCACATAAAGACGTTCTTTTCTTACTCCGAGGATCAACATACTCAACCCAATTACCACACATAAGTTTCTCATCTAAGTCATGTCTTACAATTTTAGATTTCACATTCATGTCACATATATGAGAATTAATATCACTACACATCTCAATGATATCATTCAATTCTGCATATATTTCAGCTGAATGTAAATCATCATAATCAAGTTCCATGCTATCACATATAAGCATATTACTTGACTTAGAGTTGAGAGAACTTACTTTCTCTTTTAATTGGTGAGTATGTGGCTTACTTTTGATGTCTATATGTTCTTCCAATGCCGCAAAAACTCTTTCTTTAGTTTCAGCCATCCTTGACTGGTTTGGTGAGCCTTTTTGTGACTCTAACTTCTGCTTGCATGGGGTGTGACTATTGTCACTCAATCTCTCCACCGTTTCCCCTTCAAGTGGACTATTTTCACCATTTCTGCACAGGTTCTGAAATTTACAACAGCGTTTTCTGGGTTATTTTGCTGCAATTTTGTGCTAATCTGTCTTGGAATCTCAACTAAAACGGTTAGTTCACCATTTATATCATATTTGGGTTTGTTATTAGTCACCACTAACCTTGAAGCATCAAGCAAAGGTGAAGCTAGTACTTGGTACAAGCCACCTTTCTTAATACTCCGTATAAGAGTTTTGCCATTTTTAATGACATCTCTTATACCATGGTGTGATCTACTTCTACAATTTTACTCATCCAAAACAGATTCAGAAATCAGATTTCTTCTAAGATTAGGCACCCACCTAACCTTTTGAAGAACCCTTACCATACCATCATGCATTTTCAAAGGTACATTTCCAATACCTCTAACATCCAAACATGTATGATCACCTACCATGACACTACTACCTTTAAACTCATGCAAAGACTCAAACATGAACTTATGAGGTGTAGCATGCAAAGAACATCTAGAATCCCTGACCCAAGTATTATCATCACATGTGAAATCAAGCAAAAGTAACTCAGCCGGGTAATTCATTATAGATTCCAAAATAGCAGAAATTTCCTGCTCATTTTTATTCATATCATCAACTTTCTTTTTCTTACAATCTCTTATGAAATGACCAATCTTATCAAAATAAAATCACTTCTTATTATTCACATTAGTATGCCTTTTCTTTTTCTCATTATTCTCAGCTTTAGAGTCTCCCTCATCATGCATAATCGAATCAGTTTTTATTTTCAATAAACTTCTCTGAATTAGCATGCTTGAACACTTTAAGGACCTCATTTTTGTCAATAATAGATTCTACCATTTTTGTCTTAGACAATTCATCTCTACCATATTGAATGACATATTTGAAATCATCAAATTCAGCAGGTAAAGAATTCAAGAGAATCACATCTTGATAAGAATTAACAATCTTATCACCACATCTTTCAAGATCTTGAGTCATTTTCAAAAATTTATCAAGAGTATAAATCTATATTGTCGATTAGTTTTAGATAAAACTAAAATGAATTTTAAGAGTCCACATTATCATTAATCTTGATTTTATTTATTAAATTAGGGACTATTAAAATAACATAGAAACATAAAAAATAACCAACTACCTCTTTTTTCCGGTTGGTCCGATAGGTCAAAACTATAAGAATCTAAAAATTCCATATAACTATCAACTAGAAGCATGAAAACTTTGAGGCTTATAGTTCATAGTTACCAACCTTATGATCCAATGATCTAGAACAATACACTATAACTCTCAATAAAGTAAATTCAAGAGGACACATAAATTATGTCAAATTATAGCCTTTCTTTGAACCGACTATCAATCACATGGACAAATCCTCATATATAAAATATTATAAACAAGATACCTAATACAACTTGACATCTTGTGTTTGCACAAAATATGAATTGCAAGTGGTACTCTCATCGCAATAATCAAACATCGATAACAGATTTGGTCAAATAATAGCCTTTCTCTGGACCGACTATTATTTACATGGACATCTTTATATATTTATCAACATTTATTATCGCATGTGAACTCACTATTTGGCCAAGCATTGAACTTCCTTTGGGCC
Source organism: Fagopyrum tataricum (assembly GCA_002319775.1). NCBI lineage: Eukaryota > Viridiplantae > Streptophyta > Magnoliopsida > Caryophyllales > Polygonaceae > Fagopyrum > Fagopyrum tataricum. Next base: position 13,727,349 of record CM008286.1, read on the forward strand.
GATCAATATCCGCATAAATAATGAGTACACCAACTAACTAATAATTTAGTTATCAACTATGTATTTTATTATTTAGCCAAATATTGATATTCCTTTGGGCCGATCAATATTCGCATAAATAATAAAATACAATTAACTGATAATAAATATAAGTATATTTATTGTTTGACCAAATATTAACATTCCTTTGGGCCGATTAATATCCGCATAAACAAACTATCACACAAAATAATCAATATTTATCATCTCAATTGTTTTATTGTTTGGTCAAATATTAACCTTCCTTTGGACCGGTCAATATTCACATAAACAAATAAAACCACAAGTGTATTTAACGTTTGACCAAATATCAATCTCCCTTTGGGCCGACCAATATCTGCATAAACGGACGATACACTAACCCTTATAATTTTAAATTAAAATAATTTACATAACATAGACTACTTTGGTAGCATATTATTTCAATTAAGTTAATTTAAAATAAACTTTAAGTATTTCAATCCTTGAAATATCTCGTGCAAATAAATTCCAAATATTACACTCGATAACCTTTGATCGATACAAAATATATAGGGGTAAAAATCCAAAATTTACGTTCGTATGAACAACCACACTATATATCAATCACAAAATGTCATATTCATAACCATATCTAGTGTAAATAAATTCAAATTTTACATTCGATATGCTCAACACATGTAAATACAGACCCAAACAGACGAATCTTACTACATTAATTAAAAGTATTGAACTTTAAAACTTGATGTATCAATTAAAATATAAGACTTTAAACTTGACCCATCTTATCAATTAAAGATAGACATTTTAAAAAAACTTTCAGCATATGGTCTATACATCGTATAGCATGCAGAAACATATAAACATACATATAAACGCATGTAACTTTAATTTGAAAAAAGTTTAAAGCAAACATTTTTAACCATAGCACTGACACGGCTACGATTGCTTTTCTTTTCAATTATATTAAGCAACAGAGAACTACACATCATACGCGTAAAGTAACAAAAAAAGAAAGAAAAAAAGTTTTCCTTTTCAATTAACAAGCGAAAAAAAAAAGATTGGCACTTATCAAGTTTTCTACAGCTAAATTAACTTTTAAATTAACTTTGATTACATTCTTTGATCAAAACCAACCAAAAAATAAGAGTATAAACATGTTCAATCAAAACAAAATTGTACGTTTAGATGGTTGAAAAGTCAAAGATATGACATTAGTTAAGAAAGGCTATAATTTGATCCAAACCAACCGAATAAAAAAAAAATTCCTAATAGTCTAACACGATTACGGCTCTGATACCACTTGTTGTAATAATTAAATTCTCTGAACTATAAATTCAAGGATCGAAATCATGCTAAAGTTATTAAAGAATCGAAATTTACATACCTTGTTCCATAGCGCAACAATCCGATGGAATCTACATACCGAATGAGCGCCGCAGGTATATCGTCTTCCTCAGTTAAATCTCCTTAGGGTTTCTTTAGACTTTCTCCTCCGATGGGTAGAAATATGAAAACGGATGATCGGTTTGACGTATTGGGACTATAACATAATATCCTTTATATATTGACCTAATAGAATCTCATTAAGTCTATTGGACCAAAATCTGGTATCCACTCATTAAGCCCATACCGTTTAGTTAAAGTTTACGAGCTTTACTTAATTGAATCACTTTAGTTAAAGTCCATGTAATAAGATTTATAAATAAATCTTACATAGTGGCCAACTTGTGGCTTACGTGGTGGTTTGAAGGGCGGGGTTGGAGTGGAGTTAGTAGCTCATCTTCACTGCTACTCTGCTTACCCATGGTGTTTTAGCTTGTCTAGCTCTTGTTTGGAGTATTGCAACGTTACATTTTTTGTATGTTTTTATAGGATAGAGCCTACTTATTTAGGTAAACCTACCAATCAATATGTAAAATGTTACAAAGTTCCCATCTTAAAAATAAAAAGATGGAGAATAGTGAGATATTAATGAGATTGAATGTGCATTATATGACTGTACGTAAGAGGATCTCTTTGATAAGTGGTTGTGTTGTACATAGAGACTATTTTTTACTGGCGGGATGTATGTAGAGACTTTTTAACTATGTTTTGTGAAAAGTGAAAATGGACACACCCTTTCACAACCTGCACTTAGCTTTCTTTTCATTTTGGTTTGAAGTCACCTGCACTTACCTAGATAACAAGTTATGCACAAGTTTTGCGATTAAATTAACTCCGATTTTCTTGCCCATCCAAAACAATAATAAAGTCGAATCTTTGGAAATTACATTTATACATTTTGAAAGAGAGTGGTACATCCGTACATGTAAAACAAATTCTTCCGATTGAGATTGATGAACTCTACGTTGGTAATATATGAACAGTTACTCAAAAGAATATTAACTAATGTTCAAACTTTTTTAAAAATGAATTTAGACATATTAGTGCATAACATATGAACCGTTTGGGGAGGGTACATGTGTGGAGGAGTGATGTCAACCATTGTATCAATATAGATCCAACGTTGTAGTTATTTTTAAAAATAAAAATAAAAATTTTTCCTAGTGCTAAATGAATCAATGTCTTCTTCCTCCTCCCGTTCTTTCAATTCAAACCCTAATCATGAAATACACTCATCCCTTCAAGATTATTTGTATACAAATTCACCCTTAGATCTTGTAGTTGTGCTCTGTTTACAGTTTAATGTCTTCGATTAAACGTGTTCTTCAATTTCTGGTTAGAGTAGCGACCGAATCTGAACTCAACCCAAACGTGAAGTTTAACCTACTATTATGATTTATTTTGCAATTGTTAGGTATGTTCCCCATTTGATCAGGTATTTGATATTGTATGTGCATATGGACGATCACGGATAATGGACGATCTTCTAGACGGTAATGGACAATGGTCGATTGTCGATCAGTACAGGTAAATCCTATGTACTTACTTAGCTAGGTTTCGTAGTTGTGTGTTATTTTAGTGGTGTGTCTTTGGTGGTTTGTAATTATAACTTGAATAAGAGGACCTTATTTTATTATTGACCCAAGTGTATGTATAACGGGTCATGTCATCATTCTCCAACTTTGACATGAGACTGAGAGGTATATATCTTGCAACCAATCCACTCATGTATACGTCCAAATGCATTAGTACCACTCATGTTGGTAAAAGGGGACGGAGGCGAGGGTCGCTATACCCTCGTGCCACACAATAAGATGGATATATATAGTTTGAATCACCAAATAAGAAGATATTAATTGAGTTATGTGTGAAATCATGTTGTCATGTTTAAATCAAACTTTGATGTGTGTTTGGGCTAAAGTAGTACTATCTAATACTTAGAATTGTTTCCACCGTCATGTTGTTAGATGTCTTGTAGGATAAGAAGGTTGCAGAGTAATTCGGAGCGGATGACCAACAGGTTCCACGTACTCATATAGTTTGGGTGGACTTTCCTTTGTTGCATTCATATATTAGGGTTTTTGTTTCAAGATGTTAGTAGTTGTCGCGTACAAGGCTGCCTCATGATACATTCACGACATTTGTAGTACGTATTCCCATTTGTTGTAGTTACATTTGTGTCTTGTCGTAAGATCTAGTGAAAATTGTCGTCAAGTTAGAGTTGAGACCCACTGTGAAGTCCTAGTCCACGACATCCCGAGTTTCCAAATTTTAGGGTGTAACATTATTTTATTAATTTGATCAAATGCTTAAATTGTAGTTAATATAAAATTTTAAATTTATTAATAGATTTTTTAAAATTTTAACAAAATTTAAGATAAGACTCCTAAAAATTTTATAATATATAGTGTTATAACACCTTTATCTTTTAACAACTAAATTTATATCTTTTAAATAAACATTTCGTGGAAGGTCTAATTTTTATATGAATCAATTTTGTGTATTAGTTCGTTACACAACAAGTGAAATCAACGCAATGACAACACGACAAATTTACGTCTTCTACTTAAGTTAATATAATATACACTTATATGATTATTTTAATAGCTTAAATATTTGATAAATGATAAAAATTAGGAATTTAATTTAATTTTTAAAATTAATATTTTTAATATTTAAATTTTGACACAAGAGCTCCATAGTTCATTGGCCAGCCTTTGACGAGATCTATCAATCAAAGCGATACATGTTGTATTTCTATGTTCTCACACACATTGTAATCTAACAACGTACTTCAAGTTGTTTGGTGTGAAATTAAATTCGGCAAATTAAAGCCCGGAGAAGCGTTCTTGACCATATAATTAACCCGATGGAAATATAAAATGTGTAATATTTATCCTAAATTTCAAATATTTACCAAAATTCTTTATACTAAATCTATCTTCTCTCTTCACACACACGTTTAACCATATATCATTTAACTCAAACCCTTCGTTATGTGGATGAATATGTGCCCTTATACAAGTGAATGTATATCGTATTAAAAGTCACTTATAGGACAAATAGGCATATAACCTTAAGACTAGTGTAATACCCGCACTTTGTGCGGGTTTTGAATAACAACAATGGGTTAGATCTATTAGTGTGCTATTATATATATTGACATTATTTTGTTTTATATTTACATATATATATTTTTTATATATAAATAAATTATTAAGTAATTATTGATTAGTTCCAATAAAAAATTGGACAAACTTTAGATAATATTTATAGATCGAAAAAGTAAAAATATAAATTTGTTCGGTAGAAAAATTTTACAATTAGAAAATAATTTGTCAATTGATAAAATATTAGTAAATTTATAATTCAAATAATCGTTTAAGAAAACAAACACTATATAAGTACGATTATGTAGTTTAATTAAAAGAAATGTTGGATATATTTTTTCAATTCTAAAAACATTATATAATTTATATGCACGATTGGTTGATAAATCTGATTGTAACTATAGGTGATTAATAATTCAATAATTTAAATTGAATATAAAAAAATCATGATAATATAGTTCAGTAAATTATCTTATAAATTAGAATACAAATAAACCAAAGTCGGGTTCAATCTCAAGATTGTACCCATGATTATCTTCTTAAATAAATTATATATACAAAAATAAATAAAAATATATATATATTTTATTTATTTTTAATATTCTAAAATAATTACCTAATTTTAAATGCTTAACCACGTAAAACTCGAAATACAAAATTCTTGTAAAATTTTCGGTTTTGAATTATATATTTAAATGACATTTCGGATTCGGTTACATAATATGATTTTTGGTTTTATTTTTAATTGTAAAATCTTAATTTTAAAAATTAATATAAAGGGGATTACCATTAAAACGTTATATGATTTTAATTAAAACGTTCAAATTAATATAAATTGGTTAAAATATAAAACCGATAAGATTTAATCATTTTCTAATTTTTTTAGCTGTAATTAAATAAAAAAACGTGAGATATGGCAGCTAAATTTATTTTAAAAACCAATTATTTTTTAGGTGTAATCAAATAAAAAATGAAGATATTATTGTATAAAAAAATTGTGCTGAGAAAAATATTTGATTTTTGAAATTTTAATTATTTTAGTGAAGAGATATTGTTGGGTATTTTAATAATTCTTTTAAAGAAATTAGTTTTTTAAATACCAATTTGATATATACTCTTTCTATTTTTTTTTTAGGCTTCGAGAAACGAGGGTGCGACACGTGACAATATAAGCTCCTCCTTTAATATATATATATGATGATGATGATATGATGATTTTTTATAATTTATATTGTTGAAAAGATTTTATTGAATAAAAAATTTGAACAATTTTGTAATAATATTTCGATTTTTATTTTTTTAAAAAATTTATATTGCTAAAAAGATATTATTGTATAAAAAATTGTGCTGAGAAAAATATTTGATTTTTAAAATTTTAATTATTTTAGTTAAGAGATATTGTTGGGTATTTTAATAATTTTTTTTAAAGAAATTAGTTATTTATATATTAATTTGATATATACTTTTTCTATTTTTTTTTTGGCTTCGAGAAACGTGGGTGCGACACGTGGCAATAGAGGCTCCTCCTTTAATAGATATACTAGTGTATTACCCGCACCTTGTGCGGGTTGAGTTTTAAAAGATGTGATAATAAATGCCTCTTTTAATATGCGTAACATTAGTTTGACACATTTTAAATCCTTACAAAAATACGGAATATTATAAAAAATGATATTTTATATTAATATTAAGGTGCAGGTATTAAAATGGATCATTTAAAAATCACTTTCGTAAAAACAAAATAAATTATTTTTCTTAACCATTTTTATTTTTGGTTGAAATTGTATTGTTATTATTTTTAAATTTTTGATTCAAAGTTAAAACTAAAAATTCCAAAAGAAAATATATATTCTCTGTAAAAAAATTCGACGTTATCTATAATTCATAGATTTGTTATGAATGTTAATTATAGGTTTTTTTTTAATACTTGAAATTAGTTCACGTATTTTAACAAATTATTTATGAAAAAGATATCAATATTATGATTCAAAATTTGACCTTTACCTATTATTCATAAATTCAGAATTTTCCAAGAAGAATTGTAGTTATCATTTTTTACGAAATAATTTGGAATTCAAAATTTTAATTAGAAATAATTACAACAAAATAATTCGATATAATGATGATATAACCTTGTATTCAAAAACTTTTTTGTTGAAATTTGATGTTAGTTCAAGTATTTCTTATTCAAATTTGATTTTTTTTATAACTTTTTTTATTTAAAACTTTACTTTAACTTGTTAAGGAGATTTTTTTGTACCATCTTTTTAGAAACTAATTTGAAATAGTTTTTAAAATTTTTTAATTTTGTTTAATTAAGAGATATTTTGCTGGAATTAAAATTAGTTTAAAAATTAAAATCCTATTATAAATTCTTTATTTAAATTACGTATTTAAAAAAAATGTTTAGACTGACGTTAAATCTGGAGGCGACACGTGGCAACAGAGGCCTGTAAAATTTTCGTTGGGCTGAGAAAAATCATGGAGGCGACACGTGGCAATAGAGGCCTCTGCTTTAATATATATAAGACTAGTGTAATACCCGCACCTTGTGCGGGTTTGGAATAATAATTGGTTAGATGTACAATGTGTTATTATATGTTTTTATTATTTTAATTCCATTTATATAAATAATTTGATAAATAATTATATATTAGTTCCGGGGAAAAGCTGAACAAAAATTAAAAGATATTTGTAGGTAAAAAAAGTAAAGGTACAATTTTGTTCAACAAATGTGAAAATTTTTGATTTAGCAAATAATTTGTCGATTGATAAAATATTTTTAAATTAAATGTTAATAGTAAAAAGAATTGTTTATTGTATTATTTGATAAATTTATAATTAGAGGTTATCTATTATCTCATTTTATAATTTTTGAAATATATATTAATATTTATATAACTAATTAACATAAGATAATTTAATAAAATAATTAATTCCATTGCATGGTTAATTTTTTGGTTGATTTAGAAAATAAAATTTTAAATTATGTATTTACGATTTACAAAAATGGTTGTTAATGCTATCAATTTTAGGGCAATTGTTTTTTTTACCCGATTAAAATAATAATTTAAATTAGATATTTACGATTTAATATTTACATAAAATATATAAGATAAGATAAAACAAATTATAAAAAATTTACTAATATAAATTACTTAAATTAAAAATATAATTATTGAATCAAATCTATAGATACTTTGATTAAAAAAATCACGTACAAAATTAAAGGCATGACATTTAACGAAATTTATTTAAAAATTTAGTAGACTATTTTTGGAATATTTTAAAAAAAATTTAAAACTTTTAATTTTATATTGCTTAAGAAATATTGTTGGGTACTTTAACAAACTTTTTTAAATAACATTTCAATTTTTTAAAATTTATATTGTTGAAGAGATATTATTGGATTAAAAAAGGTTTGTGAAAAATCTTTGATTTTTAAAAATTTGAAAATTCCGAATTTAAATTTTAAAAAAAAGTTTGAGAAAAATCTTTTACTAAAATCAGTGTAAAAGGGGTCACAATTGATTTAAAATCTTGATTAAAAAACTAACATAAAAGGGGTCACAATTGATTTAAAATAAATACTGATTTTAAACAAATAAATTAAAATTCTAAAATTAAAAAAAATTTGCGGAAGAAAAATCTTGGCGGCGACACGGGACAAAAATTGTGTCCGCTTTAATATATATAAGATTAGCTTCAAATTTTTTTTTCCTTGCGGGTTAAAAGCATCGAATTTACCTCCAAATTACCCTCAATAATTTTTCGTGGGTAATAAATAACCTCTAGTTTACTTTCTAAAGTACCCATAAAATTATTTAGTGGGTAAATAGCCTCTAGTTTTTCCTCAAACGTGTATTTCGCATATAAATAATCACGGATATAACCCTCATAACTTTTTGTGGCCATTTACCCTTCGATGATAAAATCGTTGTTCATCCCCTTAAACTAAACTTCAAAGTTATTCGTGGTTATTCCTCCGTGGCTACAACGACGATTTCTGGTTAAGTAAAATAAGAGTTGAAAATCATTTTCTATTAAAATGTTGTATATATAAATCATGATATTTTGTTTTTAAAAAACAAATATTATGAATATAAGAAAATCCAAAACATTCACCAAACATTGGTGTATTTAGTATATTAAATATGTGGTTGTTGTTATGAGTGTGGTTATATAATTGGACTTGTGGTTTTGAATTAAACAAAAATCTCCTATCGTGTGAGAGGGGATTCTACAAAACAACAACTACAATATCATACTAAACACACTTTTAGTATGAGATTAATATAAAATTCCAAAAATCACAACGCCCTATCTAATACTAAACACAACCTCGATAAAATTGTGTCCTCGAACTTGTAGGTTTCCTTTTTCATACTCAAAACAATGTGGAGGTGAAATTTGAATGAGGTAGAATGTGAAAAGGACTCAAGAAATACGTTGTCAGAAGACGAGCCTTATTCATCCAACCGACTATTATGGATGTCATTCCATCTGCCTAACCGATTTGTGGCTTTCTCCACCTGCAATAAGTAGAATCAAACAAACTTCATATTGAATGCCAAGTCTTATACCAGTCTCAATATTATCTAAAGTTCAAATAATTGATGTTTGAATGTTTGGTTCGGTCGGTTCTTTTTTGATCATCGTGCCCACGTTGGGACAAATCATGCATTTATATGTATTCTTGTTATACGATAAACGGTACGTCGCCAAGAAAAACACAAATTGGTTACTTGGACCAAAAGTCTACAGCACTGTATGCGTATGACACAAAGTAAATGACGCTTTATTGGCTGTACAGATTAGGAAAGTAGGACTTGTATACATCCACTATATGACAATTGATAAGTCTTCCATTTCTCTTTTAATAGAAGCAACGATGTTAGTATCTTAGCAAGCATATATATCACATTTAGATGAAGTTATGAAATCAACGATTATCAAAAAAGAAAAGAGAATTACGTATATAAGACGGTTCTAATTAGTTAATCATATGAATACTAATTGTGGGCTTTCCATTGATTTTATATGAGATACGTCGGGCATACAAGCACGAACAATATTAATATTAAAGAGCCCAAGTCTAATCTTAAGGTTATATGCCAAGTTGATGATCAAGATTGGAAATTGTACGTAGCAAAGGAAGTCCCATACTAAAAGGTTTTGTGGGTTCACGAAGGTTACCAAGTTGAGTAGCGGAATCATCCGCCATGGTAGAGAAGCAAAGCATTGTGAGGGATAGCAAGTTGAGTAACAAAATTAAATTGGACGGATCGGTTTTGTTACGGGTTGATCTAGAACGGTGGACCTTAAAGTTTCAAAATCTTGAGTTGTGGGTTGGAATTGGATCATAATGGTACAATTTTAGACCGTACAAATCTTAATTATGATTTAATTTGCTTTCACAAATTTTATTTATTTTAGGTTTTGGTCAATTTGGTTAAAAACAAATTATTTGAAGTTGGTTTGGTTGAATAAATTTTATTTTCATATGTAGTAATTTTTTTTTTTTTATTATTTGATTTGGTTCCACGTGTAAATATGTATATATTGACGTTATAACCTGTTCCGAATCACAATCCAATTAGAACCGAAAGTAACCAATAAACTCGTAACAACGTGGACATATATTTGAAATGAACCGTGTTCGGACCATATAGTAAATTTCGATCCGAACAGTTTTTACTATGCTAGCCAATTCCGGGGCCGATCTAATACTATAACATATTAGTCATGCATAACAATTATGATTTTTGTCTATATGATTGAAAACATCCGTCTTTTGTTTATGCTATTATTTTTATAGATAAATATGGGAACAAACATGTTACACCAACGGTATAATCTAGGTATAACATCTATATTGTATATTGTCGATTAGTTTTAGATAAAACTAAAATGAATTTTAAGAGTCCATCTTGTCATCAATCCCCATCTTATTTATTAAATTAAGGACTATTAAAATAACATAGAAATATAAGAAATAATAAAATACCTCTTTTTCCCAATTAGTCCGATATGTCAAAACTATAAGAACGAGAGTCTGAATAAGTGTTCCTCCGATCATTCCGGACCAAATTCCCTGTAGATATATTAATAAAAACATTTAACCTGAATATAATACCCAACACCTAATATCAAAAGTTTTAAAATAATACTAATTTTATTTAAATATACTAATTCTATCATGTAAGAAGAGTGGTTTAGAGTAATGAAAACATACCCTAACGCCGAGGCCGAACTTAAAGCCAAGGAGGAGGCCAACTGGGATACCGACGAAGTAGTAGCATCCCACATTCACATACGCGATGATTGCTTGCCATCCGCACCCTACCGCTACTCCTGTTTTTCACAAAACTAGATCTTCATGTTTTCTTATTTAAAATCTCTAATTCTAATCTAAATTCAAAAGGAAATGATCGAGAATTCTACGAACGTAAAAGAGATATTATACAAATTTTCAATTTAAATGTATAGAAACTTACCGGAAAGAACAGGTTGGATACCGTTCAAGATAATAGTAACTGCTAAGAAAGGAGAGAGCTCCGCAACTGCCTCGGATACTTCGGTACCACTCGTGAAGATGTAGCTGAGATAATCCCGGAACACCAACATGACGACAGCGACCATGGTAGCTATAGCAGTGGAGGTGGCCGTCACCACCACCACTGCAAACGCCGCTGACTTTGGGTGGCCTGCCCCTAGCTCATTCCCAACTCTTACGCTGCATGAGTGCATTATTTTTGTTTCAAGCGTTAGACTAAATAAAATATTTTATAAGTATGTAATACATGGGGAAAATCAATTGGTTATCGACAGTGATGCGTTTGTTAGTGCAACACATAAGATCAATAATATGAAGTATGTAATCCATGGGGTCAACTGGAAACGTGTATCTGTAATAGATTTTCTCAAATCAACTGCACACTGGCACGTTATAACATATATTGATGTATATATTTATGGTTGGTAGGTGGGTTAGCTAACCTTGCAGCAGCATTAAATCCAACAGAAATCATGAAAACCCATCCCGCTATTGTCATGCTGCAGCAAAAAAAAATATTCAGACTTGTTAGTCCAAAAATAGTACATAATGTGAATCGTGAGATGCACATCTTATTTCTAATATTGTTTATAAAATTATCTTACCTCAACTATATTATGATAGGACCATATAAATAATAATTGTATTGATTTTCATACTATGATTCAGTTGATGAATACACATCGTATATTTAAACTTTTACTTGAAAAAATTGGATACTTTCACATATAAAAATAGTTATTGATTACCGGATACGAAAATACAAAAGTTGTCATATTTTTAGAAGAAAAATTGTATAAATATGATTTTGTTGGTTCAAAAATTTTGTTCGATTCATTCACATTGTATATATTATCAGTTATAATATTTTTATTATCATTGATTAATGTATTTAATTTTTTCTATTTTTATTTATATTTTTATGTACTTTTTGCCTTAAATTATTTGACTAAATTTTTTTTAAAAAAAATACAATATTCGAACTAATAAAATATAAAATTTAAATTAATAGTACAAGATTTCAAACTACATAACCGGTCAATTTTTAAAAAAATATAAGTAACAAAAATACAACAAAGTATGAGATAGTAATACAAACTGCTTGGACAAATAAAACATTATATATGAATTATCGGTATAAAAAGCTTTCAAATAAAAAACATTATTTACTTGAATCAATCCCAAAAATATAAACATATTTTATCCCATAAGTGAGACCAATCTAACTTTTATGTAAGATGTTGCGAAACTAATTTCACGGGCACATATCATGCGTCTCCGGCTCTCCATTTGTTAACATATTTGAGTTGGTTAGAGCTTTTATAAATTAATAATATTTTTTTCTCAACTTTTTGTTTATTTATTTTATTGAACTATTTGGAGTTGGAATTTTTCTTTCCTTTATTTTACTGAATTATTTCAAACTTTCTGAAAGCTGCTTTTCATAATAATAATAATAATAACAACAATCACAGCAATAATAATAATAATAATTATAATAATAGTAATAACAATTAGAATAATATAATTGTTATTATAGTAAATAATTGTAATATAATTAATAATGAATAATAATAATAATAATAATAATAATAATAATAATAATATAGTTAGTAATAAAAAAGTAGAAGTAATAATTTATCGTAAAAAACATGAAAAAATTGAAAACATAGTTCATACAATGAAATTTATAAAAAAATTTGCTGTGGTGTAATAGAAAACAAAGTATTATTTCATCGGTAAATCAAACTTAAAATGTGTAGTGGTTTGGCCATGCATGAATTAGATTGAAGGGTCAGCCTGAAAGAACAATGAACTTATTACTCACCAAACAGAAAGAGAGTCTAAGGCAATCTCGGCATTGTCCAGCAAACCAGCAATGAGAACCAGTATCTGGAAATACCACGTCTCTAAGCACAGCATCACCGCCGACGCCGTTGATAGCTTCAGAAAGTCCCATAGACCACTGAACGCCTGCCACGTAAACCCCCTCCACGTGTCCTTGCACCTGCTCATAATATTGCAGTCATCACAGTTGAAATACAAACAAATTTATTAGAAAAGAAGAAATAAAAATATATTACCTGCCGCTAAAGACGATGTAACAAAACTGCGCGAGTACGATGAGCCACCAAGAGAGGCTGAGAACAAGGGCGGCGCCGAGCAAACCCCAGTCAAATACGAAGACTGCCAGCCACGTGAGGAGCAGGTGGAAGCATAGTACGGCGGTTGAAATGCACGCGCTGGGTAACACTATGCTCTGAGCTTGAAGGAACTTTTGAATGGGAAAGTTGCAGGCGTACGCAAATATTTGTGGTATGAGTCCGTAGATGAACACTGCGGCCGCCGAAGATATGGCCGTTGACTCCCCCAGCAGTTCAAGCAGCTGCTTCGAGAAGGCGTAGATGAGAGTCAATAGGACACCTGTCCCCGTTAACAAGATGGTTGACCGTTGCATGTAGACTCCTAACATCTCGTAGTTATTGGCTCCGTATGCTTGCCCACATAGCGTCTCCACTGCGCTCCCCATTCCCAACTAATTTATATTCAAACCAAACCAAACTCAAAAGATTTTAAAATTCTTAGAGAGAATTTTGTCTCAAAAAGTATTCTCCTTTTCTCTTATTATTCACAAATTTTCAATTCTCTCTTAATGTTCTAAAATTTTAAAGCATTCCTATCCTTACCCGACTTTATTCTTTGTGGTAGTTTATAATATTCCGTTTAGAATTAATAAAAAAATTAAATAGTTTATAAACAAAATAAATGTCTATTTGAAACAACTCTTCTAATTAAAACCAAAAAAATAATTATTTTATAAACAAAATTAAGAACTAATATTTTAAGATGGACTGACCATATCTAAAGTTGAGATGCTAAACGTACCCATATCTTCTTATTAAACCACAGAAACTACATTTTGTTTACATAAATCATACATTTTGTCGACAGGCTAACTCATCCGGTGATATTTCTTCCGCCAATTGATGTTATTACAAATCATGAACTTAATATTTTCATATATGGCCAACCCTAATTTCTATATGTTATAGTAAAATGAAAATAAATATTTTCATATAATTATACTTATAAAGATTGATCAAGGAAGGCAGATAAGTAATGAAAGTCGATGAATACGTACAAGGAGTCCGTAAGCAAAGGTTTGAACACCATTGTTTCCGAGGGAGACGGCGGCGAACTGAAGGTTACCGAGGTGACCACAGAAGATCTGAGTTGACTTGGAGATGATATTGTTGACGAGGTACATGAACACTGCTGGACCCCCCAGCCGTGACAGCATACTCAGCTCTATCCACGTGGCAGCCCTAATCCGGTTGAACCCGGTGAGCTCAGGGTTCGTGAGGGTTGTCTCTAACTTGTCGCTTACGTGGAGCCTCTCGTGGCTTGAAGGGTAGGATTGGAGTGGTGTTAGTAGCTGCTGTTCACTACTACTCTTCGTATCCATGGTGTTTAAACTTGTCTAACTCTTCATTCCAGTATTTCAAGTTTTCTGCTTTTATAGAATAGTGCCTACTTATTTATGTTCACCTACTGACCTACCAGTATGTAAAGTGTTGTAAAATCATTTATGTGATGCTGTATTTGATTACAAGTGTTGCAAAATTCCCATTTCGAAAAACAAAAAGATAGAGAATATTCGTTACATGTTTAATGAAATTGAACATGACTGATAGAGGATGACTCTGAATAGTGGTTATATATATATATATTTTCTTTTCAATTCTGTGTTTTAGCTAGTGAGAAGTATTGATGGAGGTACGACCTTATAATATTTAAGCGGGATTGTTATATACCTAAATAGTTTAGCTAGGCCAATTAACTCGCAGTAGGAACGGGACTATCGGGTGTAGTAGGTGTTCACCTCCCATTCTCACTTGGAGTGTGTCCCATACGGTCTCACTAGGAGTCTGCACTAGGAGTCTGCCCCATGCTGTAATGCAAAAAATTGATATAATGTCTTTATTTTAAATAAGGATTCAGATTTTTTTTTAAATATCTGTATTTTATTTATAAAATGATTGGAAAAAATCTAAAAAATATATTTGAACGGGACTATCTGTATTTTTTTAAATATCAGTCAAGAAGGATACATACGTCTCTTTCTTGGCCGAAATCTCTGCTCTCTTAAACACATCACATAAAACATCACGAACCAGATCGTGCCAATATTTGAAGTTGGGTGATTCTTACAATGAACCGCATGTTCCCCAAAAACATCCAAATACCTCCCACAACTAGGCATAGGACAAAACACACCAGACGAGAACAAATGAATCATAAGACGATACTTGAGGATCATGCGATGCTCAATGGGAGACATACATTGTCCAAGTCCATCAATAGGTATGACAAGAAGGAAATCTTGGTTATGCGCTGCTTGTAGACACTGAAAACCCGCTTTTTTGTCTAGCGGTCAAATTAAAAGTTGCTTCCATCGCATGTACTGTCTTACCAAAAAAAGCACTTGCCAAAGCATGTTGGGCTTTAGGGGGGACGGTGCTCTTTAGAGTAAAACCAGAAAGAACAAAACTAGGAATAGAAACTTGAAGATTGCCCAAAGCTCCAAAAAACTCAGATCCCATTGTGACACCTTCACGACGAAGATCGCCAAAAACTTCAAGATTATTTGCTACAAAAGCAAAAAAAGAAGTCTCCGTAGCTGAGTATAACTCAAGGCCTCCGCACCGAATGGGCAAAGAAGCAAGTCGCCATTGAAGATCGCCAAAAAAAACCGTCGTGAATACTTTAGCTACGGATAAATGACATTGTGACACCTTCACGACGCATCTCCACGGCAATGTGCCGACGCAAAGACTTTTTGCTACGGCACATTGACGTCACAAATTGACAACTTAGCGTTGGGAGATATTATTTGCTACGGATATCACTGTCGTCAAACGCCGTAGCAAATGGCTTACAACGGCAAATGGCCGTCGCATAAACATTTTGCGACACCATAGTTGTTGTCGGCAATTGTGGCGACGGAATGCCGTCGTAAAAGACCTTTTGCAACGGCAGAAGGCTCATTCGCGTCGGCACATTTCCGTCGAAATTTTTTTTTTTTGTTTGTATATATGATACCTCTCCTATAGTATAAGAAAAAAGAACCCAACTCGTTTCTCATGAACTCTACCAAGTTAAGCCATTATGCCTCTAAGCCCTAAAATCCATCCTTAGTCATTTTTCAACTATTTTCCCTGTCAACATAGATTTTCTATCTCTTTAATAATCACCAAGAATTCCTACAATCCAAATGTCTTATTTACTTAAATAAACCATCTACACAAGTTATCTTCCATTTGCCAACTAATGGTGTAAGTCACAATCTTAAAATAATGGAGAAAATGGGTAAGTAGGGTGATTTTGGAAACTTGTGTACTAATAAGGCTTATAATTAAAAGGATCAATAAAGTAAGCCTCTTTTATTTGTTTTAAAAGATTAATTGAAAGGGTTAAATAGTAATTTCAATTTTCAGATGCCCAAGCCCAATCTATTTAATGAAGCCCAACCCAAATCAATCTACACAATCTCAGGCCCAAATCGATCTACACAAGATCCGACCCAAACAGTTACACAAAGATCCGTACACAAGTTTCGTCGAAAATACAAATCTTGTAGTTTGTGGGTTTCGAACTCTGGATTACATACCCTCCCTCCCACCCTTATACCAGATAGACTAATTGAACTTGGTAGTGTATTGTTATTTTTTTTTAAGTTATATTTAATGTCTACTTACACAAATTAATCTTACACAAATATAACGTTCAATTTAACAAAAAATTTTAATTACGAAATACTTCTTTCAATTTACCCAATTCGTATCGATTAACACAAGCCATCTCGATCTATTTACACAAGGTCCTACTGTCGATTTTTATCTACACATAAACAGCAAGTCCTAACGACTTTATCTACACAAGCCCTTCGATTTACACAAGGTCATCGATTTACACAAGCACTGCTTTGTATATTAGATTTACTAATACCGAGTTACACAAGTTCCTTCGAATCGAGTTACACAAGGTCCGAGTTTCATAACTGTAATACAAATCTTGTACACAAATCATCCGACAAGGCTCGATTTACAAAAGGCTCGATTTACACAAGGCCTATCGATTTACACAAGGCCTTTACATAAGCTAATGGAGATACACAAGTCGAGCCTTGTGTGGATCTCAATCTCAGAACCGCCAGTATTCAAATGTCATCATATTTACATCAGATGACCACACACTACCATAAAATTTCGAATTTATCAACAAAACTTAAATGTATTCCAACCACAAATACTAAAAATACACAAACTTACAACAATTGATCTTCACAAGTTGTGCAAGTGTTTGCACAATTGAATTGGAATCGAGAAATGAAGAATAAGGAACTGCACACGAAGATAACAAATTGTATTCGCGTCCAAGGTAAAGACACAAAGCAAATTTAGCATGACTCTGAAATACTAACTCGCACTTGCTGCTTCAGTTGCAGAACAAGAACAAATTCCAGTGCACAAACGTAGGAGACGAATCCAGGGAGACGAAACAATATTCGAGAAGGAGACCACAATGGACCTAGAAATAAATCTATGGAGGTGGAATCAAATTTTCCAACGTAGGAGGAAGAAGACAAATCTGTCTACTGTGGATGTTGAAGGGGGTGACACAGAATCT
The DNA here is from genome assembly GCA_002319775.1 of Fagopyrum tataricum. NCBI lineage: Eukaryota > Viridiplantae > Streptophyta > Magnoliopsida > Caryophyllales > Polygonaceae > Fagopyrum > Fagopyrum tataricum. The sequence goes on from CM008286.1 coordinate 13,745,109, forward strand.
AGTTTCTTCGAGATCTAGTTCTTCGACCACCGGATATGGCTGACTCCGGCGGTGCGAGTCCCGGATATGGATGACTCCGGCGGTGCGAGTCCGGTTAGCCTTCTACCACAAGATGTCGTCACTTGCCGGCCGCTGAGTCGTAGTAAAAGATGCTGAAATGGAGATTTTAGAGGAGATCGCTTTTGGATTGTGCAAAGCGGCGGTTTTATTAGGGTTTACAAGATTTGTCTTCAAACCCTATTTTATAGCCTTTTTTCATTTTTACATTTACTCTTGTATCACAATAAATAATTATTTTTAAAATTTAAAATTTATTATAAATATAGAGGAGCCTACTTTATTTTAAGTTTATAAAAAGGATGTAGGACCTCATTCTTTTCTAAAATAAAATATGGTTCTTCTCCTAAAATCAAATATGGGCACTTGTTTTTAATAATCCTTATTGGTCATAAACTAAACTTCCCAAAAAAAACTAGGGCTACTAAAACCAGGTGCAATGGAAAGTCCCAATGTTATTATTTTCTTTTCCTTTCACATTACTAATAATTCTGCCACGTCAGTTTAGTAGTTTTATTTCAGCTTTTCACTTATTTTCATCTGCAACAAAGAGCCTCGGGCCTCCTATTTTTACTTTTTTATTATTCTATTTAGTTTCAATAAATTAATAAATGATAAGATTTATTTTAAATTGTATTTTTATTATAAATAAATAAATATTTAAATGAATGTATTTGAAAAAAATAAATCTTATTAGATAGACAAAAAGTAAATTATAAAATGCTAAATGTTCACTACATAAAACTCTATATACGTTACAAGAAGTCAAAAAATTTTTTAATCAAAACATATGCAAAGTGGGTGTCATTGGATAGATAAAACTCAATCCTATTTAAATATAAAATTTGTTTTTATTTTAATTAATATTTATACATAAAATGGATTTTAAATGTAATAAAAACAACTCTGCCACGTGGTGCGCTATCACTGGCCAGAATTCAGCCAGCCAGAACGCGTCATGTTGCTCTGCTCCCACTAGCCAGACATAATCCAAAACGACGTCGTTTTATATAAAAAAAAATGTATAAAAGTTGGAATCAATGCCAATATAGACGTCAAACTCCGTGACTACTATGTCCTCTTTCATCCATGTCATCCATTTTTGGTGACATGACTGGGCATAGTAGCCCAACGACCCTCCATTGTGGAGGGTCATAATAATAAGGTTAGTCATTTTCTTGCAATTATAAAGTTGGGATTTTTCTTCTAATAATAAATTTGGGTCGTTTTATGTAATTAACCAATTTGGGGCAGTTTTGCAAAACCAAAAGTTTAGGGTAAATCAGTAGGTTGATCGGTGGGCACAACTGTTTTGATTCCAGCGAAGGAGGTGCGTCTTCCCGGTGGTAGTGGACGGTGGTTTCGGATTCAGTCGAGGTGGACGACCTAGGAGACCCGTCGTATGCTCCATCTCCCTTAGTTCTAACTTTGGCGCACTATGGCTTTGTCAACTCAGGTCCGATGTGTGCTGAAATTTCCGGTTTCTTTGACGATGACCACCACTAGGACTGGAGGAGGAGAGAAGAAGCGGTGAAGCAACCTGTATGCACTGGAATTGAGGTTGCCCGTCTAATGCAGCCTACTACACGATGGAAGGAGGTTGTGTTGGTTGATGTTGAGCTTATGTGCTGGACTAGGGCCCAACGCGCATATGTGCTTGGATGTGCGATGGACTCCCACGTCATATTTGACCCAACGAAATCTATCAGAGAGGAAGGTGAATCTTGCCTCTGTTGCTGGTGTTCGAACAAGGGAAGTGAGTGTCTTGCTCGTTGTCTGTCCAGGCTCACCGTATGAGGGAGGAAATTGTTGCCTAGGTTTCATCTGTCATGGTGATGTGGTAGGGTTTAGAGTTGTTTTTCTGGAGGAAAGAGGATTGAAGTTGCTGCAATAATTGTTGTTCCTGATAAGAGGGAGTAAGGGTTAATTAGGAGGGAGTAGAGTAAGAGGAGTATAGTGTGGTCCCCTTCCTATGTGTACAACTGGGTGAAATGAAAAAGAAACAAAGATGCAAGAGTATACCCCGAAGTAACAAGGACGGAAGGTGCATGGTGGCTTCCTCATGCTCAAAAGTGACTAAAGAGGTAGGAGAGTAAATAAAGGGTAGGGTAGAGTAAGAGTTTGCTAGGCTAAAAGGAGTAACTTTACCCATACCAAAAAAAAGTGAGGAGGAAAAAGAAAAAAAAGAAGCAAGAATTCACATAAAATGATGAATAAGAGTGGAACGGAAATCAAGCAGGGTTGGGTCCGGTTTAATTCGGTTGAACTCGATCAACTCGTATCGAGTTTTCAAAAGTAAAATTTCCGGATATTACAGGAATGTATTACGTGATAAGGGGTTAAAATTAAAGAGAAAATTGGATAAGGTATTCACTTTTAATAATTAAGGTAAGTGATGTTCCTCCCAAATAATTTAGTCGAAGGAGATAAATTTTCAATGGTTTTTATGAGGGAGACAATTAGTACAAATATTAGTGTAAGGTAAAGTGCTAATTAGACAATTCACCCTTAATTAAAACCCTCTCTCTTTCCGTATAAATGCTAATTTAAAAAAAATGAGTAGGATCTAATTTTATCTATCAAATGATATCCACTTTGCATATGTTTAGAAAAAGTTTTTTTTGACTTCTTTTAACGTATATATAAATTTATATAATGAAAATTTTATGTTTTTTTAATTTTATTTTTCAGATAAAATTTAATTTTATCCATCTAAAAAGATATTTATTTTCATATGTATTTAAATTCGAATCTAAATTTGAATTTGAATTTGATTTTTTAAGTTGTTTAAATTATTTTTTTTTTTCGTTCTTATTGTTTTTTTTAAAGATATTGTTGTTGTTTTGTCTGTTAGTTAAGTGTGTAATATATTTTTGTTATGTTGGTTTTTATTTAACTTATGTTAAGTTATTTTTTATTTAAAACTTTTATTTTATCAACTTAAAAAATTAATATTCAAAATTTATGGGTTATGTTTGTTTATAATAATATTATTTATAATAAAATGATATATAAATATGAAAATAAAAAAGTGAACATATGAGCTCCTAGAATCTCTATTATAAATTGTAAAAAAAGAAAGAAAAAGAAACTGAAATGAGACTCTTAAATTTCACATATTTGTCCGTACGGCCGTACCCAAACCAAATTGAACCAACAAACATTATTAGTATTACAATGGTCCGTTGCTTCCTACGGTTGACCCAAACCCATTGCAGACCTATCCATAGCTGGGCCCATCAACCCTAATTCTTCCCCGGCCCGTAACTCCCCAACCCAGCGCCTCACATCCTAACATAACCTCAACTGAACACACCCATATGATTTTTTTTATTGGACTGAGAATATCATATGTACTTTGGTTCAAAAACATGTGGAAATCAATGATTGATGGCATTGTGTTTGCCCTTCATGTCCGAATCCTTTCATTTTTTAATTTGCTTTGCCTTTCCTTTCTGTGTGATCACGAATTCATGTACTTTTATTGATATTAGTGAATGTTTAAGTCATGTTTGGTCGAATTTGGTTGTATGTTATCGACCCCTTTAGAAAGCTGCAAGCGGTTCGCGAAAGGGGAGGGGTATGGGTCTCGATTTGGAGCTAATGCATATGTGACTGGGTCATCTAGGTGTAGAAGGTATTAATGGATGGAGATTTCCGGTATTTTCATCTTTAACTTTTGAAGGAGTCACTATCTTCGAGGGACTTTTATGTTCGTGCTTTTACAATTTGAAGTCTTCAATTTCTACCGTTGCTTCTTATCCCGTCTCATTTAGCTTTTTGTGATAGATTGTTTTACTCGACGGTTAATTCCTATGACATTCCTTTTAAGTTTCAACCTATTGATTTACCAATTTATTAGGTGTTTTTAATTATCTAATTTTTTTTTATAAAAAAACAATTTCTTCTTATGCTCATCATTTTTCCATTGTAAATTAGTTCGTGCTTTAAAAAGTTGTTTTAGACTACATATCATTTTAATATTATCGAAATATTATTCGCTTCATCCTTGATCTTCCATTGTAATTTATGTGAAAGAACGTAAAATTGAATAATTTTCCCTTTTAAGAGTGCCATTAATATATGATATTAGTGAAATGTTTGACATATGATATTAGTGTAAATTATGATCAAATTCGTCCAATAGAGTGTTTCATTTTGTAGCAATAGGACTCCCAATTTTGGGGTTCATATATCATTTAGCATTGCAACATGTAAACACATTGCAATATGTCATATTTTATCCCCTTTTCATGTCTTACTCTTTTAACCGGTTAGCTAAATTCCAACTAATATAATAAAATCCTAAGTAAAAAAATATAAAAATATAAAAATATTTGGGATTGAAATTTGTCCAAACAACTTCAACAAACATAGCTGCGAAGTAATGTAGTATAGCCTGTTTTCACCAAAATTAAACGTTGGAGAAACGGTCAAAATTCTAAAAGCAGTGAGCAGCCTCGCAAGACTGAAGCTCACGGCGAGTGTATTCAGTGGCAGAACAAGACATTTTTCTTGGGACACAACTTTTTTTATAAGACATGTCGCACATTTAGTTAGAAATTAAACACTAAAATTTATAAATTAAATAATAATAATAATAATAATAATAATAATAAAATTTTACTTATATTTTTTACTATAAATTAGAGCTTTTGATGTATTTTTTTACGTAGATGATTTTTTAGATATACTTAGTTCATTTTATAAGTATATTGTCAAATAATTAGTTAGCGGTTGATGAATTATTGTAACAGAAATTATATTGTATTGATTGATTAAGAAAGAGCGATTTTAATAATAAACTTCACTTAATCTCCATCTAAATATATGTATATATATTTGTTTGGAAATATAAATATACAACAAGAAGATTTGTTTTGTATATATTAATTTAAAGCTGTGTTTTATAAATAGAATGTCAAATAAATTTAATTGATGGTTGATAAACTAGTTTATTAAAAATTATATTAATTAAGAGTTAATGAAATAATAAACTTAATCCAATCTTTCATCTAAATATATTGTATTTGGTTAAAATAAAATAAAAAGGACATTTTTACTGCTCCGAAACTCAAATCCTCCTTTCTTTCATCTACCATATGAGGTAGCAAAACAATATATATCATGTCCGTTTTAATGAGATTTTTTAAATATTTTTTAGTAAGACAAACTACGTCGTAAGCTAAAACACCGTCCCCCACTATCCCTAGATCTGCCACTGAGTACATCCCACATATGCGTTCCATAATCTAAAATTACAGCAGAAGCCGAATTATTAGGATTTCAGCAATCCGAATGGAATCATGGTGTGATCGAGAGACGTACCAACGTTGTGCATGCATGCGACCCACCGTCACCTTCCTGTATTGGTTTGGTTGAATTTGTTGGTGTAAATACTCACACAGAATATTTATAAGACGGAGAAGATTAGTTTCACTATTTTCCATGGCTCGCCTCCAACTCCAAGTCAACCATGTGAAGCCGTGAAAAGTTTGAACTTTGAACGTACGGTCGATTCCTAACTTAGAGATATCGTTAAATAATCACAAACAAATGAAAAAAGTTGTTTATTTGAGTTAAACTCTTATATAAAATGCTGATTTATATCCCCATTACTTGGCTGGCATTTGGCAACAAGTTTCAATGTACGTTTTTAACATGAAGAGCATAATTGATTATCGATTTTTGCGGATTCTTCGCATCCAGCTACCTACAAAACAACACAAATTAGGTTAAAGGGGGAGGCAAATGCGAAATTGAGTTCAGAACTTAGTTTCAATCATTTATGATCAAATTCTTCTGTCTAGGGATGTTAATGAGTCGGGTTTGGGTCGGGAGTACCATATTCATCTCCATCCCCGTTTAGTATAACGCCATTCATCCCCATCCCCACACCCGTTCGGATATTAAAAATTGTCCCCGTCCTCGTCCCCGTCGGATATTAGTCCCCATCGGGGAATACCCGTCCCTTTTTAATTTCCCATTTAAAAACTTGTTGGGTTTTTCCCGTATAATAATTACTCGTACCATCCCCGTTTAACTTTCAAGAGTTTGACAAAAATATAATTTGGATAATAAAATTTTTGTAATTGTTTTGAGGTTCTTATTACTAGTCAAACAGATACATTGTCTTTGCAAGACCGAAAAAAATATTAACTTGGATAATAAATTTTTTTGAACTGTTTTGAGATCTTATCACTTGTCAAATAAACGAGAATATATTATCTTTGCAAGACCATCCCTCCTTATTGTAGCAGCAATGGGATTACACTATTCTTGCAAGTAGAATATATCAAAACCAAATTGACATAGGTTAGCATTATATATATAGTGTAAGTAGGAACGAGTATGATACTCTTAAGTCTTAACGTACAAAAGTGTATATAGTATACAAACATTTAGTTCATGGTTACAAGATAAATTTCAATTGATATAATATTATTATACATTTTAATTTGAAATTTTAATGTGATTTAGTTGGTTGTTCAACACATCACCTTATCCAATATGCCAAAGTATAGGTTCATATATTGTGTGTATATATTAGGTTTTGTTCGTTCAAGTAGGAATGTAGGATCGAGATTCGAAATACATACTAGTATAAACTAAAATAATTATATCTTAATAACATTTTGATTACGGTCTCAAGATAAAATATTATATTATTCTAACATTTTAATTTTAGGATTTAGGTTGCACCGTCAAAATATGTATTTGACAAACTATGACACATAAGATGAAAACACAACATGTAGTGTGCGATGCATTTGATCATCGCGATTTGACGTTTACAAATTACGACGTATTCAAAATTTTCACGAATGTGTTGTTATCCTCGTATGATCGAAAACCAAATTGATATAGGTTAACATTAGCATGATTTACACACATATAATTATCAAAAAAATATTTAAACTTAAATCACATTTTAAAAAATGCATTGTGTGTAAGTAGGAATGAGTATGATAGTAATCATAGTATGATAATCTTAATCCTTAAAATTTAAAAGTGTATATAGTTTGAAATTTTAGTAATCATCGGTAAATTTTGAATTTAAACACAATTTCTGAAATAAATTTCAATTAAACTTAAAACTACAATGACAGTATAATAAAAATACAATTTGTTTAATTATGTATTTTTCGCGGAATTTCCGTCGGGATTCCCCGTCGGGGTTTACCCGTTGGGGTTCTCCGTCGGGTTTTCCTGTCGGTTTTCCCGTCAGATTCGGATTCGAATCGGGGAGCGGGGCGAATACCCCTATCTTCGTCCCCGTCTCCATACTCAAACGGGGAATCAATTCTTACCCCATCCCTGTTTAAATTCCCCATCCCCATCCCCATCCTCATGACGGATAATGCTCGCGAATTTCGGGAAATCCCCGACTCGTTGACAGCCCTACTTCTGTCTGCACATTTTATTAGTGTAAGTGCCACGTGGAATCCCAATAATCCTACTTTATTAGACTATTCAACCACCTACGTCTTTTGTTTCCTCGATCTTTCTTCTAATACTTGAATGCGAGATCAAAGTTGATTTATATAGATGCAAGATAATGGTGAATCCATCAATCTGAAACACGAAATATCCGCTAAGTAGACTTTTATCAAAACAAAAAATTACATAGTAATAAGAATTAGGGTTTATTGTGTGAATTCCCAAAGAAAAAAATGAGACAGTATGTTCACTTTCACTAACTTAATTTAGTTTTTATAATATCCAATAATTTACTAAGAATTTATCATCTTTTTATAGTATAAGTAAGAAAGAAAAATCAGACTTGAAAAGTTAGTAAAAAAAGAATAAATATTCATAATTTATTATGAGAGGAAAACTAACACTACAACCTAATATTACAAGAGTCACTTGTCCTATTCTACCATTGTCGAAAATTATCCGTAAAATAGAGTCATTTGTAACTAATCACCCTTTATTTCATCATTACTTGACTATCCTTAATAACGGTTTCATCGTCTAAACAACACCTCTTCTATTTCCATTCAATTTTTCATCAATGTGGCGCTTTTGCATATTTTAATAGTTTTTTTCTCTAAATCATGATCCGTTTACGTAAACATTTTAACATCGAACCGAACCGAATTTTTAAAAATAAAATAAAACTGAACCAAGTTCTAAAGAGCAATCAAAGTGCAATATAATTAGTGGCCACAGCGATTTGCAAATCAATGTCTAGGGTTCCGTTGGGGATATAATCGTATACCAAAATTAGCCCTCTAGGATAGCTGCAATACCCATGCAGTTTGACTAGATTTGAATGGTCAAATGAGGACAAAATCAGGATCTCGTTGTAAGACGGTTTTGTCGAGAACGCTCTTCCGGCAACGACGTGATCGATGGTGGAGGAAATATTTCACAGTGATAAACTTGTTACTAGGAGCTAACCTAAGTACTCAGGTCCGAAACCGGCATCACCAATCTTGCGTTTCAAGGCAAACCGATTCGTCGATGATTCCAGCTCCTCGAAAGTGAACGCCTATGGGAGAAGTCGTACAGTTGAGTGATGCCGGCGCACGAACAAAGTCATTGGGTCTTCTGGACTCAACAAATTAACTTGCTAATCTTATATTCTAGAGATGAGCCCAATCTCATCAATCAAGCAGACAAATCCCAATCTCATCAATCGAGCAAACAAATCCATTAACCGGCCGTATTTGTTGAATTGAACCCACAAATCTCATTTCTAGGTCTACACTCTCCGAATGGATCTTGGTTTTCATCATAGACAAGCTCAATTCCAATATTACTAAACCGGTTAAGGAAATCGAGTACATCACTTTGACAACCTTGTTAGAAACTGGTTTGGATTCGGAATCACACCCATGGAGGAGGAGATGTATAGGGCTTTTGACAAGAGAGTAGTGGAAAGGACAAACACTGCAATTAGTAAGAACATGAGGAGAACATGGTTTAAGGAGAGAGATACGACAACACCAAGCATCGGAGGGTTTCCACGGAGTGTTTGATAGATAATCAGGCGGGTTAGAATGTAGGGGAAGTTTGAGGCGGAACAATGGTGGTTTGGTGGGGAAGGAGAAGGAGAGGGAGGGATTTGACGAAGATGGTTCCCGTTTTAGTGTATGTGTTTCAGGACTTGAGTTTCTTTTGTCCGTTTAGTTCCTTTTTTGGGTGTGGTGGTGGTATGGAGGGAAGTCGAGGTTTCTCTTGCTTGGTTGGTCATTTGAAAAGACAACACCTTTTTGCGGTTGAGCGCAAGAATGAGATTCGGGGTATCCTTGAGTATAACCTTGGTGTTTTTATGGCGTTTGTGGAGGTTTTAGTTGTCCTCAAGATGTGGTTGTGTGGCCGATGTATGTGTCTTCATGCTTTGAGACGTGAGTGTCGTCACACTGATGGTTTTGTTTCTTCTTTTGGTGAGGATGGTGAATACATTGTGGGTATTTCGGGGCTGATGGTGGATATTTCGGAGTTGGTTGTTGTTGAGCAGATTGCAGTTGATGGGGGTTTGGTGCTTGATGTTGGTCAGTTGAAGAGGATTATGCGCGTTCCTGTCACTACTGTGAAAAGCATCCCTCATAGTTGTCGTTTAAGATTTCCTCAAGCGTTATTGAGTGCTCTTCTAAAGATGGTCGTTGAGCCAAGTTGTGTGGCTGCTTGGGTTAGGTTGTTTTTGCTTTCTCGTTGTACATTGCATGTGTTCAGGCCTATAAGTAGGCAAGATAGAAGATCAGGAGGTAGGAAGTTTATTCAACATCAGCGGATTTTGCAACCTTGTCTACTTGGGGAGAAGTTGATGGTGTTTCTAGGCTTGTGCATGCTTTGCTAGGCAATTCTAAGCATAGACCTGTTGTTAGGGTTGATGACGGCTCAAAGAATGAAGAAGGTTTGGGCAGGAACCCTAATATCAAGCAGTGTCTTCGTAAGGTTTCAAATGGGCATTTTACGTCTGCTGTAAAAGTTTTGTGCTCCTTTGAAGTAGCTCCTTATAGTGATGAGACTTTGAAGGTGTTGAAGGCTAAACATCCCTTCAAACCTCCTCGTTCTAAGCCTTGTTCTACTTTTCATGAACAATCCCTCGTTGTTGATGTTGATTTGATTTTTACATGCATCTAAGTCTTTTTCCAAAGGAACCTCTTATGGTATAGATGGTTTGAGATCACAACACATTTTAGATGCTTTGTGTGGTGAGGGCTATGCGGTTGCAACAAGTCTTTTGCGAGCGCTTTCATCAGTGGTTAATTTGTGGTTGAGAGGTAAGTGTCCGATGAGTGTGTTGCTTCAGCGTCTCTTACGCCGTTGTTGAAGCCTGACAATGGGGTCCGTCCCATTACAATAGGTACTATATGGAGACGGCTGGTGTCCAAGGTAGCCATGAAGGGAGTGAGTAAAGATATGAGGGAATATCTTGGATATTTTAAGTTTGGAGTTGGTATCTCAGGTGGTGGATAGGCTATTCTACATAGTGTTAACAGGATTTTGAGCGAACGTCACTCAAATGGTTCTCTAGCTATGTTGACAGTGGATTTTTCTAATGTCTTCAACTTGGATGACAAAACTTTTTTGTTTAGGGAAGTGTTCGCTGGTTTTACACCCCTATAAACAACTATAAAAAGAGATAAAAATCCACAGGTTAGTAAAACAAGGAAGAGATAGTTTTAAATTTATAACCTGTAATAATTCCCTAAATAGAAACAAACCCACAATGTATGGATCGTACGAAGTAGGACAAGTATTCTAGGGTCGATCTCAGGGATTGGGAGGATTAATATGCAGCAATGATTAAATATAAAATAGATCTCAATTAAAGACAAGAAGTTGGAAAAGATAAGGGAAAGAAATCAAAAAGGTTTTGGAAAGGGTTTTAAGGACTCGCAATCAATTGTCACTATTGATTGAAAGTCAAAACAAACAAACAAAAAGGGAAAACAAAGATAATCAAGTTAAAGGAAAGAAAATGGATTCCAAGGGTTCAAGGTCATTGTTTATACATATATATTCAGGAAGACTCATAAAGATATATGGTAGAAAAGCCACATGGATGAACGTTTCTATGCTGACAGTCTATTACCGGGTAAGTCTCAAGACTATCTAGTTTCAAACCAACTACCTATTACCGGGTAAGTCTCAAGGTAGAGATGTAGGAAATTCTGATCAAACCAGACTACAAACTAAGGGACAGGTAAACCATTACCGGGTAGGTCTCAGGTATTACCCTACTTAGGAAGGAATCTAAGCACATTCAACCTATAAAGGATAAACCTTTATTACCTATGATCAATCACTCATGTATCTAAGAAGGAATATCACCGGGTAAGTCTCAATTCCAACTTAGGTTGCTAGTATAGAAGGTTCTAACTAGATTTAAGAACAAGTCAACCATTAGGATTTCAAGGAATTCAAAGCCAAAACAGCACAATCTAATCCATCATAATCCAAGGCATAAACAAATCTCTGTCAACCTTGGAACCACAAGGTTCTAGCCAATAACAATCATATCAAAGAAACACAAATAAATAAATAACAAAGGGGAATAAAAAGAACTTAACTTCAATAAAAACTTCCAATCTTCTCAAATCTCGAATCAACAATCTCTCAACAATCTCTTCCAAACAAAACTGAATATAAAAGTCTGAATCTTTAAGCTAAACTAATGAAGAACAATGGTGGAGAAGAAGGGAAGAGGAAGGAGACGGTTCTCCCCTCTAGGGTAACCTAACCCTAAAATTCGGACTAAATTGGACCCTTAAAAATTATTTGGAACTTCCCTTTTATACCAAACTACCTTCCAAAGAATGGGTTGGGCTAAATCAGATCCAAAAATAAAATAAAATCGCCGAACAGGAAATATCGGGTAGAAATCTCGGCCGAGATCAGGCCTGGTCGGGACCGAGATTTGGTAACAGAACCTTCAGCGCGTCAGCACTTCGGAAATCTCGGCCGAGATCAACAAATCTCGACCGAGATCGGACCATCTCGGTCTGAGATAAACAAATTTCGGCCGAGATTGGACTATATCGGTCCGAGATCAACAAATCTCGGCCGAGATTGGACCATCTCGGTCCTAGATCAACAAATCTCGGCCGAGATTGGACCATCTCGGTCTGGTTTGGCCGAGATCGGTCCATCTCGGTCCGAGATGCGATCTGCTTTGTTCCTTCGCGTCTTTAGCTCAATTCCTCGCCCTTTCCCGCGCACGTACGCTCGCTCCAATGCATCCACTTCGAGGCTTGATTCTCAAATACGTCGTTTTAGCTCCATAATGTGCCAAATTACCTACAAAGCCACAAATAGTGTGTGTAGACATCTATTCTTGCAAAGTAGAACTAAACAAGCATAAATGACACAAACTAAGGCTAAAACATGAATGCGGAAAGGGGAAATCTAACTAAATGCATGAATGTAACAGGTCGATAAATCATGTTATCAGGAAGTAAGGGAAATATGTCATTCTCTCTCTTTATGGGTTGATTTCTTGTATGGTTAGACTGCCCGTTTTTATGTTGGTGATGGTTTTTATTTGGTCGGCTACTGGTGTGCAACAAGGAGACCCTTTGGGGCCGCTTCTTTTTCCCTTGTCTTGCACCCACTTCTTCATCGGATCAAAGACGGTTGCAAGCCTCTTCTACATGCTTTGTATCTTGATGATGGTATTATTATTGGCCGGACAGAGGAAAAGGCTAGAGTGCTTGATATCATTTGAGAGGTTGGCCCGAGTTTTGGCCTTGAGGTGAATGTTTACAAGACTAAGCTCTTTTGGCCTTCGTGTGATGGATCGAAGCTTAGAGAAGATTTATTTCCTCATGGCATTGCTAGGTCGATTTTGGGTATTAAGTTTTTGGATGGGGCTGTGAGTAAAGATGACGGGTTTATTAGAGATCCCGTCATGAAAAGAGTGTTAAGGCGGTTGAGTTTATGCACCTTCTTCCGCGGTTAAGGGACCCGCAAAGTGAGCTTATTTTGCTTCGTCCTTGTATGGGTGTTGCTAAGATGTTGTTTAGCTTGAGAACTTGTCTACCGGAGCATGGAAAGGGTGCATCTACTTTTTTGATTTGGGACTCTGTGAATAAGTCGAGGATATTGTTGTTTGTGGGGGTCCTTTTTTAGCGATCTTAAATGACGACTTGCTTCTTTGCCGACTCGGTGTGGAGGCCTTGGGTTATGCTCAGCTATGTAGACTTCTTCTTTTGCTTTTGTGGCCTCTAGAGCTCAGTCTTGGACCCTTCAAAACCACATTTTGCGGGTCAATGGAGTTGTTGATATGGGCTTCGAGTTTTTTGGAGCTTTGGGCAAACATCAAGCTTTTATTCCTAGTTATAATCTTTCTGGTTTTATTGTCAAGAGCACCGTCCCTTTAAAGCCCAACATATTTGGCGAGTGCTCTTTTTGGTAAGACAATACAGAAGATGGAAACAACTTTTGATTTGACCCCTAGGCAAAAAAAAGGTTTTTCAGTGTCTACAGGCACCGCATAACCAAATTTCCTTCTTTCCATATCTATTGATAGACTTGGACAATGTATGTTTCCCGTTGAGTATCGCATGATCCTCAAGTATCGCCTTATGATTCCTTTGTTCCCGACTGATGTGTTTTGTCCTGTACCTAATTGTGGGAGGGTTTTGTATGATTTTGGGGAGCATGCGGTTCATCTTTGAGACTGATTCACTCCTGCAAGCCGTTATACAATGAAGTACCACATGAGTAGCTATATAGGAATCTCAATCTACCGAATCACTCATGTTATGATCTTCTACATCCTAGGTCTTCCCGTTCCGTCATCTGGCTTATGTTCTTCATGTAGCATTCAGACCGAATGACTCTACAGATAGTATGGAATACTCTTATCAAAACGAGCACTATACTCTTTCTTAGTTTAGGGCAGAAACATACTCAAGGAACGCAAAGCTAACCCTAAATATTTCATATTACTTCAGTTCTAATTTCGTGTTTTCATAAATTTCACATAAACATAAAATAAAAGCTCTTTTCATCATCAGAAACAACCTGATTTCCGACCTCTTGCATTGCATTACCAACCGACACATGTGAACAAGTAGAGTATACTAGGGCGCTTGAGAGAACCATGTCGAAGGAACTCGGCAAAATGACCCCGTAACTTCGAGAGAAGGGGTGCCTCCCCTTCGCCCGGCCCGGTGAGGTCCGATGAGATCAGATCTCTCGAACGAAGTGATAGGAAGAGAAGACTGCTGGCAGGAGATCTCTATTCATTACACCTTCTTGTATAGTAAGGGGAAAACGTTTGTTCCAAACCTGCGCACCAGCTGAAGATGAAGAAAGGTGGACCTCTCTAGGCTTCACAATAGCTATATAGAATTTCAAATGAGTCTTCCCCCCTCCACTATAATAAGGAATCCGAAGGATTACCCTTTTGTTTGAGCAGGGGGCTCCGAGTCCTGTGTTGAAAGCAGGTGAACCCCCTTTCGCTGTCTGTGACTTTTTTTGCCTTCAAAACTGGACGTCAAATGCTATCCGTGAAAGTTCTTTTCCGCGCCTCCTCAACTGTGTATCGATCGAAAGGCAGGGCGGCACAGCCCGGCTGCACAGAAGGGGCTGATAATCAAAGTGTAAGTGGCTGACCTCAATAACTCAAGGACCATTACGCCCAGTCATTCCGAAGAACACTTGCCCCCCCGTCTTACCGCGGCTGCTGGCACGGCCCTCTCCGAAGTACCCACTCAATGCAAAAATGAGAATCTAAGGCTCTTGTAGACCGTCAAAAGAGGGAGTAGGCTGACACCGGTCGGATGAATAGAGGACCGACCTAAAGGACGAGCAAACACTCGAACGTGAGAGCAAGGGATCACCCAACGAATGGACGAGCTCCAGGGAGGGAGGCAAGAACCATGCTTTCCAAAAAGTGGCGGTTCTTATCTGAACTGGGGCTGGGTTTGCAAGAGGTCGAAGAAAAACTCCTGAATGGGTGGTTCCAAAACTCCGGGAGGTACTTGGCTTAACAGCCCGGATATCTCAACACTTCCCATTCGAATAGAGGATGAACGACTAATGCTTGCTTCAAGGTCGACCTCATTATGCTCGTCAACTAGGTCAAGCAGGTGAACCCCCTTTCGCTGTCTGTGACTTTTTTTGCCTTCAAAACTGGGCCCTGAGAAAGTATGAGTCGTCGTAGTGTGAGAAGTGGAATGATTGGAGAGTGTGAGAAGTTGGCAATTTTGAGTCGCTTTCTTAGATGTGTATATGCGGGTGGGGTGGCAGCCAGGTGCATAATTGGGCCCATTCGGCATGCGCTCTTAGAGAAAGAAGCCTACTCTGTACTATCACTGGCCAACTCCCTCCACCAGCGCACCCCTCAATGCTACGTCGGCACCCTTGACGTGTTCACTATTATCCTGAAGTTCCTACCTAACTAAGCTGATGTATTTGCAGAGTCCTAAACTCCAGCGGGTCAACTCCCAGGGCCCAAGAATCTCCCACTTACGATGAACAAGTCCTATCCTATTCCCTTTTTTCCCAAGCCAGCCTCAGTCAAGGCCTTGTGCATCGTCTATTGGTTGAGTACATCTCTCTTTCAAGGAGGAAGCGGGGATTCGACTTACCTGCGGTTTACTTTTTAAGTAGATAGTGCATTATCAATAAGCCTAAAATGGAATTTTGGATTCCAGGGTTGGTTCCAGCTCCTCGAGAAGCAAGAAACTACGGCTCGAAAGCTGCAAGCGATTCGCGAGAGGGGAGGGGTATGGGTCTCGATCTGGAATGCAATTAGACTTTTCGGTAAAGTAAGTCTTTCCGCTAGGGGAGGGGAGGGAATAGGGCCTTTCAGTCTACAAGGTTCTCATAGATAAATGCAGTTACCTACCCTCGCTACACTCTCACTCCAAGCTACGCCTGCTGAGCAAGATGCATTGCAATTTGCTCTTCTGTGAACGCACTTGAGCATGACACGGGACGGGAAGAGAAAGACTCTTTTCTCCGGTTCTCTCGTAAAGCCAAAGACGCCCCAAGCAAGATCTTCCCATCATGATGGGCTAAAAGGAAAGTCGCCAGAGATATTGGTTCGAATCCAATTCATGATTCCTGTTAAGAAGGACTTCATTCAATCCTCTTTATTACTCCAGTAGTCAATGTGCTATTCATTCGGTTCCTGGGTCATAATTGTTGTGTAGGAGAGGTGGCCGAGTGGTTCAAGGCGTAGCATTGGAACTGCTATGTAGACTTTTGTTTACCGAGACCTCCAACTCGTATCCCGAAGATACAAGACAAGCGACCGGTCCTCTTCTCTTGTCTTGCCCCGAAGTGTAGTGTGGTGAGGCCTCAAGGAGTGGTCAAGCGTGAAGCGCACAACATAAGCACAAACAGAGAAAATCGGTTAATAGCAAACCGAGGATATTAGCTAGCCTCAGCAGTGCTTACCTTGTGTGCGCACTCTAATCTACATGATGCCATTCTGGGGATATGCCCTAAGCATCTTCTTATTTCCTAAGCAGCGGCGAACTCAAAGAAAAGGAGTTGTAGTTTAGTTCTTCTCTTTCTATTTAGAAAGCTGCCATGCAGAGATGGTCCATACTATTTTTAAAATTCTTTTTCTTCCGTGAAATTGAGTATCCGTACTTCGGTTACTTTCTACTAAATAGGACTAGAGGGAAAGGGAGTCGAGTAGGACTGGTATTAGGTAGGGCAGGTTCCTGGCTTTTCTTCCACTAGCAGTAAGCTCTGCTCCCTCCAGTTCCATTCATTCCGGATTTTATACCTGACGACTCAGGTTCGGGTTACCGATAATTGGTAGGTCACTCTTTCTTTTCTCGATTCGAAACCTTCATTTTATAGGAGTGGTGGCTAAGCCGAGAAGAAGCTCTTGGAAGAAGTCCTGGGTTACAGTCGGGTTATCAGTCAACAACTGGCTTAGCGCGTTTCGAAGTAATCTTTCCAAAGGCGAGTCAAAGCCATCGTGCGGCTTTTCAAGCCCGATCTTCCGAACCTGCTGCGTGAAAGCCCGATAGGGCATTCTCCTGAGTTGGAGAGTGACTTTCCCCCATCTCTCCTCTTCCTTACTAACAGAGGCCTTGTCACGAGCTGGATTCGAACCAACACACCTCTGGGGTTGGTGGGGCACGTCAGGGCCCAAGTGCTTGCGGAGGGAAGAACTCAAAAAAGCACGCTTTCGGGAAAAACATAGAATAGTAGAGGATCCAGCATGCAGAACACGACGATCATTAGAAATTCACGAATTAGAGAGAGACCACCACCTGTACTATACCAAGCCATATGGACTTGTAGTCGACCGCTGCGAGCACGCCGTAAGCGCACTACCGAGTACCACGAGTATACTAACAGGCTGCTCGATCTGTTGTTCCGGCAAGCAGCCCTTTCGCTCGTTCCCTTGGGGCTTTTCTTTCTTTTACATGCCCGTGGTGCGGTCAACTATGATATACTCAACTTCTTTAGTAGGTTCATCTACAACATATGGTGGTGCCCTCGTGGGCACGTTCCTCTCTGGGTCGGTCTGGTCTAATCGAAGTAAACTTACTTACATGGAATACGGGGTGAGTTTTCACCGGGCTGGTCGTTTGAGTCTAGTCTGGTTTCTTCCCAGCTGCTTGTGAGCCAGTCTTCGTAACAACATCTATTTTACTAGTGCCTCCCTTTACTTTTCAAACTTGACATGTTGATGTATAGTGTCGTTTTAGGAGTAATGAATGAAGGGATAAGAATAGGAATTATAGTACCATTGGAAAAGGGGGCACCTGTGGGAACATCTCTACTGACGAACCATTTCAATAGTACGGGTGCTGCCGTGCCACAAGGCACGACCATGGAAGTAATGAAAAAGAAAAAGTTATGCAGTTGGACCATCTGCTCTATCCGTTCGAGTTTCGCTGCATTCTTCTTACGGCTAGATCCAATCTCCTGGTCCCTGCGGATCTGTATCAATGGAATCTAGAGGATAATCAAAAGTGACAAAAATGGAAAAACCGTGGGCATCGGGTAGCAAGGAGCTCAGCGAACGGATAAAGCCAGGTTGTTGAAGACTCCCTTACCTTCCCACCCGCATTCCTTGCCTGTTCTAGCATCCCTTAGCGTTAATCCAACAGCTCGCCGCCTAGCCAAAAACACCGCGGGTCAAGACGAAACCAAACCACTTCGATCGGAATACAGATGATAGGACAGAGCTGCCGAAAAAAAAAAGAAATAGGAAGACTACTTCTACTAAACTATTCCCGCTGTGGTTTTAGCGGCCCCGGATGCGGAATTGAAAGAACCATGCCTGATCTACGACCACCCTCCTCATCAACTCTCTGTCTTTCGAACCCACCTCACCGAGCTTAACGCCCTGTGGACGTTCACCGGGAGGATCGCCCTCCCAATTCGAAGTTTTTTCCTGGAAGCCTACCTTGTTGACTATGACAACAGTCGCGATTATAAACAGACTCGCTACTATGGCAGGGCGGTTGTGACCTCGTACGATCGTGTCGGGTGAGCAACAACCGCTTCATCACAGTACTTACTTATGGGCTAACGGGTCACACTTTGGCCAAGTATCCTACAAAGAGACTCCCGAAAGCCTGTGATACCACCACCTATCAGGCCCGACGAGCGGTCCACGGAGCTGCATCCTTACTCACCTGGTCTATGCACATCGCTTTCTCCTCCCAATGTGGCTGATCATCCGAAAAGACCAGCTAAGCATCATTGGCTTGGTCAGCCTGCCCTCCGTTCTTTCTTTCTCTCGGTCCCACCCAACAAGATACGGCTCAGCCAAAAAAGGTGAGCGCCCCTGCGCGAGCCTTCTTTTATTAGTAAAGTAAAGCTTGGCTCCCTAAGAATGGTGTTGGTCCTACGGACCGTGAACGGATTCGCCTCTGGCCTCTGGGCACGTCGGAACCGCATGAAGAAAGGTGGCAGGATTCGAACCTATGACCGGCCCGCCCCCGACCCGCTGGGTTGGGTGGCCGGGTTAGCACCCCTCGTCGCCTCTGTACTCGAAACAGATGCGTTGCGCTGCTGAGGCTAGCTAATATCCTCGGTTTGCTATTAACCGATTTTCTCTGTTTGTGCTTATGTTGTGCGCTTCACGCTCTGCTAGCATAGAGTCGGTTTACTTTTGGACATGCTTCCTTTGCCCTGCTTTTCTTCTTCGGACATATTTGGCATGGGTTGAGAACCTTATTCAGAGATGTTTCGATAAGTCAAATAGAAGGAACGCCATACACGCCCCGAGCGCGCCCCCAACTTCACCTAATTCTGAGAAAGCTGCTTCGTGTGTAGCAACGGATCCAACCGAAACTAAATAACTTTAGCCATTTTTTCTCGATTCCATTGCATCAGAAGCGAAAACCAATGCCATGGGTCATCTTCCTACGCATCGATCAATCAGGTATCACTACTAGTCTTGAGCTTCACGGAGACGAAGCGTCCATGAGGCTTTTGTCAGCCTCCGCTCGAGCCCTCGCCAGTTCGACGCTAATAACGTGGTCTTGGAGTATACCTGATAAACCTGCTGAGCCTCATTAATCTTCGTCTGAAGTGCCCGGATTGATGGGTTTTGCAATAAGGCAGCCAGGTGCATAATTGGGCCCATTCTCCCAGAGGTGCTGGTTCGACTCCATCTCGTGACAAGGCCTTTTTGGTCATATACCTTGGTCTTGCTTGTTATTGTTATATTCAGTTCCTTTTTTCCCGCTAGGGTTCACTTATTTCTCCTTACCTGGAAGCGGCTAGGCTAAGAAGAGGAAGCAAAGGCCGAAGAAAGACCTTCCACACGACTGCTCTTCTTTACTGTGACCGCAATAGCAAGGGACAGGAGCTCCCCCTCGTGCCCGGGGATCAAATTGATCGCTCCTTTCCGGTTATGCCGGTAACAATGAAATCTTTGGAAAAATGAAACTCATTGGCAGAGGGCCGCGAGCCTTCACTGCCTTGTTCTGTAACTTCCCTTATTTCGTCCGTCCACGAGGCTTTCTCTGAAAGAAAGGGGCGGCTATCTAGCGGGAGTCGTTTCGGTTGTATGCCACGAGGTTCCTATGGACAAGGGGACACTGAAATGGAGTGTAATGAACCGCAAGCCCTTCAGAAAGAAAGACATAAATAAGAGAAGGTTGGTTGCGAAAACCGACGGTGACTTTCTCAGAGCGGAGCAGGAGAAGAAAGAAAGTTCGGGTCCAATTTCTAATGGGGTCTTCTTTCAGCTATCATTTTTTTCATTTTGCGTAAGTGATGTTCGATATCGCTTCTGTGCGGTGACTCCCGTCGTTTGAGAGGGGGCACCAGATCCAGATTCAGATTCACAAGGTACGACCGAATAAGACACCGTAGCCGATGTGATAATATCACGAAGAGGAGTTTGGTGGACCCACTTCTCATTCCATTTGTGGGAATTTGATGATCTATAAACCGTCCTTCACGAACGATCGGCTCATGTTTGAGCCTCCAGATTTAAGGCTATTCCTTTCACACCGCTGGCAAATTCCACCATTTCCCCTGCTTGAATCTCGTTCAATCCATAAACACGTGCAATCAGCTACCATGGCTTCTATTTGCGCTTTTTCTTAATAGGGAGGGGCTTAGCGCGTGGCATTATGGTTAACCCACGTGTGATGCAGTTTGCGCGCAACACAGAATTAGCCTATGTTTCTACAACCGAAATGGAAACTGAGCGTTTCGTGGTTCAAAAATGCGGAATCCCGTCTCAATCATCATTTGTCAGGACGGCTTTCTGCGCCAGCAGCTTCCCCGGGGCCGGCGCAGTGGGCTACGTCAAGGTAAAAGAAGAGGACGGCTTCAAATATTGGCACGATCTGGTTCGTGATGTTTTATGTGACGTGTTTAAGAGAGCAGAGATTTCGGCCAAGAAAGAGACACCTATATCCTTCTTGACTTATCCGCGTGATGGAAGGTCTACATTGAGGCCCGCAAATGTGTTAGTGTTTGGATGTATGAGTGGAAAACATGCTTGTATTGATTTGACAAGAGTCTCTCCTTTGGTTGGTTTGGGTAACGGTCCCAGTTTTGATACGTGTTGTTTTCTTGCGGCGCCCGATGCAGTCGAGATTTCCAATAAGGTGCAATGGGTCTTGCATGGTAAGGTTGTGTCACCTAATTTTTCAAATATAGTGTTTAGGAAGATCGAATTTGCTATTCAGAAAGAGTTGACGACATAACTTGTTGTCCGCTTAACTTCTAACTCAATGTAATTTTTTCTATAAACTTCAATTAAGAAAATAATCTTAATTAACTTGTGTGGTTTATTTGAGTTTATAAATCCAGAAATACAACCTTATTTCGTTATATGAGATTATATTTTATTTATGTTTTTTTAAAGAAAACAAACTCCAAAAAATACTAATAACTTATAAACTCATTTATATTAAAAACCTGAAAATAATATAACGTCATTTTGATTTATAAAAAGCTCCAAAATAAATGATAATCCATAAGCTGTAAACATACCCTTAGTTCTGCACTCTTTTAAAGACCTTTTGTGAATAAATTATTTCAGAGAAAATATTTAAATACTAAATGTAAGAAGTGCAGGTGATGGACTGAAATCGTATATTCTTTTTAATAAAGTACGATTATAAAACATATAACTAAGATTAGATTATGAGAACTAAACCTATAAAATTCTTATACCTTCAAAAATTTTAATAAAGGGTCACGTAAATAAAAATTTGCATCAATCTTTAGTTCTTTACATATATGATTTAATTGAGGATTACGTACTGATCATTAGAATTCGTAAATAAATGAACAATTTGACACTTTTATGAATACAAAAAAAAAAAAATCGACTATCGGTTACATTAAATGATTATAAAGTACTACGTGGAGGAAAAGTTATTTTTTTTGAATATTGTAGAGGAAAAGTTGCAAGCCAGTGAAGCCACTGAAAAGTTAATAAATGTGATAGTTCAAATCTATGAATGTACGTGTCATGTTATTTATAATAGTGTTTATGAATATGAGAACTACTTATGTGAATATAATTTGCCCTAGGATATTTTTTGGATCAACATGCCAATCCTGTCCCGTAAAACTAAAGTTGCAGAAAATATTAGTGTACATATATTGTAAAATGTTAATGTTATTAGCTATTTATGTATATATGCTTTTGGGATCTATATAAAGTGTAATAATTTAATTTATTGAATCACGTATATACATATTAACTTAACATATAAAACACAAAAATCTAGCTAGTATCTGAAATACGAATAATATTTTATATACTTATTCGAATATTACTAAATATATAATAGCATATAAAGTCTAAATATATAGTGTACTTACATAAAAAGCCAGACGTACCAGGGTTGAATCTTCTTCCAATCATATGAAAATCTGACGCAACACAATGTGTATAATATGCATGATCATCGTCTTTTAGTACTCTTCCCTAACTATTCAATACATGAACTGTTACATTCAAGGGTTTCAGCTAATTTTCTCGATAAACGTTAGCAAAACTGAGATTCAGTGCACCAAATATTAATATTAAAAATGTATCACCTTTAAGATGGAGAAGTAAGTACATTCATTGGACTCACGGCTCGCCAGCCATTCAAACCAATTTTATTACATCCAATATATATATATATATATATACACATATATAACTGAACAGCCGTGCGTAGCCTAATTAGCAAATTAAGACAAGCGCCATGGAGGAGCATAGAATTGAGCAACAACAGCCTCTTTTGACGCCTCTTCATAGCTACGCATCGTTCCATAGCTACGCATCAAGAGAGCGACTCGTGATCAGCGACAAGCTAGAGAAGACCCTAACGGACCCTAACCTCACTAAAGTCCGGCGACTCAAACGAGCCACGTCGATAGAGCTGCGCGCCCTCTTCAAGTTAGCAGCTCCGGCTGTGGTCGTCTACCTTCTCAACAATATCGTCTCCATGTCCACCCTAATCTTCTGCGGCCACCTCGGCAATCTCGAACTAGCTGCCGCCTCCCTGGGCAACAACGGCATCCAGATGTTCGCCTACGGCCTACTAGTAAGTAAACAAGTATAACTCTAGTATATACTAGGTCGGTGAATTTATCTAATATATAAGTCGTTATGTTTATAGCTTGGAATGGGGAGCGCGGTGGAGACGTTATGTGGACAAGCCTTTGGTGCTCACAAGTACGAGATGCTTGGCGTGTATCTACAACGGTCAACGATCCTGTTGACCGGGACCGCCTGTTTGATCACCCTCATCTACGTCTTCTCCAAGGATTTACTTCTACTCCTCGGAGAAACAACGGCGATCGCGTCGGCAGCGGAGTTGTTTGTGTATGGGCTAATCCCGCAGATTTTCGCGTACGCCTTCAACTTCCCGATACAAAAGTTTCTGCAAGCGCAGAGCATTATTTTCCCAAGCGCCTATATCGCCGCCGGAGTTCTCGTGATCCACGTGCCGCTTACGTACCTGGTGATCTACGTGTTTAACTGGGGTTTACTAGGCGGCGCCCTTACTCTTAGCTTCTCTTGGTGGCTTGTCGTACTTGCGCAAATAGCTTATATTCTCCGTAGCGACAGGTATAGTATTGAACTGAAATTATACACTTTCGGGAAGATTTGAAAACGCATTATACGTATGAATTGAATACTGAATGGACATTCAGGTGCAAGGAGACGTGGAAGGGGTTTTCGTGTCAGGCGTTTACTGGGCTGTGGGATTTTTTAAAGCTTTCATCGGCGTCGGCGGTGATGTTCTGCTTAGAGACTTGGTATTACCAGGCACTGGTTTTGCTTTCCGGGTTGCTTCAAAATGCTGAGATTTCTTTGGACTCTCTCTCAGTCTGGTGAGCGAACCTTAATCATTACCTTAATTGATCACCTTTACTTACTTTTTCCTAATTAGTTTTGATTAGTAGAAAAAAATGTGCAGCTTAACAATTTCTATTAGTATAATTACAATTTGCGGCCAAGCATATAAGATTTCTACTTTAGGACATTGATACTTACTATTTTTTTAATATAAAATTAACAACTAAAGTGTAGCAGCTAGGATATGATTGTAATATGTTTTACAAAAAAAAAACATCTCCGTAAAGTTTAATCACTAGAAGTCTAAAACCAACAGAGAAATTAATTATTAAATCAAACTTTTTCATATAAAGATAAGATTAACATTCCCTTCTCATAATTCCCTTCAATATTTTTATGAAAATTTCAAATCTCAGTCAGTATTATGTCAGAAGAATTCTAAATAATATTTGAAAAACTGAATAAAATAATTGATTAATTTTAATCATAATTAAATCTTTTGTGTATAAAATGAAGGAATTAATTGGTTGAACATCTTGAAAATTGAAATCATTCGGAAATACATAATAAATATCATAATAATGTATGAATTTTTTGGTAAAAGATCTATCATAATAATGTATAAATTTTTCCAGTGCTATAGAGGAGACATGAATTTATTGATATTAGTATCACAAGTCGGCAAATTGATTGTTGCAGCTACCTTCTTCTCTTTTCCATAACCAAAGTTTGACTGAGAATAGAGCGATACATAGGATAACCTTTTCTGCTAAATTGTATACAAATATATATATTTACGCAGATGAACCGAGTAGGCAAATTTTGAGCTGCTTGCTTATAATAGTAAGGATCATAGTATCTCACTGATCGTCTGATGATAGTAATATTATTATAAATTGATCAAGTTAATCACTAAATATATAATTTAATATATACATGTGAAGTCTTCATACGTTGATTCATCATAAAATCTTGCAGTATGACAATCTCTGGATGGGTGTTCATGATTGCTGTTGGATTCAATGCAGCTGCAAGGTCAGATTTATCAAATCCTTAATATTCTTCCAATACTAATATAATTAATCTGAAATATACCATGAATAATATATAATAATGCAGTGTAAGGGTGAGCAATGAGTTAGGAGCAGGACACCCAAAATCGGCGGCGTTTGCGGTGGTTGTGGTCACTGTTAGCTCCGCCGTGATTGCCACCTTCATAGCAATCTTGGTGCTGGTGTTCCGGCATTACCTCAGTTACATCTTCACCGGCGGTACTGAAGTCTCCGACGCTGTCGCGGAACTCGCCCCGTTTTTAGCTGTCTCGATTTTCCTTAACGGAATCCAACCAGTTCTTTCAGGTGTGGCTGTTGGATGCGGATGGCAAGTTTTTGTAGCGTATGTGAATATTGGATGTTATTATTTCGTCGGCATTCCAATTGGTGTCGTCCTCGGATTCAAATTTGACTTCGGTGTTAAGGTACATTCTTCATTTATTATATTACATAAATTATAATCAATTTGTGAGGGACGTAAAGCTTATGTTAAATGAGTTAGACAACAGACTGGACCCGCAACCTCCTTTATCTTTAGTTCTTTACAAAATGTCTTATTTTGCATTGATTTGTATGATATTGACTGGATGGCGTGATAGATAACTGCAACCCTTAGATCACTTTGAACGTTAGTTGAGATACGTGTAGTAAATTATTGGTTGATTTTATATTAACTATTTTTAAATTTGAATTAGGGAATTTGGTCGGGAATGATTGGAGGCACCCTCATGCAAACTCTCATTCTTATATTTGTCACGTATAGAACTAACTGGGATAAAGAGGTACGTACTTTCTCTCCTCTTTTTCTTTTGTCAGTAAAAATACTATATATTTTTTCTATATTATATATATGCATCGTACGTACGAGCTTCTTTTCAACTCAACCTCCTTCAAAGGCCTCAGCTAACCTCATAATTTGGACGATACGATGACAAAACAAGGAAATCATGCAACAATATATGTTTTCACTTTTCAGCCACAATCGGTGGTTGCGAGTTTGACTATATATATATATATATATATATATATATATATATATATATATATATATATATATATATATATATATATATATATATATATATATATATAGAGAGAGAGAGAGAGAGAGAGAGAGAGAGAGAGAGAGAGAGAGGGGTAAACAATTTGTACTTTTCTTAGCAAGTGATGAACAAATTTTCCAAATGAGACCCTCAACTGATTTGTTGAACCTCCGATGTGAGATCAACCAAACATTCAAACATTCCTTTGACATATGCTTCTCCTCCACATAAATTTAATGCGTCCAATGAGTCATTGAGTTTAGCTAACATTGAATTGACTTGCACTAAAACAAACAAACAAAAGCAAAAGTTAAATGACTACATATCTAAATGGCAATTCGTGGTATGGTCGTATATTACTTTTCTTACTTTATTTTGATAAGAGCCTGTGGCCAGTCACAAGACTAGCTAGGCTTGTCGTTTATACAAACAAATGTTACTATTTCTTGAATTCCAAAACCATCAAACTATTAACTATACACAAAGATTACCAACAACCTACCTCCAATCTCCAATAATAACAATGTATAGTTTTGTTAAAAATCGATTCTTGTCTAGGTTGCTCGAGTAGAATTGTAATGAGGGACATAAAACTTATGTCTTTAGGATATAAACAAATTAAATGCCTAGTTTAGAAAATTTTGTTAGATTTTATCTATATCAGTTTAGAACTAATAATATTATGACATAAGTTAGAAAATCGATAAAGCAATTTGGTTGAGGTAATGCGTAATTCTTTCAATACGGAAATATGGAGTGTTTTGGGATTGATATGTCTTTTAAAAAAAATTACGAGCACTTCTAGTTCAAGTTTTACTATTTATTCAAAAAATAATTCAATTAATTCAAATTATGCATCATACATTTTTAAAAAAAAAAAAATTATAAACGTTACGTTGTTCTTACAAAACTTGTGTTTGATTCTTTCAAAAAAATTTATATCATCATTCTAATCTTTTCAAAAAAATTTATATCAACGCTACAATTCAGACTGTCTCCAAAAATATTTTTAAGAATTAATTTTTAAAATTAATAATTTTAATATTTATAAATTCAAATCTTAATAATTTGTTAATCCATCAATAAAATATGGTATATCAAAAATCAAATATTTTGATATTTACAAATTCAAATCTTAATCATTTATTAATGTGTAAATAAAATTTGATAATTCCGATCTTATGTTACCGATTTGAACTTGCTATTTTTTTTCGAGAATAATTTTTTTGTCACTAATTATAATTTTCGACAAGATATATTTATATTGAATAAATATTATATCAAGTCCCGCACAGTGCACGGATAATACACTAATATATCTTTAAATTAATAAGACAATGTTCGAAACACAAATTTTGAACTTATATTTTAAAAGTTAAAAAAAACATAATCTTTTATTTCCAATTTTGAACTTATATCAGCATTCTAATCTTCTCTATTCCTTTTTAGGTGGAGAAAGCCGTGAGCCGATTGGATACATGGGAAGAGAAGAATGATCCTCAGATGAACTAGTGAGGCTCGGCCCATTATACATTTTTACGGCCCAAATCAGGCCCATTATTTGTTTTCTTGTGTTGTTCAACCATTCACCCCAGGCGTGTTGTGAATCTTTTATTTCCAATTTTGTCAACAAAGTTTTCGGTTTTGGTATATTAATAAATTAGGCTCGTTTGTATCGCTAGGAATTATTTCCGGTAACGAAATGATTCCGAGTTAATAAAAAACTATGTTTGTTTAGAGGTCTTTTTACACATGAAAGTAATCTAATCAATTCCATTTTCATTTCTTCCCCTTAACTGATTCCATTCCGTTTTCATTCCACCACTCCAACCAAACGGGCACTAAAAATATTAAAATTACGAGAACTAAGGAGGAGAAATGATTCTCTTAATCTTGTTTGATAAGGAAATGAAATAGATTGAGTGTTTATATACTATACTAATTCAGTGTCCGCACCTTGTGCGGGTTTTATATAAAATTTAAGTATTTTATAATTATTTTTATGTATTATGTATTGGATATTAATATATATTAAATTTAATTATATGATAAAATGATCTAAGAACATAAAATTAAATTGATGTTTTAATATCATTTACATCAATAACTATGCAATAATAACCTTCTTATAGAAGACATACAATTAAAAATAATAATTTTCTATAACTATTTCATAATCGATTAACCAATATGTCTATCACATCAACAATAAATCATTGTCCAAAACAATTTTTTTGTCTAAAAATTTCAATTAGATCACTTTATTCACAAACCTATTGGAAGGGTACAAATAAAAGTTTTAATTGTTGATTACACAGTCAAGTTATTTTTCAAAATATACATTAACAACTTCAGATTAAAAAAAACCACATTTTTACTAGTTCCTAAATTGGAGGAAAACATATTACAACTTTGAGTATAAAATAGAAAAAATCGGTGCTCATTTCAGATTTTTTTATAGTAATATTGGTGTTCGATTTAGGTTCTGAACTGAAAATCTAATTTCAAACTATATTTTAATAAAATGGTGAGGAAGAGGACTTAGGGTTCTTCTCTAGAAAACAATTGCTTCGATGATTTTATATATATATATATATATATATATATATATATATATAAACCCGGATCTTAAAAAAACTAACGTAAAATTATTCACTTATATTTGATATTTGTTTAATGAAGCTAAAGAATGATTGACAAATTTATAGTAAGCAAAACACTCGAGGAACACCCTTGTCTTGCAGAAAATATTTTCTGGTGACGAGCATAATTCTTTAAATATATGCACCAACAATTCAACGTTTTACAAGAGTTCTACATGTTTCATATATTAACATTTAAAAGAAAGCTCTCTCCCATAGGCGATGTTTGAGCTAGATAAGGCGTGTCATCTACGATCTTCTTACACTCGGGGGTGGGTAACCTTCGTGTTCTAAAAGGAATTGTAAGCCTAAACCGCCTCCGGTTTTTATAAGCTTGGTCTACATTAGAGAGAATAGGTCTATCATAAAAGAAAGAAGCCCATTTTGAGGTTTGTATCCAACAAAGCAAGAAGGTAGATATGTTGAATACCTTCTTGCTTACTGATACGGGGTTAGCCGTCAGTTGGCCCGATCTTTCAACACCAAGACTTGAAATGAAGAAAATGAATAAAAAGATGAAAACTTGAAATAAAAATGGAGGAATGATCCAATGATTGTGAAGGATCGATAGATGGATAGATCTGGTCGAACCCTTAAGGCAACCAAGAGCACGATAGGAAAACAAAGGCCCTAACACACAACTTGGAATGACTTGAAGAAGCCCTTCCGCTATAATCTCACACAGAGGGGAAAGCGATTGTCCCCAAAGCACGAGAAGTCACCCGGAGATGATTGAGAGCACCAACTTGTCAATCCAAGTGACACAACTCAAAACAGCGCCAAAGTTGCTGGGGAAACAGATTCCGCTCACACGATAAGGTGTCTCGATTCCACGAGAAGAATATGGGATAGAATAGAAACAATACTCGACAGTACTTGTGTTTAATTCATTCAAAAGTCCGGAAAAGGACGTCCAACCCATGCCTTATATAGGCGAGGTGGTGCGTCATTCTTAAGCTAACTACGGGCTATGGGCTTGATCCAAGATCGAGCCCAATCTAACTTAAAAGATAAGATCAAATCTCCAAGAAATTAGATCAAAAATAAAAAGAGAAATAAAATAAACTAATGGGCTACACTAACAAGTCTTTAAAGGATCAAAACAAATAATTAAAAGCAAGCCCATCTTTTATTTAAAAGATGTCCAAGAATGGGCTTTAAAAAATAAGCAAGTTGAGCCTAATTTAGCATTTAAATTAGCCCGAAATCTTCTTCCTTCAAATGCAGCCCGACGTGCTTCTTCTTCATACATATCAAGTGGATCACGGCCCATTCTCTCCTCCAAGTCTCGGCCATGATCTCGGCCGTCTCTCTCCACATCTCGGTCGAGGTCTCTCTCCACATCTCGGTCGAGATCGTCTCCATTGGTAACTCGTCTCTTCTTGCTCATAGGCCCATAAGGGAGTGAAGTCGAGTTGAGAGATGCTCCTGCATCATTCTCCCTCTCTTGAAAAGGATTCGACCACGAATCCATGGAGTATAATCTTGAGGGAACTCCGTAAAAATCTCTTGTTTGAGGGCTGAAATAGGACGTTTCAGTTGGATCTTTGTCTGACTCTTCGTTCTTCATCTCTACATCCTCAGCGTGCGTCTCATGTGCTTCCTTTCCAGCTATTTCTTCCAACTCCTGATAGCGAGTTCTCGAATCCTGCTGGGACGTGCTATCCTCCTGCTCCGATTGTTCTTCGTCATCCGTACCTACATAAATGTACAAAGTACAACATTTATTAGTGCTAGGTTTGAACTTAACATCAATAAGTCTCAAAGTCTTATCTCGAAGAGGATAGAAATACTCCTTGAGTGTAGCATTACATAGATGTCGTGTAGGCTCCCGTGTAGGTAGATCGACTTTCACCGTCACCTTCAACTTGAAAATTTTCAGCTTGAATCCCTCAAAGTTAATGACAATGTCCAAGTGAGGGTATTCATTAGCCAGATGAGCCCACTGATATATAGCCAAAGGTTTGTGAAGGTCGTTGATGACGTCGTCAAAACTTTGCAATAGACCGATGTTTTGTATGGACAACCAGATTTCCTTGTATACATAACTATAGGTAGCACATGTGTAAGGGTCAGCATCTGAATTTCTAGGAGGACCGTCATTGATGATGATTAACGTCTTCTTTCTCGCGTCCTCCTCCTTACTCTTCTTCTTCTCGTAATACTCAGTAACCTCAGTGGGGTTCATGGGCTTTAGTATGAATTCCTTGCCCTAAAAAGTAAAACAATAGCGGTTTGTTTTTCCTTTATGTGTTACATCTCGGTCATACTCCCATGGTCTTCCGAGTAAGATGT
Organism: Fagopyrum tataricum; assembly: GCA_002319775.1. Taxonomy (NCBI): domain Eukaryota; kingdom Viridiplantae; phylum Streptophyta; class Magnoliopsida; order Caryophyllales; family Polygonaceae; genus Fagopyrum; species Fagopyrum tataricum. The sequence goes on from CM008286.1 coordinate 13,775,911, forward strand.
GACATGCATGCATGGGTGCAATGTCACATAGAACTGAATCCTCGTATGCTCCAATCTTGAATGTGATATTGACCTGCCGATTGATTTTGACTTCTCCACAGTCAGTCATCCATCCGAGCTTATAAGGCCGGGGGTGTTGAATAGAAGTCAACTGCAGCTTGCTAACAACTTTCATACTTACTAGATTACTGCAACTTCCACTGTCAATGATCATGTTACATACCTTTCCTTGAACCAGACAGCGTGTGTGGAACAAGTTCTCTCTCTTTGATTATCTTCATCGAGAGAAGGTATGATACTCAAAGCTCTCCTAATCACAAAGCAGTCAATAAAATCAGCATTAACAACAGGGTGAGGGGCACATATATAACATGTCAATTCCTTACCCTGTGAGCCGTGGGAAACGGCCTCCTATTCAGACTCACTCGTGTCCTTCCCTGTATCATACTCAACTGGATGCTCAATAAGATTAGTCATGGAATCAATCGCATCAACAGGGGATATCATATGTAAAGGTGTGACCAACTCAACAATGGTCTCATCATCTAAGCATTCGACAATTGTATCTAGTCCATGTTCCAAAATAACATTTTGTGGGTCTATAATACTCAAGGTAAGACAATGATCAAGAATGATCTTACTGGAATGAAGGCATAATCCAGTTTCAAATTCTTCTTCCAGTTTACTCTTTTTTGCTTCATCCCTTTCAACTAGCAAGACCGGTCCCTCTTCTTCCTCTTCCTCAGCATCCGAATCCGACTCATAATACCCTTTGTCATTGATGAACAATGTCCTTTTGTTGGGACATTCCCGCACCATGTGTCCTCGTCCTTGACACTTGAAACAAGTGATGTCTCTAGCTCTTGTGGAGGAGCTAGAACCACTTCCCTGTGGTGTCGAGGTAGTAGCGTTGCCCGATGTAGAAGCAGTTGTGGGCTGAACCGGGGTCTTGACGTCTCGGATGGGTGTATCTCGGCCATTGTCTCAGCCGGCATTTCCTCTCCACGTGGTATTCGGAGATCTCCTGTCCTGACTTCGTAATTTCAGCTTCTTCTCCACTCTTATAACAAGGTGCAACAAATCTGTCAGGTTAGAATAAGCATACAATTCTATTTCGTGAGCCAAGTAAGGGTGTAATATCCTAAGATAACGAGCCATAGTAGCTTCCTCCTCTTCCTGCACATCGGCTCGAACTATAGCCATTTCCATGGTTGCATACACCTCTTTTGCGCTCATAGAACCTTGCTTAAGGTTCTCCAGTCGCTGGCGCAGATCTCGTCCATGGTAAGGTGGCACGAACCGGGCTCTCATGATAGCCTTCATCTGTTCCCACGTGGTGATGTCTTCATCTAACATTCTCCTTCTCTCCTTTAATAAGTTATTCCACCACATTAAGGCATAACCGGTGAATTCAAGGGCAGCGTATTGTACCTTCTTAGTGTCTGAAACGTTATGACAGCTCCAGATCTGTTCTACCTTCGCCTCCTAGATAAGGTACACATCAGCATCACACTTCCCTTCAAATGGGGGTATCTTCACCTTAGCCTTAGAATATACTTCAGTCTCCAATACTGGATGTTCATCGTCGAAGTCCAGCTCCCTCCGTAAGACTCGTCTAGGTTGCATGGGTTCCGGGTTGGCCCGAAATATGGGCTGACGAGGTGGTGGTGGGAGTAGTGGCTCAATCCGTGGGGCTGCCCTGGCGTTATGTGCCTCGATAGCATCTAATCTCTCCATGACACGGGCCATCATCATCTCGACGTCCGTACCTCGTGGAACTTCGGGTATCTTGTTCTCGTCTTCCCTTCCTGCAGACATGACTCAAAACAAACAAACACGTCAAGGTTAGTTAAAGATAAACTCTTAGACTACCCTCTTCAAGTGTCTTGCTTGGTAACCTATACTTGAAAGTACTTGTGTTTAATTCATTCAAAGGTCCGGTAAAAGGACGTCCAACCCATGCCTTTTCTTTTAGGTGGTGCGTCATTTTTAAGCTAACTACGGGCTATGGGCTTGATCCAAGATCGAGCCCAATCTAACTTAAAAGATAAGATCAAATCTCCAAGAGACTAGATAAAATATAAAAGAGAAATAAAATAAACCAATGGGTTAAACTAACAAGTTTTAAAAAGCCCAAAACAAATAATTAAAAGCAAGCCCATTTTTTATTTAAAAGATGTCCAAGAATGGGGTTTAAATAATAAGCAAGTTGGGCCTAATATAGCCACTTAAATTGGCCCGAAATCTTCTTCCTTCAAATGCAGCCCGACGTGCTTCTTCTTCATACGGATCAAGTGGATCACGGCCCATTCTCTCCTCTAAGTCTCGGCCATGATCTCGGCCGTCTCTCTCCACATTTCGGTCGAGGTCTCTCTCCACATCTCGGTCGAGAACGTCTCCATGGATAACTCGTCTCTTCTTGCTCATAGGTCCATAAGGGAGTGAAGTCGAGTTGAGAGATGCTCCTGCATCACTTACAAAATCATTTTGAAATTTAGTATCTTTTACAAACTCTATTACTCCAAAAAAATAAAAGAAGCAATCAATCCATAAAATTTGAAGCTTTCCGCCACCGGCTAGGACACCCTTGGCCACTAAACCAACCTCCGCAACCATTACTTTTGATTTCTTGTTACTATGTTTTTTAGAAGGGTATTGGTTCTTGTTATTGTGTTTCAGTGCAAAAAGGAAGGATGCTTTGGGTAATTAATGTCTCAAACGATTGGCTTTGACGGAAAGCATCTTCATTGACAATTCCATTTTCGGATTGACTGCCTACAAGGGACTTGGTGACGTCGTTTTCAAGGTCTCGGGCCTTAGAGACGAAATCATTTGAGAAGCCATTGAAGATTTATTGGCACCAGGTAGGTAAAAAGTTGGTGAATTGGCCTGTTTTATGGACCTTGGTGGTGTCACCGACGAGGAGAACCACCACTTCATTTCCTGGAAGGACTATTCTAGCGACACCCAATCATAAAACATGTTGAAATGTTCTATGTCAATGCAATCACGTCTTTATCTACACTGATCAAATTTCATGAACAGCATACCGATTTCCAGATCACAAGCTTATTGCAAAGGCGTTTAACCCATAACCAAGACACCGAAGACAGGTGCAAAGAGGGCATAGAATTATATGCCTATAAAGGAAGCGGAATGAACTTCAAAGACAGTACGTACGCATCAGAATCGACTCAGATCCTGCTATACATAAACAAAAACAAAAGACAACATTCTTATGCAAATCAAAATCAAAGTTAAGAAATCACCCAATCGTGCTATACCAAAACAAATACAACATTGGTTTGCAAATCAAAAACTACAAACCGGTGAAAATAATAAAACAGGTTAAAGAGAGTACCTTATTTAATAATGCAGAATAACCTCAAACCAGTTATAAACAATGAAACTATTTGACTAAACTATTAAACACCTCTTCCTCCCCTGCGCTCGGGCAAGGATATGGGCTATGGTGTTACATTGGTATGCATTGGAAGAGATCACTCGTAGCTCAAATATATGTTCTGATTAATCCACAATTAGATAGGTTTCTACAAGTCCATGAAATCCATGAAGAAATGAAGAAGACCCTTACTGACGTTAAGCTATCCTATGCACATTCCAGATTTCCTCTATCATTCATATAGGGAGCTGTGTTAATCTCTGGTTTTGATTTTAGTTCATTTACCCTATAAGAAAATAAATACATTTGCGATGGTAGTTAATATATTTGTAACGGTGGCATTTGTCGCAAATGAGAAGTTTGCCGTCGCAAATAACCTTTTGTGACAGCACTTATACCGACGTCAAGCCACCCGTCACAAAAGATATTTGCGACAATAAAATCTGCAAAATGCCTTCGACGTCACAAATGTCAGTTTCTTTCAAAGAAAATGGCATACTTTATAACGGGGATGAATTAGATCCGAGTTATAAAGTTCATTATTTATTAAAATAGTAAAAAGAAAATGGCATAATGTATAACGGACTAAATCTAAAATCTTGTCCGAAATGCTGACCGGTCCGGCCCGTCTTGAACGAGCCTCCAGCAAGGCCCGTGGCCACCCACTTGTAAACACAGACGGGCTGACGGACCGCCCCGCCCGTATTTACACTTATTCACTTTTAGTTTAATTTTAATATTATATATATACGGGTCAGTCTGCGGACCGGACAGATCGGTCCGAATTTGTTCAGGTATAGACTAGACCTACCTACTAATGTTTGAATATAAATGTAGTTCTACAAAATTAAAAGAATGGAAGTAGCCTTCAAATATAGGAGAAGTAAACAAAGTGATGTAAAAAGGATAATGGAAATAGCCTTCAAATATTGAAGAAGTTAACAAAGTGATATAAAAAAATTGAACAATCTCTACCTCATTTAATGATATAAAGCATCTTTAATAGTATGATGAAAGCCAATCGGACTTTATGTTCTACAATAATTAATTTGAATCACTCTACATTCATGCGATGTAATTAGCTAGCTATATAATTAAAACGTGGATCTAGATCTTGACTCTTGAGGTTATACAAATGAGGTACTTAATTTCCGTTATTTTGACACTCTACCTTGTTTTTTGCGTCTTCAAGCACTTGTAAGTAGTATTACGTACTGAAAATTAACCGTCGATTTTCAAACCCTTACCATACAAAAGAACGCGCTATGCACGCTCCTCAAATAAGAACCCCTACCTCTTCCACACCTGAAAACATAATTTGTCTTCTCAGATCCGGCGATTCTTTCCGCCGCATCTTGAACCAAGAGTTAAAGCCAACTTCGAAAACATCACTAAACCACCTCCTCAAGACCGACACCTAGTAAAGCCTAGGCCTCGACAATGGCGAAGCCCTCCCGTCATCAACTATGAAACGACCATTGGAGATTCACTGACAAGGAGAAAGGAGACAAAACGAGGCAACCTAATATGGGTAACGAAACTAAAATGGTGGAGAAAGAGGGTACGATTGAAGCCATTTTGGGAGAAAATGGTTCAAGGTTAAAGGGCACAGAGGGTGAGTCCCAAGGTCTGGAGGATTTGCTTGCTTCAATCGAAGCAACAAGGGATTGACGACGAAGCTAGAAAGAGAGGAGTCGTTTTCAACGGTGACATGGACGAGAAGAATGGAGGATCCCCAAGTTGTATCCAGAGGAGACCTTTCATTGTAAATATAAGCTAGACAAGCCTGGATGCTCATGATCTTGTGATAATCGTTACCAGGAAAGGTATGAACACCTACAACCCTATAACTCGATCAATGCTAGTTTTCCTGTATGTGCTTGTTGTTGGTCCCTCCTTAATCAAGCCCATTTGATAAATGGGATTTTCAATAAATTGCATACAAGTCCAATGGGCTAAGACCCAAAATAGGAGGAGTCCATTATGAAGAAAGATCTAGAGAAGAAGAGAAAGGATGAGAATGATCTAGAGAAGATTAGTCTAGAACTAATCTAGAATATTCCTCCAAAATATTTTCTAGGAATTTGTGTAATTCTAGAATTCTCTCCTTCCCCTATAAATAGGTGGAGAAGTTGTACATTTGCATCATCCACAAAAATTTGAGAGCTCAAGAAAGCTAAATACAAGTTGTGAGAGTGCCCACAAAAAATCTTGTAGAATTCCTTCTCCACATAAATAAAAGTGAGTTTGTATCAATTAAGTCATTGACTTAATTAGTCCCATATTTCTCATCCTACCAACACGAAAGTGGGAGGTTTTTCCCAACAACTGGTATCAGAGGCAGGTTAGTCTGACCGATTTTAGCTCGTGTTGTCAAGATGGAGTCTACCGTCATTCACGATGGCGAAATGTTCAAACTCACGGCGGATAATTATCCCTACTGGAAGTCGATGATGAAGGATAACCTTTACTGCAAGGATTTGTACGAGCCCATCACCAGTGAGGATAAGCCCGAAGGGAAGAGCGAGAAGGAGTGGGAGTTTCTAAACAGGAAAGTTGTCGCCATGATCCGTAAGTACATCGACAAATCTTTATTTGAACACGTCTCAACGTATACAAATGCTTTTGAATTATGGGCAAAGCTTGAGTCCATGATTCAAAAGAAAACGCCTCGTAATAAAGCCATTTTAGTCCGACGGTTGGTGAAGATGGAGTACAAGGATGACCAAAACATGATCGAGCACTTGAACAATTTCAAGGGGCTCGTAAATCAGCTAAATAAAGCTGGGATGAAACTCGAAGATGAGTTGCAAGCCTTTTTACTCGTTAGTTCCCTTCTAGAGAGTTGGGACACTCTCGCGGTTACTCTAAGTAACTCGGCCCCGGAAGGAAAGCTCACCATGGACACCGTTAGTGATAGCCTCCTTGGTAAAGAAGTTAGAAGGAGAGAACGAGGCATGTCTACCCAATATGAGGCGAACGTTATTGACAACCGGGGTAGAGGCGATGCACGTGGACGCAATATGAACCGAAGCCGAGACCAGTCTCGAGGTCGGTCCAAGTCACGCTCTAGGCCAACGTGTTACTATTGTGGGAAAATAGGCCATAAGAAATCAAAATGTCGATTTCTTAAGAAAGATCAGAAGGCCGGTAACGTCAAGCCAGATCAAATTAACCCAACAAAGAGGCGAGAGGAAGACAAGGGTACTACCGCCATGGCAGACGAAGGAGATGATCTATACCTCTTCGGAGAAGATAACTTCCTAAATATCGCCTCAGACGATAGCTCCTGGATTATAGATTTTGGTGCATCATTCCACGTCACTGCCCATGAAAGTTTCTTCTCAACCTACCAAAGCGGTGATTTTGGTAATGTTCAGATGGGGAATCAAAATAGGAGCAAGATTGCCGGTATGGGAGATATCATCCTGGTATCAAATACAGGATGCAAGCTTACTCTTAAGGATGTGAGGCATGTCCCTGATATGCGCCTCAACCTCATATCAGCCGGAAAGCTTGACGATATTGGTCTAGTAAATCACTTTGGTGGTGGAAAGTGGAAGCTCATCAAAGGAAGCATCATAATGGCTCGAGGAAAGAAGGAAGAGTCGTTGTACGTCACACAAGCCAAGCTTTGTAAAGGAGAGGTCAACGTTGCAAGCGCGGACATGGAACTATGGCACCGAAGGCTTGGGCACATGAGTGAGAAGGGTCTTCACATACTAGCTCGGAGACAACTCCTCCCAAAGGTGCAAGGTAACTCTCTTGATCCGTGTGCTGATTGTTTAGCTGGTAAACAACATAGAGTTGCCTTCCAAACATCTTCTCAACCTAGAAGAAGGAAGAATATTCTAGATCTTGTGCACACGGATGTTTGCTCCATGTCCGAGAAATCTCTTGGTGGTGCGTCATATTTTGTTACCTTCATAGACGATCACTCAAGGAAGTTATGGGTGTACCTCCTAAAGACCAAAGACCAAGTCCTTGATACATTCAAAGAGTTTGTTGCTCGAATGGAACGAGAGAAAGGACAAAAGCTCAAGAGTGTCCGATCTGACAATGGCGGCGAGTATAGAGGTCCATTTGAGGTATACTGTAGATCTCATGGAATCAGGATGGAGAAGACATCACCTAAGACGCCACAACTAAATGGGCTTGCAGAGAGAATGAATCGAACCATTACAGAAAGAGTTCGGTGTATGTTATCACACGCCAAATTACCCAAGTCGTTCTGGGGAGAAGCTGTGAAGACCATCGCCGACATTGTCAACCTTACACTGTCCGTTCCCCTTAATGGAGACACCCCGGAGGAAGTTTGGTCAGGAAAGAATGTTAAATATGACCATCTAAAGGTGTTCGGGTGCAGGGCATTTGTTCACATACCTAGGGACGAACGTACCAAGCTTGACGCCAAGACCAAAGAATGCATCTACATTGGCTCACCTAGAGATGAACTCGGCTATCAGCTATGGGATCCGATCAACAACAAGATTATTAGAAGCCGAGATGTAGTGTTCTTCGAAGATCAAACAATTGAAGATATTCAACGTTCAGAGAAGCCAAGGACAAGAGTCAAAAGGAGCACACCAGATCCCGACCCTTCTCCGATACGACAAGACACTTCAAATGACGCTACACCAGGAAATGAAGATGTTGAAGAGAGTGATACTACTCCAGAGCATGGTGATGAAGAAATCCACCAAGCACCAGAAGGACAATCGAGCACTCCACTAGAGTCTCAACCGAGAAGGTCTTTGAGAGACAGACGACCATCTACATGATACACACCCGATCAATATGTGACCCTCACGGATGAGGGGGAGCCTCAAAGCTACAAGGAGGCCATGGATGACACTCACAAGAGTGAGTGGGTAAGAGCCATGCAAGATGAAATGGAATCCTTGCATGAAAACCACATATATGAGTTGGTTGAGCTACCAAAAGGGAGGCGAGCTTTGAAGAATAGATGGGTATACCGAATAAAATCAGAGGATGGAAACTCAAAGCCCCGATACAAGGCTCGATTGGTCGTGAAAGGATTACAGCAGAAGAAAGGCGTCGACTTTGAAGAGATATTCTCTCCGGTAGTAAAGATGTCATCAATCCAAGTTGTTCTTGGTATAGCAGCTGCCCTAGACCTGGAGATCGAACAACTCGACGTCAAGACCGCCTTTCTCCACGGGGATCTCGAAGAGGATATATACATGGAGCAGCCTGAAGGATTCAAAGAACCAGGCAAAGAGAATCTAGTTTGCCGACTAACAAAGAGTCTATATGGGCTAAAGCAGGCACCAAGGCAGTGGTACAAGAAGTTTGACTCTTTCATGGCAGATAATGACTTCAAGAAGAATCCATGTGAACCATGTGTCTTCATGAAGAGGTACGCTAGCGGCGAATTTCTCATACTCTTACTTTATGTCGATGACATGTTAATAGTAGGTCATGATCGTAACAAGATAGCTGCTCTAAAGAAAGATTTGAGCAAGAGCTTTGCCATGAAAGACTTAGGACCGGCAAAGCAAATTCTTGGGATGAAGATCACTCGTGATCGATCAAAGAAGATGTTATGGTTGTCCCAAGAAAGATACATCGAAAAGGTGCTAGATAGATTCAACATGCACCAAGCTAAGTCGGTAAGCATACCACTTGCTACGCACTTTAAGTTAAGTTCAAAGCAATGCCCAACTAGTGAACAAGAGAAGCGGGATATGGAGAATATCCCTTATACGTTGGCAGTAGGCAGCCTTATGTACGCCATGGTATGCACTAGGCCCGATATTGCCTATGCAGTTGGAGTAGTGAGTCGCTTCCTAGCAAATCCGGGAAAGGAACATTGGGCTGCGGTGAAATGGATCCTCCGATATCTACGAGGCACCACTAATAGGTGCCTATGCTTCGGAAATGAGAAGCCGATACTTCAAGGATACACAGATGCCGACTGGGCCGGTGATACTGATTCCAGGAAATCAACGTCGGGATATGTGATTACATTCGCAGGGGGAGCTGTTTCCTGGCAATCAAAGTTACAAAAGAGTGTTGCCTTGTCCACCACTGAAGCATAATACATTGCAGCTACTGAGGCCTGCAAGGAGATGTTATGGATGAAGAACTTCCTGGTGGAATTGGGAGTAGAGCAAGATCGGTATATCTTGCAATGTGATAATCAAAGCACAATTCACCTAGCAAAGAATTCATCTCTTCACTCCCGCTCAAAGCACATAGATCTACGACATCATTGGATCCGAGAAGTTCTCGAAGAAAAGATTATGCAGCTTGACAAGGTGCACACGGACGAGAACTGGTCAGACATTATGACAAAGGTAATACCGACCAAGAAGTTTAAAGATTGTTGTCAAGGTACCGGCATCGTATCGCTTGATTAAGTCGTGAGGGGGAGAATTGTTGGTCCCTCCTTAATCAAGCCCATTTGATAAATGGGCTATCCAATAAATTGCATACAAGTCCAATGGGATAAGACCCAAAATAGGAGGAGTCCATTATGAAGAAAGATCTAGAGAAGAAGAGAAAGGATGGGAATGATCTAGAGAAGATTAGTCTAGAATTAATCTAGAATATTCCTCCAAAATATTTTCTAGGAATTTGTGTAATTCTAGAATTCTCTCCTTCTCCTATAAATAGGTGGAGAAGTTGTACATTTGCATCATCCACAAAAATTTGAGAGCTCAAGAAAGCTAAATACAAGTTGTGAGAGTGCCCACAAAAATCTTGTAGAATTCCTTCTCCACATAAATAAAAGTGAGTTTGTATCAATTAAGTCATTGACTTAATTAGTCTCATATTTCTCATCCTACCAACACGAAAGTGGGAGGTTTTTCCCAACACTTGCTGATATTGAAATCAAAACCATGACTATTATGTATGATAGTTACTCTAGCCCTAATGTGAACATAGGTAGCTAGTCATATTTCCCGGATTAAATCATGGATTCCCCTATATAAGAAGAGTTAGCTAAGCAAGTCCGTAAGAATTTTCTAAACTGATCGACGATCGGTCATTACTCGTTATCGTCTAGACGATCGGCCATTACCCGTTATCGTCTATACTTGCATACGATATCCAAAACCTAACCAAACAGGAAAAACGTCTTAACATCACATTCATCTAGGCAACTTCTAGAAGGTTCCTAGACTTAGCAAGGAAGTTCTCTAAAAGAAAGATTAAGAAATCCTAACTTCTATAAAAATTACCAAAATGTCACTAACTCTTCCTAAAATTCTCAAATGTGCTCAAACCGGTTATAAGTCTTTCATTGTATCGCAAAAATATATTAAAATATTACAGCACGCATGACGGGCTCGAGTTTACACTTAAGCCAAAACCTTAAAGAAGCCTCTTTCGGAAATAATCCAAGAGCCCTACTTTAGCCTAAAATAACTACCTTCTACTAAATACCAAATTTTCTGAGAAAATCTTAAACGTATAATGTCATGTCTACTTCTAGCTATAACGATCAAAACCCATAAATATCCATCCATAAGATCCACACAGAATACCAAAGTTGCCTATATGAACACCTAAAACCAACACTTAAGCAAATTTCTTAATATTTTCAAAACTACATTCGGTACCCTACTTCACAACATCATAAGTCTAAATCTAACCGTTGGATTATTCCCAAATTTTAATACAAGAAACTATGTAATACCATCTACAACGTATCAAAAATTCAAATGATTTTAAAGTAACTAAACTTAGTTCGAAAGTAGGCTGCTCTACACTAAATTTATGGAAAAACTGCTCACTATCATCACGTCAAAGACTCGAATCTTCAGAGAGGTAAAAACTGAGACCTGCTCAAACATAACAGATCATGTGTTCGATTCCTATGGGAGTAAAAAGCAAATGAATAAATCCCTATTCCCCAATCACGTGAAGAAGAAATGTAGGAGAAAGAGATGAGTCATACCTAGTCCACGCAAAAAACCGACAAGGAAGGAAGGAAGGAAGGAGTTCATACCTAACCAGTGGCCGGTGCCGAATCGAAGGAAGGTGGCTCGATCCCGGTTCGTTTGGCAAGGGTACGTGTTGGTTGTTGCTCGTTTGAAGCTAGCAAGAAGAAGAGGGCATGAGTAAGGTACAGCCTAGCGAGAAGAAAGGAGGAAAGCGAGAGAGAGATATAAGTGTTCACCAGCCTAGTCAAGGAGTGGAAGGATGAGAAGGAAGTTTATCTTGTGACCGTTGTTATGAAGAGGAGAAAGACAGTGTCGATGTTCCTGGAGCTCGATCCACAGAGGTGTTGCTGGCTATGGAAATCATAACAAGTGTGGAGGAGAAGACGAAGGATATGAGGGTTGTGCAGGGAAAACGAATAATGCTCAAGGTATCAAGGTTGAGAGGTGGCGATGGTTACGCAGGGATCGTGAAGAAGATCGGTAGAAGATCATGGTGAAGATCGGGAGAAGATTGTGGTGAAGGTTTCCGCTGGTTTATTGTTGCTCTCGGGCTTCATCGGCTCAAGAAGAGAAGGAGCGGAAGAGGAAGGCTTCCAGGCCGTTGTGTCGTCAAGCCTAGAGAAGGAGGTGGGCCGGCTTGCTTGTCGCACTAGGGAGAAGAATTGGGTTGGCGGCAATGTAGAATGGCTCTTAGGCTCATCATGCAAAGTAGCAAGGCCAAAACGAGGTGGTGGGTTTTGTTCGACTAAAAACTCGTAACTCGATCGGATTTTCGAAATAAAATTTTCGGTTATTACATAGTTTATAAACTAGCATTTACTTGCCCATCATTATAAACTAGTGTATATTTAAATTGAAGTTTTAAAATAAAAACTTGTAAAAATGGAGTTATAGTTTAAAAGGTTACACTGCATTAGATCGTACAACATATTAATTTGTATAAGTTATTTTGTCTTAAATATCTTGATTAATTTATTATTTATTAAAAGAGAATAAATTGGTAATTTTATTATAATAAACTAGTTCAAAGGGTAAGTGGAGGATTGTTAAAGGCATGTATATAAAATTAAAAAGGATGTAGCGCAACGCATTGCGACAACAATGAGTTTTAGCTTCAACGCGTTGCGACCGTGATCAAGTTCTAGAAAAATTTAAAGGAGTTACACAAAAATTGAAAAAGTAAACCAGCACTGTTGCCTGAATGCATCGACCGGAGGTGTTCGGCGTAGCTTTTTAGATATTTTTCGGTGAAACTTTGCGTTTTAAGAAAGTTACGTAGTGTTCGGTAAGATAGTTTTTTTCGTTAACTTTAGCTTTTTGGGAGTTTATTGAGGAGATGTTTGGAGCCTTTTACAAAATTTTCAATGCATAATTTTTCTCAAGATTTTTCATTAGTTTTCTATAATTTAGATAACTTACTCTTATTATGTCTTAATGTATTTGTTGTATCGGTAAGATGTGTTCTATTTGATAATTTCACGTCAACTATCTACTTTTTATCAAACACTCAATTAGCTTTTTCGACATATTTTTATATTTTTGTAAAAACTCTAAAAAGAAAAACTACCCAAATAACTATCTAATAAGTTAATCTATCCAAAAATCTTGTTTGCCGACGTACTCTTCTTCTTTTTCTAACTTGCCATCGCCAAAGTGTGTTGGTTTGTGCCTTTTGAAATGTCATGTACGTTCATTAATTAGAGCATTTGCTGTTCAAATATCCATTTTTGTTTTTTGTTTATTTAGTTTTATTAATATGTATCAGATTTATTTTTTTTAAAAAAAAATTTATCAAAACTTATCACCTTTATTCTCTCCCTAAATCTCGCATCTCAATTATTAATTTGTTTTTTATATATGTAAAAAAAATTCAAAGTATATGGAATGTATATGCTCTTATTTTAAGAGTTTACGAGATTAAAAGATAGTTTATAAAGATTAAAAGATAGGAAGAAAAAAAAATCCCGAAAATGAAGTATGTAAATAATGTAAATCGTGATCCACAACCTAAAAGCACCAGATGGCATGTTACTAATGATATCTTTTTATAAATTAAAAGATTGGATATAAGATTTATCTATCGAAATCCAGAAGTGTATTAAACTGAAAGACCTACTAATTTACACGTTATGCACTTAAGAATCTGAGTCATCTGACTGATAGATTTTAATGCAATAAAGCGCGTTAATTTAAAAATAAATAAAAATATAACTATTAATTGATTAATATTATAATTATTATTCAAAATCACGACTTAATCTAAATCAAATCCAAATTAATACATTAATAATTAATATTGCGCTTAAAGTGGTTCTCCATTATCACTCCCTCCATATCATATATCTATATTATCATCACTCTAAAACCTTTGTGTTCTCGAGGACACGGCCATGGCGATCAATGCTAATTCTGACGATTTTCACCAGCAACTGCGTGATTCACTCCTCCAACAGTCCCCGGAGTGCCAGGTGGCAGCTGCAAAGAGGGTGTGGATGGAGCTGAAGCTGTTGTTCCGGCTTGCGGGGCCCGCCATATTGATGTACTTCGTGAACTACTGCATGTCTTTGTCGACGAGGCTGTTCGCCGGCCACCTTGGCAACCTTGAGCTCGCCGCTGTCTCGCTTGGTAACAGTGGCATCCAGTTGCTCGCTTATGGCCTCATGGTACGTACGCAACTACCTCACCAATACCTGATTAACTAACTAAAATAATTGTAATCATGAATCATTTGATTTGCTTTTTTTCTTTTTCTTTAAACATAAGTTTGGGTAATAAAAACAGTTCTCTAACGTATACCCCTAGAAGTCTAAAACATATATTAAGATCATTTTGTGAAACTTTGGCCAAATATAACATAAGATATTTTCTTGTACATTTCGGCATATATATATATACCTTAAACTGAACTCAATAAGATTTAAGTGTGTTTGTAGAATCTCAAAAACCTTATATACTCGACTAGTGATCTCGTCTATTATCAATTCGTGAACCCACCATTTTTCACACCCGAGTTGGAAAAAACCCAAATAATACTTGTAAAGTAATAAAATTTAGATAAATCTAAATATATATTTTTAAATTACACTTAATAACTTAGATCACGAGACATAGATTACGATAAATCAATAGATGATAAGGTAACTTTCAAAATGCATGATAAGTCACTTTGTAGTTTCCACTGAAATAATGTATTGAAAATATTTATAAGATATATAAATATTTAGTTTGTTAAATTTATTAGCTCAGAAAATCCAAATTTCATATCCTAAAGTCAACTTAATAGTTTATTACCGTATTCTGATTAATAAAATATATAGTAAATAAGTAGATTTGAGCTGATTCGATTTTCACATTTTATGAAGTATATATATATTTTATTAAACTATATATCCAAATAAATTATATATCAATTTTTAGAACGTATTTTAAAATATATTATTTTAAAAAAAAAAAGTAAAACACAACTAAATAACTCTTACAAATCTATCTATTATACTAAAACTGAAATAAATTAAACTATGACATATCACATGTGTCATTTAAGCATTGATTTAATGTGATGTGTAGAACACACAATTAAATATAAATTTATTTTATTAAAGTATATATGTAATTTAACTTTAAAAAGTAAATTCAATTTACTTATTACGAAGTGTATGGTGAATACAATATATTATGAAACTGTTATCAATTAAAACTATTATTTAATAATTAGTTTCTTTCTTTTTTATTTTTAAAATAAAATTAATTTAATTTATAAAGTATTTAATTAAAAATAATACATAATATGAAAATATGAAGATTTTTTTTGTCAATAAAATATGAACACATATCACGTAAATTCGATTGGTTGGATGTGAACATCATCGGATTGTCGTTAAACATTGGATTCGGTTTTGAGTTCGGAGAAGACAGAGTAGTGGAACTGTGGAAGTCAAAACACATGATTATACTTAGTTTGAATCGTATGACCCAATTTAGTTGATGTGAAAAAACTAATTATTAAAATCTCGTGATACAAACCATCCATAATGTATGAATTTGTTTATGAACAATTCAACATCGCACATTAAATATTACACAAAAATTATAAATATAATTTAAAATAAGAAGACAATATCATGCAATGCAATGGCATGCATTGCGGCATAACATAATGAACTAGTCACAAAACTGATAGCAAAAAAGTTACCGTCCAATTAAAAAAATGTAGTTAAAAATATATATCAATTAAAAAGATATTGAGAGTTTTACTTTAACAAAGTATGGTAAAATATCACAAATCATCCAAAAATTCCATGTCATACCCTTTTGCGAGAATTACTATAAATTCCTTTAAACCCCTCTTTTTCCAATTAACCAAATTAATTTGTTTATTTCATGACATACCCTTTTTTATAAAAAGTATAACCTGTATCAAACGTTTTGAATTTAATATCCTAAATGAGTGATTAACAGCGAGGAATAGGATGCTCATTCAAGTGACTGTTAACAATTCGCATAGTCAAAACAGAAGAAAAAGAATCATCATTAGCGTCCTAATATTGTCTTAAACTTTTTTCACCTTGACACGTAAAAAAAAAAAAAAAAATTCCGGTTGATACCCTCGTGTTTTAGTGTTTTTCGAATTTTATCCAGCAGTTTTTTCTTTTTCGAGTGGTGCCCTTATACTTTTGTAAATTTCTGAAATATGCCCTAAACCCGGTTCATTGATTAAAAATTTAAAAATTACATGTATTTTAAAAAAAATCCGGTTCAAATAAAATAAATCATGAACCTTCTACTATCTTCTTCTATTTTTGCTTCATCCTAGGATTCTCAGTGTAAGATTCTTAGTGTAAGTAAACACCAAATTCACAATTAAAATCTCAAATTAGGTGGAAATTTGGTTGAATTTTACATTAAACTCAAAATTAATAGATTTTCCTACTTAGATTTAAGAAAACCCAAACACTTTTAAAATCAAAAATCAGCCAGCAAATCTTCGGATGATACTATTTCTCCTCTCCCACTACCTTCTCCTCCCTGCACTCCCGTTGAAGCTGTCTCACCGGAGCTCGTCGTCCCAGCCTCCGATTCATCACGCGTCATCCCTCTCATAGTCTCCCTGCCTACGCCCTTGTGCCTGCTTGCACTTCCGCCGCCTGCAACTTTCCGGACACCACCGAGCAGGTTGTTTGCCACCCGATCGGAGAAGCCAAGGCGTTCTCATTCCAGCAGCACTCGCACCCAACCTTCGTCCTAGCTCGTGGAGGTCCGTCCCAACCCTCTGTAGCTCCAGTCCAATTCTGACCGACTCTTCTCTGGCCAGATCTGGGAACGCTGGTTGATTTTTGATTTAGAGTTTTGTTGATTATGGTTATAAAATTGCTTCGATTTTGTTCGAATCGAGTAGAAAATCAATTAATGTTGAGTTTAATTCAAAAATTGATAAATTTCTCACCTAATTTGAGATTTTAATTGTGAGTGGAGAGTTTAGGTGACAGTAAGAAGCTTGAGATGAACATAAATGGAAGAAGATAATAGAAGAGATTTATTATTTTTTTATTTTTTACTTTGAAGGATGTTTATTTTTAAAGCAATGTAAATTTTACATTTTTAATCATTGAATCGGTTTAGGGCATATTCCGAAAAATTACAAAGTATAGGGGCACCACTCGAAAAAGAAGAAATTGGTGGACAAAATCCAAAAAACTCCAAAAAACGAGGGTACTAACCGGAATATCCCAAAGAAAAACTAACTTTTAAATAAACATGGATTAGAAATTTTATTTTTTTTCCACACAGTATTCCCTAAGAACAAGAACAACATTCTTCTAAACAACAAAGAGAAAATAAACATTTCTAATAAACTAAGTTTAATGTGAAATAGGTTTTCTTTTTTCATTTTTAAAATAGAAAATTAATGATGATAATAATAATAATAATAATAATAATAATAATAATAATAATAATAATAATAATAATAAAATGATTGTTTTACAGCTGGGGATGGGAAGTGCAGTTGAAACCCTATGTGGACAGGCGTACGGGGCCCACCGATACGAGATGTTAGGGGTCTATCTACAAAGATCGACGGTGGTGCTCATCCTAACCGGGGTCCCACTAACCATCATCTACGTCTTATCTAAACCGATCCTCCTTCTAATGGGGCAATCAACGGCTCTGGCTTCATCCGCAGCGGTGTACATCTACGGACTAATCCCACAGATCTTCGCGTACGCCTGCAATTTCCCCATCCAAAAGTTTCTCCAAGCTCAAAGCATCGTCCGTCCAAGCGCGTACATCTCAGCCGCCACGCTTGTCCTTCATCTACTGCTCTCTTGGGCCGCTGTGTATCAATTGGGCCTAGGTGTATTGGGCCTGTCATTGGTGCTTAGCTTGTCTTGGTGGATCATGGTGGTAGCCCAATTCGTATATATCCGAAAGAGTGGAGAATGTGTGAATACTTGGGCCGGGCTTAGTCTAGAAGCGTTTAATGGGCTTTGGGCCTTCTTTCAGTTCTCGGTGTCATCAGCTGTGATGCTTTGTCTGGAAGCTTGGTACTCTCAGGTCTTGGTTCTGCTAACCGGTCTCCTCGAGGACCCCGAGCTTGCCTTGGATGCTCTTTCCATCTGGTAACAACTAAATAGATTTTAAAAAATATCCAAATATATATTTTTATATTAAAATCTTGTGAATCACATGCAGCTTGGGAATTTTGGGTTTGGCGTTCATGATATCAATCGGATTCAATGCAGCAGCAAGGTTAATATATATGAATTTAATATGAACAAATTTGAAAGTTGATATATTTTTTTAAAATTGACCGAGGAATTGTATATTTATACTACAAAGTGTGAGGGTGAGCAATGAGCTAGGGGCTGGGAATCCCAAGTCAGCGGCCCTGTCAGTGGTGGTGGTGAACGTGGTGTCTCTTCTAATATCTCTGGGGGAAGCAGCGGCGGTGCTATCCCTCCGGCACGTGATTAGCTACGCGTTTACTCCGGGTGAGAAGGTGGCAGCCGCCGTGTCAGAGCTCTGCCCGTTCTTGGCAGTCAGCATCATCCTTAACGGGGTTCAACCTGTCCTCTCCGGTATACAGCTATAATCTGGCTAGTTGATTAATTATTATTTAGATTTTGTATTAATCTCAAGTCTTGATGTGTAAATGTTAATCAATTGAGTAATTAGGGGTGGCGGTTGGTTGCGGATGGCAGACATTTGTAGCGTATGTGAATGTAGGTTGCTATTATGTCGTTGGGATCCCAGTCGGGTGCATTATCGGGTTCCAGTTCGGTTTTAGAATTAAGGTACGAAAATCCAGTTGACATATATGTATTGAGTAGGGACGGGTATTTCCGGGTATCCGATCCGATCCGATCCAATGACTCGAATATCTCCGAAAATTTTACAAAAATCCGATTCCCCCCTCGAAACCTCGACCCGTTTCTGATTTGATGATTCAAAAAAATATTTCTGGATCGGACTCGGATCAACAAATACCGAATATTTTTGGATTTGGATTTTTTCGGATCGGACCTTCTTTTCTTGTTGCTCCCCTATGTATTGAGGATGTTTGTGATTCTTATATTGATGAATGATGATGCAGGGCATATGGTCAGGAATGATAGGAGGAACCATCATGCAGACCATCATTCTGCTGCTGGTCACATTTCGAACCGATTGGAACAAAGAGGTATTCGATCACCTTTATAAATTTAATTCCTACAATTAGTTATAGGCACTATTTTTTTGTTTAATTAGTTGATTAATGTTTAAGCATATGTATAATATTGGGTTTATAAATTTGTAGGTGGAGAAAGCTCATAAGCGTTTAATCAAATGGGAAGGCAAGAGAGAGGCTCTCTTGGACACCTAGAAAACAGGGGAACACCTACAATTCCCCTCTACATTTTGTTTAGTATTTAGGAGAAGGTGTATGTTACTATGTTTATTACGTTTAAAACTTTAAATCAAAACTATTTATGGAAGCTGATGATGGAGTCAATGTAGACTTTATCGTAGTGTTTGGGAGACATAAATATTTATGAAAGCTGATGATGCTAATGGTAGCTTATGGAAGGTGATAAAATAGGATTTCCATCAGCTTTTCATGACAAGCCTTTGAGAGTTATTGGAGATTATGGCAATATTTTTTTTCAAAATACCCTTCTATTTTCAGGCTTCTCATCCCATTTTTTGCCCGGTTGCCTTCAAAGGTGGAACAGCAAACTCATCTCTTCAACATTCACTTCTTCTCAATTTCGACCTCCATTTCAGGTAAACCTTCGAATCCTTCATTTTTAATCAACGGTTTCTTCTCAACTTCTGAGTACTCAAATCTCTCCTCTCTTCTTCTCTTTGCTTCTAAGTTGGTCGATACACAAATGTCTTCCAATCGGCATAACTCATGGTAATTTCTATTCTTCTTCTATTCTCTCAATTTTTCCAAACATTGAGCATTCAATTTTATCTTATAAACCCATTCGATCAGTTCAGAGTTAGAGTTCTGGGAAGAATTTCTCAAAATCAGGCATTCAATTTCGTCATATTCAGCCATTATTTTCCTTCAACCTTTGCCAAGCAAACCCAAGTTGGTCCTTGAGTGAATTCGGAGCCCAAGCCTCACCTTTACCGGCTCCTCAGCCCCGTGTAGAGGTTTCCTTTTTTTTCTTACAGTTTGTTGTGGAATTTCAAGTTTATTGCTCTATTACCAGGATATGATTGTGCATTGTTAAACCTCCTTCTCTATGGAATGCTTATGCTTATCAAGTACCAATCAGCGGACTTAATAAACAAATCTTATATATCTTGTGAGTTTTCTGATGATTTACTATTGTTGCTTATGAATGAAGATGATGTCCCCTGTCACTCTGTCAGCTAGACGCGTTTTTACTTCAATCTGAGTTATATTTGTAGGTAATTGTAATTGAGTTCAAGAAGAGTTCGATAATTGTCAATGAAGCTTTTTTTGTGCAAAAAACAACTGTAAATACGATAACAAAACTTGTAATGGATAGCAAACAAGCCTAATTACGTTATGAGATGCTAGAATTCCAACTAAACCCAAAATTTGAAAAACAAACTCAAAATTACGTATTGCTAGTCTGCCTCGCCCCTACTTTCTCACGGGAGAGATCATAATTTGTGCCGATTTTGGTGGGTTTGCTTCCCCGGTTGTTTCATTATGTATATGCATCCTACTACAACATTGCCAGAGCAGCAACTGCATTTATGGTTGAATTTTACACAAACCATGTCACCATATTCAGTGTCAAAAACAAAATACAAACTACGCAATCACTCAACCAGCTCAATACCAAGCAACTTACTTGGGCAATAACTACTGGCACAACTGCCTTTGGTGGACTGATGAGGAATACTGTAAACATAAAGAGGTAAAAACTTTTCTTGTGCTTTCATAGATGCAAACTCTGTACAATGTGCAAGACATTCCACCGTATATTGCTGGCTGTGACTATGAATATGTCAATATGAAATACGAGCTATTCAACAACATGGAGAAAGAAGTTAACATTGTTTATCGTTGGGCCTCAAAATCAGGCATTCATACTTCGCAGTACGACATACTTAACACTTTGATAAGCATGTGATGGTGTATATTCGACATGTTAGGCCTTGAGTGATGGTGGCACAAGCTTTGCAAGAAGGTCTAGATATTGAGCAACTGTCCAAGAAATTACGTGGTGAAATCTTGATGATGAAAGATTATAATGTCATTGGTCATGAGAATGAAGAAAGAAGTTAACATTGTTTATTGTTTATTGCTTCTTGCTACTCTCAAGCTTCTTTAACTTTATGTTTGATGTCTTATTGGTAAATAGATACAACAAATCACCATTATGTGTTGTGTTCCTTTCAATTTAACATCCATGAGACAAGCCTGCAAATTGGTATGAAATTGAACTTTTATGATTCAAGGCTAGTTGTTGTTTTCTGGTTAATAAAATTCAGCAAATAAATTGAATTTGTATGTGTTGTGTTGTAGGCTTGTTGCTTCTTCGTCTTTTTTTAAAAAACTATTTATGAAGTTATTCTTTGGAAGCACCATGATTTAGTTTTTTTTGGTCAAGTAATTTAGTTTTTATTTGTGAATATAAAATAATTTTATAAGATTGTTCATTACTAAATTTATGGCTAATATATTCTTCTTTTTTCATTCTTAATATATTTTTATAATGATAACAAGTAAGATATTTATTAAAAAAATAATTTCAAAACTAACATATTGAATAATTTTATTTATAAATGAAAATTCATGTAAGTTGCTTAAGAATTTATGTTTCATAACTGTTGGAACGCTTACAAATTTTAATAATAATTTATATTTTTTTTTGTGATATTTTTTGGAAAAATCACTTACAAATTAAATTTTGTCAATGTAAATACTAATAATTTATTTTATTTTATCGTTAGACATGTATTCACATTTATTATTGATATTATAAGATAACAAATTTTGTGTAATAAAATAAACTCTATAATATTCAAAAAATAATTACAGATTTTAATTACACATTGCATATTATATAATATACTTTGTAGTTATGCATTTGTACTAATAATGTTTTTGTGGCTATAACCTCTAATAAATATTTTTTTTTAAATGATTATATACTTCAATTACACACATTGTACATTATAATATAGTTTTTAATTACCTATCAGTACTAAAACATTTAGTGTAAATTTAACCTCTATTAAATATTTACAAAAAAACAAAACATTTAAAATATAAATGAAGCCCTTATTAGTAATTTTACGTTTATATCAGTTTCGATAAACTCGTACTTCCTAAACGCTACATAAGCTAATTAAAATAAATCAGTTAGTTCATTCAGCTACTTATTCAGTTTCAGTTTCAGCTTCAGCTTCAACTACAATCAGCTTCAGCTCCAATAAGCTCGGACGAGCCAAACAGACCATACATCTGTTATATGACATCAATGTACCTAAAGTAAGGATTGTTTATTGGTCCAAGACCGTATATTCATTGATCATGACCGAAATAAAAGAAGCAATTTGTATGGATAAGTTTTTCTATTTTAGTTCGGTCTTGGACCGATAAAGCAAACCTCACTTATTCTTGCTCATGTAATTTAGGCTTTTTAAATTTTTAAGAGATCGATCAGATCGGATCAAACTAGGACTTATCAATTATCATACTTTTTTCAGAAGTTAGACTAAAAGATCGAAAATATTCCTTCAAACATGAACCAAATACTTCCTCGTCTAACATTTTTTGTTTATTCAAATTATGATTTTTTTTGTTATACCTTTTAGTACCTAGATAAATCACTATTTTATGAAACTATCATCTAGTTTGATAATAATCTTATATATATTATAGGAGTAGCACTCCTTGTCACGTGTCACGCAGAAAAATACCCACTGCCACGTGTCATTTTAACATTTAACCACAACCCACCAAAATATTAATTAAGTTTATTCATTATAAAATTATTTAACGAAATATTAAAATCAAATCTTAATTAAATTCATTCCTTCCAATCACCTTTTTTGTTACCTAAGATATGTATAACACAGTATAATCAAATCCATAACAAATTTTAGCATTACAAAATAAAATAAAATAAAATCCACTTTTAACAATTAAATGTTACGGTTTTCATCCCTTCCATTCACCTTTTTTGTTACATGAGATTGTGTTATTTCTTAAATTAATTTATATATAACAATAATTTAACACCATATGCTACCAATGTACTATTTCTATTAATACATGAATCAGTATAATAAGGGAGAGAAAAATCAAAATATGAATTATTATA
Source organism: Fagopyrum tataricum (assembly GCA_002319775.1). Lineage (NCBI taxonomy): Eukaryota > Viridiplantae > Streptophyta > Magnoliopsida > Caryophyllales > Polygonaceae > Fagopyrum > Fagopyrum tataricum. The sequence continues at coordinate 13,799,022 of CM008286.1, forward strand.
CGGTTATATATTTTATTAATGTATTATATAATATTATATGTAAAGTATACAAATATTTATTGCTTATTATCTACTCTATCTATTGACAAAAAAATAGTTTATGTATAATCCATTAAAGAAATATAATAACAAATAATATTTTTATCAAAATCTCGTGCAAGGCACGAGTAATACACTAGTTTTTGTTTATTCAAATTATAATTTTTGTTCACATAACGTATTCGTACTTGCGCATGAAGGGCATGATGTACGCGTGTGTATGTAACACTGAGAACGCAAAATTCAATCATCTCAATCAATAGACACTTTGCAAATGTCGCATTTGTAGTCCTTTCCAATTCGTTAATTTGTTGTAGATCGAGTAGATGCATCAGTAATAAATTCAAGATTGTGTAATTAAATATATTATTTATTTGTTGCATATCATTTTCATTGAGATTTTTTTGATGGTGCCTTATTATGGGAATTATTGGATTGATAATATCTTTGAAAATCTGCCGAATGTAAACCGTTGGCGATGAAAGTTTATCGTCGATAATAGACGGAATAAATGGCTTATTATATAAGGTTGGTGAACTAGTACACATGTTGCCAATTGATTTAAGGAGGTAACCTCTAATTACTTATGTTTTGAGATCGCACATATCACACACGTGCGTTTGGATGTGTAACAAAACCCCACTTCATATGTGAAGTCTCAAGATTTAACTAAACTAAATAAATCCAAAATTACATATGAATATTAAAAATATAGTTTTGAACTTACTTGAGTTTTAAAATTGTAAATAACTAAATATAACCAACTTTTCATTAGATTTTTCACCACTTAATTAAAAAAATAGAAATTATAATTTTTTTATTAAACGTGACAACTCTTGTCAACCAACTATTAACAATTGTTAAGAATACAATTATGTACGATCAAGGATCAACAATTATTAACGGGCCTAACGGCACAATTATGAATCAGTTTTTTTTTTCCCTCTCTTCTAGTTCCCATTTTTAAGTTATTTTTAAGTTAAGTGATATCTTTAATACCGGGTAGAAAATTGTAAGCTAAAAATTCTAAAGATTGTGTTTGATCATGATTGAGATACAAGCCTTTATTCAAGACCATGCAATTAAATATGACATCAATTAATTCGCATGGAGTTCATACATGATCGATTAATATTTCTCTATATATCAATCAATCAAGCACCAAAATCAGCAAAAAAAAATCATGTCTAACAACATGCATTTATAGAGATCTATACTACAAATAAACTAAAAAGCTCTTTTCTTTATTTTTTGTAAAACTATATTTCTGAGTGTGATTGAATGCATGCTAGTTTAAATAAAGAACGAGAAGCACATATTTGTATCACCAAGAAATAAGACTTAAGACATGGCCAACCTCGAAGACAACTTAGAGGACTCGTTAGAAGGTTTGGACGCCGGCCACGAGAACAAGTCCGAGCTGGAGGAAGTACTGATGAACTTCGGCATTCCGATGCATAAGAGGATGATGGATGCGACGTGGATAGAGCTCAAGACCTTACTTCGATTGGCGGGACCTGCAGTGATGGGATACTTGATCAACAATTTGATGTCGCTGGTGACCAGAGTCTTTGCCGGACATCTTGGCAACATGGAGCTCGCCGCCGCTTCCCTTGCCAACAGCGGCGTCCAGTTGCTTGCTTATGGTCTCATGGTAACTCAAAGTTTTCAAAGGAAATAACTTAATGAATTATAAATTTAGGTAGTAATTGAATAAAAACGAATACCAAAATGTTTTTATTATTATTATACCCTGTATAACTAATTTCATTGACATTTTTAAAAAATTAATCATGAAACCGTTCTTATTTTATTTGATCTTAGTAGGTAAGATTTTATTTTCGTAACACATTTCATTTATAAGAAAATAAAGAATTAATTTTACAGTTAGGCATGGGAAGTGCAGTAGAAACGCTATGTGGACAAGCGTACGGCGCCCAACGTTACGAGATGATGGGAATTTACCTGTAGAGATCAACGGTGGTGCTCACCCTAACAAGGGTCCCACTTACCATCATCTACGCTTTCTCGAAGCAACTACTCCTTCTGATGGGGCAATCAACGGCTCTGGCCTCATCAGCGGCTGTGTTCATCTACGGACTCATCCCACAGATCTTCGCCATTCAGAAGTTTCTACAAGCACAAAGCATCGTCCGGCCCAGCGCGTACATCTCAGCCGCCGCGCTTGGACTCCACCTCCTCCTTAGTTGGACCGTGGTTTACGAATTGGGCCTGGGTTTGTTGGGCCTGTCTCTTGTGCTCAGCCTGTCTATGTGGGTCATAGTGGTGGCCCAGTTTGTGTACATAGCTAAGAGTGGAAAGTGTGACAAGACTTGGGCTGGGCTTAGTCTGGAGGCGTTTAATGGGCTGTGGGCCTTCTTTAAGATATCGGTGGGGTCCGCTGTAATGCTTTGCCTGGAGACGTGGTACTACCAGGTCCTGGTGCTCATTGCTGGGCTCTTTCAAGACCCTGAGCTCGCTTTGGACGCTCTCGCTGTTTGGTACAGTCATTATTTAGCACAAATTTTAAAATGTTAATCCACAATTATTTTCATAATTAATATTATTGATTTATATGCAGCATGTCTATACTGGGTTTGCTTTTCATGGTATCCGTAGGCTTCAATGCAGCAGCAAGGTTAGTAATTATGTTATAATGGATTGGTTAAAGAGATCGATTTTATTAGCGATTAATATTTTGACACCATGAATTAAGCGTGAGAGTGAGCAATGAGTTGGGAGCAGGAAACCCAAGATCAGCAGCTTTCTCAGTGGTGGTGGTGAATCTGGTTTCTTTATTGATAGCCATAGTTGAAGCTGCGGTGGTGCTCTCCCTCCGCCACGTGATCAGCTACGCTTTCACCTCCTGTGAGACAGTTGCAGCTGCCGTGTCAGAGCTCTGTCCCTTGTTGGCAATCAGTCTCGTACTAAATGGGATTCAACCTGTCCTCTCCGGTAATTATCATTTATCAACTAAAAATTCCTACTTGATAAATTTATCTAAGTTTTGATTTGGTTTAAAATAAACATTGTTGTTTAAGGGGTGGCTGTTGGATGTGGGTGGCAAGCATTTGTTGCTTACGTCAATGTGGGATGCTATTACGTAGTTGGAGTCCCACTTGGATGCCTTCTTGGCTTCAAGTTCAACCTTGGTGTTAAGGTACTATATATACATACAGTCTTTATTTTTTTGGTCGAATACATACAGTCTTTATTATGAGTTAATACTTGTACAGTTCAGTAACTCTGGATGAATAGAACTGATGGGTAATTTAATTTGTTGATTATATAAGGGTATATGGTCAGGAATGGTAGGAGGAACCGCGATGCAGACTGTGATTTTGTTGTGGGTGACATGTCGAACCGATTGGGATGAAGAGGTAAACGGAAGCTAGAGTGGCTCCTTGTGTTTTCATGATTGATTTCTTAAGATTGTTCTTGATTTTCATTCTGTATAGGTTAACAAGGCTAAAAAGAGGTTACAGAAATGGACAGTAACAGAAGAGCCTCTTCTTTCAAGTGGCTGAACTCTGTCGTGTTTACTACTTTTCTTCTTTTTCTAAAGCGTATATGTAATGTAACTACGTAAGTGTCAATATGTGCTAATTAAAAGCAGTCAATAAATTTGGTATGTGTAAGGTAAATTGGGATTTTCATCTTCATACTTACTTATTAAACAACTTACCAAAAAAAACCCAACCAAACATTCTATTAGTTCTATTATTTTAACATAAACTCCAACCAATTTTTGGATTTAAGGACGAAGAGTAGCACACTGTTTTACAACACAGCCACCAAAACAAAACTCTCCGTTTACGGAGGTCAAATTAATCAGAATTGCCGGCTTAAAGACAAAGAATGACAAAAATGACTAGACGTTGACACTATGTATAACAGTATAAGTAATCTTTAAGAATCAAGATTCAGGCAACCAAAGACACTCTAGGGAGGCCGCCGCCATGGAGACGCCAGCCACAGGCCCGGATCCGACCCGATACCTGTTTAGAAAAGCCGGCTCTGGCTCTACAGAAGCTAAGCATGACGCCTCTCCTGAGCCGCTTAAGCCGCCTCCCAACCTTAAGCTTCAACTTGGTGAATCTAAACCGAACAAGCCAGTTAGATTTGGATTGTTTAGCAATCTCATCCGCCTTTTGGAGGGTCTTGTAGATCAAAAACTGAGCTTCTCTATGCTTCCTCTCTTCAGAATCCCACTCCTCTATTCTTGCGTACCCAAAAGATGTCTGTTTCCCCAGGATACCCATATTCGAATCACTCAAACCGAATCTTGTGTTTAACGAAGTAGATAGAAGCTTTCATATGGGAATTCTATCGTGTAAATGCGTTTATATATAGACGCTACAGAAATGTATGTTTAGCATAAGTGAACAATGGGGCTAAAACTAAGGTCAATGAGGGGAGCTCGATTTCTATCATAATCAATTCGAACAAAACGGAGGGCGGTGGAGCCTACCGGCTGCCTGACCGGCAGTCTGCACTTTGTCTTTGACTTTCAAAACCCGCCATTAATTTTATATTAAGAAAAATGGTTGTTTGTACGAACCTAAGATTAGTTTAGGAGGATTTAATAAATTGCAGCATCCAAGAAACGTTGATCATCCGATTAGGTTATATAACTGAATGCTTATATCACCCTTTTTAACCGTACTAAAAACTTAGACCAAATATAATATAAGAGATGGACAGATGGCTGGTTGGGCGTCGACACAGTTGAAAACATTAGTCTAAGTTGTTACATTATATTTGGAAGTGAAAATAAAAGTAAACTTTAAATCGGCTTAAACCATTATTGCATATGATGAAGCACAAGCAAGGTTCGGGTCAGAGATATTTTGGCCTAAAGTTGGATATGACGAAGGCCTATGATCGTATCGAGTGGGTTTTTTCGGATGCTCTAATGCGGAAATTGGGTTTTTTAGAGGAGTGGATTCAACGGGTCATGAGTTGTCTGGACTCGGTCTCTTTTACTTTTAAGTATAATGGAAGCATTCGGGATTCCAACATGTGGGTTACGGCAGGGCTGTCCACTATCACCATATCTCTTTTTACTCTTTGTACCGAGACGCTATCTTCCTCTTTATCTAGGGTTGTTTCCGACAAGCAGATTCATGGGCTTCAGGTTAGTTGGTTTGGGAAGCCAATTTCACAATCTTTTATTTGTTGACGACTGTCTCATTTTTGCTAGAGCAAATTTAAACAAGTGCTCCAAATTGACTGAGGTGTTCAGTGTGTATGAGCGAGCATCAGGGCAGAAGATCAATATGCTTAAAGTCATAATTTTGTTTTAGCAGAAATGTTTCATCTACTCCGCGAACAACTATCACTTCTTTTCTCCAAGTAAAGGAGGTGGATCGGCATTCAAAGTATTTAGGTCTCCCTAAAACTATTGGACGATCTAAGAAGAGTGTGTTTGGAATCTTGAAAGAACGGATCTGGAAACGTATTCATGGTTGGTCGGAGAAGCTACTTTCACAGGTAGGAAGAGAGGTTTTGATTAAATATGTCTTACAATCCATCCCTCTCTATGTGATGAGTGTGTTTCTGATCCCGGATACACTGCTTACTGAGATACATGATAGATTTTGTTGGGTCAGAATTGACGTGGGGTCCATCGCACGTCTGAGCGCATATGCACATTGGGCCCAAGTTCAACACACAAGCCCAACAGGGTTCCATCCTAAAACCAATTGGCAATAGGAGGAGTAGCTCACCAACCTTATATACTAGACTTGTTATCCCAATATTCTCGATGTGAGAACCATAATCCTCCACACGCCCCCTCTAGTGCAATCGTCTGGCTCGGTTGACACTTGACGAAATGCCTTAAGGTTGGCTAGCCCAACCGGACGGACTATCATTGTCCATGTCCGCAATTTGAGTCTTAAGGCCGACAAGCCGAATAAGCCGGAACCTGCTCTGATAATGATAGATTTTGTTGGGTCAGAATTGACGTAGGGGTCCATCACACGTCCAAGCGCATATGCGTGTTAGGCCCAAGTCCAACACATAAGCCCAACAGAGTTCCATCCTAAACCAATTGACAATAGCAGGAGTAGTCCACCAACCTTATATACTAGACATATTATCCCAATATTGTCGATGTGGGAACCACAATCCTCCACAATACACTCTCTTATAGCCAGATTTTGGTGGGGTGCAAAGGAGGGACAACAACGTAAATTACATTGGATGTCTTAGGACGATCTTTGTCGGCCAAAAAGGGATGGTGGTATGGGGTTCCGAAATCCGCGGGTCTTTAATGAAGCTTTATTGGCAAAACAGTGTTGGCGCCTCGCAACATTTCCAAATTTCATGATTGCCCAGATTCTTAAGGCAAGGTACTATCGGCGTATAGATTTTTTACAGGCCTCACGGGGGTATAATCCTAGCTAGCTACACATGGGCCAACATTTGGGGATCTAAGGCCTTATTGATCCATGGTTTAGGCTGACGTATCGATGAAGGTTCCGGAGTTTGGGGTTGGAGGGATAAGTGGTTATTTGACAATGGTGAATTTAGAAGTCCGGTGCCGACAGTATGGTATGATCCGAAGATGCCTGTTTCTTTTCTCATTCATCACGATTCCTATGCTTGGAACACTGATCTTATTCATCAATTATTCACACCTTTAGATGCCCGGGTCATACTATCTATCCCCCCTACCTGCTCGACTGATCTTTGATGCTCTATCTTGGGCATGCTCAAAGGATGGTACGTATAAGGTGAGAACATGCTATTGGAGGGGTCTATTGGGTCCGACGCATGTGGCCTTGCATTCTGCAAGCGCCTCGGGATCTTGTTGGCAGGTTGTTTGGGCTCTACGGGTTCCCCCAAAATTGCGTGTATTTGCATGCAGGGTCTTGTCAAATTCTCTCAGTGTGAAGGATGCTTTGTATCACCGGCATATTACTAACACACCGGTTTGTGGACGTTGCGGGATGGCAGATGAAACTGTATGGCATATGATTTACGTGTGTCCTGCTTCTAAACTACGTACTATGGCAAGGTTCCCACCTCTGTGCTTTGCTTGATACGTTGATGCCGACAACACTCCATACTATTGTTGTTACAGTATTATCATCAAAAGGGAAGGTAGGCCTCGAGGAGTTTCTTCTCCTAGCTTGGGTCGCATGGACCACACGTAGTGAGATGGTTCTGCGTCCGGGGTATGTTATTGAAAACCATCTGTAAAAGCTTGTGATTGATTTTAAGAGGGCCTCTGATGTAACCTTCCTGGGTAATGGTCTTGTGGGTCTCGGTGTTGTGATCAGTGATTCTTATGGGTTTGTGATAGCGGTAACGGTTAAAAGGGTCCATGGCTATCATACATCATAGGGGAATTGGAAGGTGTGAATTTTGTGTTGACAGTAGTTCAATTGTTGTGTTGCCATCGAGTTGTGATCGAAACTGATGCCTTAGCTTGTGTCCTCCGTCTTAATGCTCCCTTTCCTCCTACTTTGCGGACCTATGATATCCTCCTGCATAATAATCAATTTGCTTTCACTTCTTTTCAGCAATGTACTTGTAATATTATGTCTCGTTTAGAGAACACATAAATTAATATAGTTTATTTGTCTGTTAAAAAAATAGATTTCAAATTTTTTTTTTTTTTTACAATCACTTACATAAAAAAGCTAAATTTTAGCTTATACTTAAATTCTTCCGGTTTATTTTTAGTAAAATAATGCGTTGTACACTTGTACCGAAGTATGTCCTATTTCATTAGTTCATAAGTAATTTAGTCTAACTATATAGTCTATATATTCTCTTTATAAAAAAACAAAACAAATAAAAACAAGTAGGCGAACTTTGAACTTTAGACCAAATTCTTTTGACTGATAGTACAAAATTACTTCTTTTCGTAATGATTGGTGGATTTGTGAAGACCTTTTGAAGTTTGACCATTGAACATTGCCATGGTACCGATCCATTGTACGTCAAGATTCTATTTGTATAATAATTTCTCCTATACTTAGTTTAACTCTAATATCTCCAATAAGAACGAAACCTTTATTTATTTATAAATATAGGTAATATTATGTGATAAATAACATATACAGTATTACAGTGCGTTCTTTGTTGCTCCCGATCAATCGTAATGTCACATGCTCTCTGCGCCGTAGATTGTTAAGAGTCTCCCATTCACACGCTTTGTATCGAAACCAACACGTGAAATAATTGTGGGTTTTATTTTTATATGGAAATTATTTGTACCAATTATTATAAGATGTGCAATAAATGACCGACAATATGAAGCTGCGACCACAAACTAAGCCATGTGACTTATTTGCATCCTAATATGCCCACCCTATATTTCACACTCATCGATTCAGAAAATTATTGTACAAAGGAAACTTATATAAATTGATAAGTTTTGATTTATTATAAGGTCTTTTTCCCTACTTATTAATCTATTTTTATCAATTAGTTAAGTTAATCAAACTAGTTTTGTTTTCGTGTCAAGGTACGGGTTAATCTTAACACTTAATAGCTATGTATTTTTTATTATTTATAAAATACTTTTAATGTATTGTAATTTAAATAAATTAACCGAAGAGAAGTTAAACTTTATTTTGTATGTTCTCGATATATCAATTATATGATAGATAAATAATATAAATAGTTTAATTTAAGGAAATATTAAATTTTTTTAATAATCATATAATGAAAAAATAATTTAATATTGATAACCATTACAAATGTAAAGTGAAATAAATAATTTATAAAGGAAAATTATTTTTACTTTGAAATTGAAATATAAACGTTGAATGAATAGAAGTTATAAAAAATTCAATATAAAATTTATATTAGGTATATTTAAATGTCATCCTTAAACAAATGTAACATTTTTATTATAATATTTTATACATTTTTTAATTGGTGAGAATTTACGAAATAAAATAAACATTATAAATTTATATGTTAAAGTTAGAGTATGAAATAATCTAATGATCTAGTAAATAAAGGTAAAAATATTTTTCAAATAATATTTGATAATGATATATATTTTAAAATAAGTAGAAGATTGAGGTAAAATTATAAATGGAAACAGTATAGATATATTATCCATATTAATGATTTGTATGTATTAATTAATTAGTAAAATTGTAAAATGAGGAAGCATGAAAAAATTACATGTGACACGAAGTTTATAAGATAATGACACGTAAGAAATTTTACTTTGACTTTAATAGTAGTATATAAATATTAAATTTACGGGTCACCCTCTCCACCAACAACACTAAATCCACCTCTCATATTCTTCTTCTCTCCTTTTATATAAAATCTCAACCACCGACTTCCTAATCCCATTAATACGGTGACGATTGTTGGTTTATGTCTAATTTGTTGTAATTTTCAAGGAGTAAACTCTAAGAACTTACAAATCGTTGTAATCCAATATTCCAATATAAGTAGACAAACAACTTTATTAGGCAAAAGCATCGTAATCTCACAAGTGAGTAGACAATCGACTTACAAGTTGTCGTAATCTTCGATAAGTAGTAGACTAACAACTTAATATCGTAATCTCACAAGTGAAAAGACAAACAACCTAACCTAAAAGGAGAAGACGAACATCCTTATATAGTTAAATGCAATTGCATGCAAAAACCGGCGATTAGGATGTTATGTGTGCTTGACTTGGATAATGTTGAAATCGCTTAATAATTGAGTTTTTCTTCGAAGTGTATTCCCCCTACACGGGGGCTCAAATACCTTAGTGAGATAAGACCAACAAGTCACAAAGACTAAAGTATATAAAAACATGTCATGTCTTACATTGGTGAAAAAAGATATTCTAGGTCTTGTCGAAACTTGATCATTCTAAAATGAATATATGTCTATCTTTTTTCAATACTAATAAAGTATTTTGGTCTTCCAAGTTGCACAAGCAAGTCAAAGAGATAATTCATATTCTCTTGTCAAAATTTGAGAACTAATGATTTAACTTTTATCGTGCAAATGGATCATGCTTCAAGTGCAAATAGTTCTCCATTTTATAGGAAAAGGGCGGTGCGTTTTTGGGAAGAATAACCGTCAACAAAGCGGTTGAGTGTGGTTATTGGAGGTTGAGAGAAATTAGGGATTCCTTAACCATTTTTTTGGCCCAACTCCATTGAGTTATCAATAAGCCCAAAAATAAGCTAGTTTTTCAACCCGGCTTTTCTCCCATCAATGAGCTTTAATTAGCTCATTATAGCTAGATGAAGCTTCAAGGTCCGCAAATACTCATGAACTTAGTTCAAACTAGCTTAGCTCACCAAATAGCTCACTAGCTTGCTTCTTGCAGCTCAATCGATTTTTTTTGTTTGGATTCCTCTCAAACTTTGTAACAACATTGATACAGGGATTAGCCGTGTGGTTGCGTCCCGATCTTTCAACACCAAAAATCTTTGTAATCCTTATTACAGGGATCGAGCAAACGAGGGTGGATCATATATATGAAGGTGACGGCTGGACTAGAGAAGGCTGAGGCGGGCGATGATCCGATGATGATGGTGGATCTGTAGCTGGATAGATCAAGGTCGAACTCCATGAAACAACTTGGAGTACACTAGGGAAACTAAAACCCTAACACACAACCAAGAATGATTGTAGAACCCTTCCGCTACAATCCCACACAGAAGGGGGAGACGATTGTCCCCAAAGCACGAGATTGTTGCTTGAGATTTATTGAGAGCAATAACTCGGAAATTTAGGGTGACACAACACAAAACATTTAAAGCTATTAGGTCAAATGATAATTCACTCGCTCTCGAATAAGAATCCACTTGTTCACTCTCCTCTTCGCAAGAAGACACACGATTTCACGTGCAAAGAAATACTTGATTAATGAATGGGTGAGTAAAACATGTGATCTTAGATGCCTTATATAGGCATTGGATTGAAACCCTACTAATTAGGTTTGATTTAAAACATGGGTTGAAAAATCTAATCTAAAAAGCCAAAAAACAAAACAGTTAAAAACAAATTAGAAGATGTTCAATATGGGTTGAAAAATAAGATCTAGTTAAGTCCAAAGTTAGCCATTAAAATAGGTCCAATTCTCTCCATTCTCATGTCCATCTTCACTCAGCTCTTCACACAAGATTTGTGTATTTCTCTTACGTACTAGATGTCGATCAACCTTGCATGGCAACGTCCTTTCTTGTACAATAAGATATCCACACGTTCCTGACATTCTTTGTGCGTGATCTTGCATCCTCTTGCTTGCCTCCATGCATGTGCTCCTTGACTTGCAATAGAAGATCCATGTAGCTTGATCCATCTCTTCATTCCATGCAAATGCTTCCCCTAGCTCTCCATATGATCACTTGCTTCCTCTTCCTGCTTGCAAGTGAAGTTAAGCTTCGGGATGCTCATCAAACATTCTTGCTATAATATAATGAGTAATGTCCGAAAGAACGCGCATAAAATGTATCCAAAAAACACAAATTAAGCGTCGGACTCTCAGTTTCTGCCGCAAAATGGCCTAGGCGTTGGCAAGGCCAACGACGCTCCATGCGGTCGCCACTAATTTGACTCTAATTTAATATCTTTCTTCAATTCATTTGTATTACTAATTTCAGCACACGTCTGCAACACTCGTGATCCGTTGCAGCAAATTTGATTCTAAGTTGGTACAATTAGTCGTTAGCTTTTGTATCACTAATGTGTGTTTTTCATGAGCTCTTTCTAATTTTTTGAGTTTGTATTATTTTGTAATTTCTATTTCAAGCCCAATTTCATTGGCTAATGCATAAAGATTTGATTCTTCTTGGATTTCAATGAAAAAAAATAAAAAATCAATTGATTACATTAATGTATGCGGAAAAAACTTTGTGGAATTCAGGGGGTAAAGTTCTTGGGTGTTTTTTTTCATACTAGTTGCATCACCGCGCGCGAAGCGCGGATGTAACGTTAAATATTAAACTATATATATAATTTAAGGTAATAAATTTTAACAATTCCTTTGTTGAAAGGTATTTATAACAATAAAAGTGTGATATCCAACAAGGCCACGAGTTTATGTAAAAGCCTTAAATTCCAAGACTCCAAATTAATGTCCAAGTTAGGGACAACATTCACACATAACTTAACCGGTAATGTAAAGCATATGAAAGACCACAAGACAACATATAACCATATACAACCTAACATGCATTCATCCATCGGACACCATTTTAAACATTCCATACATTTCAAAACACGTTGTTATTTGAGTCTTCCATAACATACTTCTACTAAGAAAGGTGAGCACAATCAAAACCATATAATTGTTTCTCATACCCTCATATCTGTCTGAGTAAGATAAGGTTGCTCATAAGGATCCCTTGATAAATGAATATTTTCCCCCTGCATTTATCCATTCAGTAGCAGTTGTTGGGTCTGACCACAACGCATCCGCGTCAACCTCTTCAGTACACTCTTGCTAGAAACGGAAGTTAAAACTCATTTTATCACATGTAATCACACAAGACTAATTAATCATGTAATTCTAATTTTGAATATGAACATCTAATCCAGTCGGTCTCAGTGGAATACAATATATGGTAGAGACTAAAAACTGTGATATGTATATGAATATAACATACTCCGTCTAGAAATCAATTTTGAAATCAACATATACAAACTTGTGTTCAGTTTTCAAAATGAGCTATCCAGGATTTGCAATTTTAGGATCCCGCTACTTTTTTCCCTTCTTGACATCAGATTTGTTCCAAATTGAAACAGTAAACAACGGAAGAAGTGAATAACATAGAATTCAGAGCTACAAAAATTAAAACAGCACAGAAAAATAGCCATAGCGAATCAACATTTAGCCAGGAAAACAGAAAATCAGCAGCCATAATTCAACAAAGAAAACTCAGCAGACATACGTGGAAAGCAAATTCAAAAAAAAAACACAAAAATAAGAGAAATATATTGCATTGACAAAGAACTTCTAATCAGTTGCTTTATCTATAATAATTGTCATTGATACTGAAAAATTATGTAAATGATACATTTATAGATGGATTGGTTGTCGTGGGCTCAACCTCCTCATTTGAATTAACATCATATATCTATTAAAGGAGGAGCCTCTATTGTCACGTGTTGCACCCACGTTTCTCGAAACCCAAAAAAAAATAGAAAAAGTATATATCAAATTGGTATATTAAAAACTAATTTCTTTAAAAAAATTATTAAAATACCCAACAATATCTCTTAACTAAAATAATTAAAATTTAAAAATCAAATATTTTTCTCAACACAATTTTTTATACAATAATATCTTTTTAGCAATATAAATTTTTTTTTAAAAAAATCGAAATATTATTACAAAATTGTTCAAATTTTTTATTCAATAAAATCTTTTCAACAATATAAATTATAAAAAATCATCATATCATCATCATATCATATATATATCTATTAAAGGAGGAGCCTCTATTGCCACGTGTCGCACCCACGTTTCTCGAAGCCCAAAAAAATAGAAACAGTATATATCAAATTGGTACATAAAAAACTAATTTCTTTAAAAAAATTATTAAAATACTCAACAATATCTCTTAACTAAAATAATTAAAATTTTAAAAATCAAATATTTTTCTCAGCACAATTTTTTATACAATAATATCTTTTTAGCAATATAAAATTTTTTTTAAAAAAAAATCGAAATATTATTACAAAATTGTTCAAATTTTTTATTCAATAAAATCTTTTCAACAATATAAATTATAAAAAATCATCATATCATCATCATATATATATATATATATATATATATATATATATATATTAAAGGAGGAACCTCTATTGCCGCGTGTCGCATCCACGTTTCTCGAAGCCTAAAAAAAAGAAGAAAGAGTATATATCAAATTGGTATTTAAAAAACTAATTTCTTTAAAAAAATTATTAATATACCCAACAATATCTCTTCACTAAAATAATTAAAATTTTAAAATCAAATATTTATCACAACACAATTTTTTTATACAATAATATCTTTTTAGCAATATAATTTTTTTTTTAAAAATAAAAATTGAAATATTATTACAAAATTGTTCAAATTTTTTATTCAATGAAATCTTTTCAACAATATAAATTATAAAAAATCATCATATATCATCATTAAAGGAGGAGCCTCTATTGCCACGTGTCGCGCCCACGTTTCTCGAAGCCCAAAAAAAATAGAAAAAGTATATATGAAATTGGTTTTAAAAACTAAAATTCAAGTATATATTCAAATTGGTTTTTAAAATAAATTTAGCTGGCCATATCTCACATTTTTTATTTGATTACACCTAAAAAAATTAGAAAATGATTAAATCTTATCGGTTTTATATTTTAACTAATTTATATTAATTTTAACGTTTTAATTAAAATCATATAACGTTTTAATTGTAATCCCCTTTATGTTAATTTTTAAAATTAACATTTTACAATTAAAAATAAAATAAAAAATCATATTATGTAACCGAATCCGAAATGTCATTTAAATATATAATTCAAAACCAAAAATTTTACAAGAATTTTGTATTTCGAGTTTTACGTGGTTAAGCATTTAAAATTAGGTAATTATTTTAGAGTATTAAAAATAAATAAAATATATATATATTTTTATGTATTTTTGTATATATAATTTATTTAAGAAGATAATCATGGGTACAATCTTGAGATTGAACCCGACTTTGGTTTATTTGTATTCTAATTTATAAGATAATTTACTGAACTATATTATCATGATTTTTTTATATTCAATTTAAATTATTGAATTATTAATCACCTATAGTTACAATCAGATTTATCAACCAATCGTGCATATAAATTATATAATGTTTTTAGAATTGAAAAAATATATCCAACATTTCTTTTAATTAAACTACATAATCGTACTTATATAGTGTTTGTTTTCTTAAACGATTATTTGAATTATAAATTTACTAATATTTTATCAATTGACAAATTATTTTCTAATTGTAAAATTTTTCTACCGAACAAATTTATATTTTCACTTTTTGATCTATAAATATTATCTAAAGTTTGTCCAATTTTTCATTGGAACTAATCAATAATTACTTAATAATTCATTTATATATATAAAAATATATATGTAAATATAAAACAAAATAATGTCAATATATAATAGCACACTAATAGATCTAACCCATTGTTGTTATTCAAAACCCGCACAAGGTGCGGGTATTACACTAGTTTGATATGTTAAACCCCAAGCTAGGAGTTGCGGTTGCACCCAATTATCAGGTTTGTATAAACTTTCTATTATAGTTGTGTATGATGTGCACTAAGTATCAGTGTAATAAGCCAATGTGTTTTTTTTTACAGTATTCTTCGATTTTTCAACATATTTTAGGTAATTATATTGTAACACCCCGAATCCGTAGGACTCGAGGCGCTACTGGGCTAGGATCTCACAATGGATCCTGACCCTAGCCTGACAACAACTTCACTGAACCTTACAACAAGGCACTAACAAATTAAAACAAAACATGAAACTGATATAAATATATACATGTCAAAAGAGTATACATGGTACTGCTGAGTACAAAAGTCAAATCAAAGGCCGTACACACGATAACAACCCAAAATCCCACGATAAACGCCCAGTGTACGGAACCCTCAGCAGATCACCCCACTGGATCACTCCTCAGTCCTCCTAACCTGCGAAGGAACTACAACACGGTATGAAACCGTTAGCTAACTATACACATATATAAGAGAAGCAAGAGCACAATCACACATCATATAAACGATAACAACTCATCATGGTATCACACATTCACCCGGTTTATTATCTTTAATAAGTGAATCAATCAATCGTATAAAATATGTATATATATGAAGATAGGTGACACGAGGAATATGATCCCCGCCTCTGAGTACTCTAACCAGCTGGGGTAGTATCAGCACACCTCCCGTGTACCCTGTGGGAATGGTGAGGGCCTTCCTTTATACCAGTACTGGCCTGACTACAGAGAACCTCCCAGACTCCACGGCGGGATGAAAGGGAAAGGTTATCACAACCACTACGATGGGCGGTCAGTATAATAAAGATAGGTCTGTGACCATCATAAACATAATCATACTCGTAATCCTATTCCTAATCATGCTATAAAGCATATAGCAAACACCACTCAAGCATACATCCAATATAAGGATAGTAGCTAAGTAAGTCCTATGGACTTACCTCGATATCAGAAGAACTCTCGAAGATAAACCTCAGGAACGTCTACTCCAACTGGAGGACAACTCAGCCTATACAAGGCACACATACACGTATCACAATCCTATCACATCAAGGGTCACACCTAGACCCAAGGGATCCATATGGATCAATTCCAACTCGTAAACCTCAAAGCCGTAACCGGCATAACTATATCGTACTCAACTCATACCTAGCATGCTACTACCACTCATACTAGGAAAGGAAAGGGAACTACCCATCCATAGGTAGCCCCGGAACAAGACGCACCTGCGTAAACAAAGGATGCAGGGCGGAAGCAGGAACCGCGGGCGCGGCGGGATGTGGCCGCGGGTGCGGCAGGATCTAGACGCGGGCGCGGCAGGGTCGGGACGCGGGCGCGTCAGTGTTCGGGCGCGGGCGCGTCAGTGCTCGGGCGCGGGCGCGTCAGTGCTCAGCGCGGCCGCGGCGACTACGCAGAACTCGGTTCTGCAGTCTTTCTTCGTTTCTTCAGTTGATCACTACACTTCTTTCTCAGCCCCAGTAGGTTCAACATACACATAACACAACCATCAACACCAGCCTAATCATACACCTATCCCTAAGCTAGAATGGAACCAAAAAAAGAAGAGAATAAGAAGAAGAAGAAGAAGAGGAATCATACCACAAGGCTGATCCAAGGTTGCAGGAAGGTTTAACTGGCCACAAGGCTGGTTTCTCAGGCCCAACAACTCAAGCTTAGCTTGCACAAGCCAAAACACCAAAGGTCTCACACAAATTCTTCCACAACCAAGAACAAGGTCCAAGGGAAAGCAAAGGAGCTAGGTAGCGTGGAGAGAGAGACTGAAGAAGCAAGTGAAAGAGATGATCTTAATCATCCAGCAAAAGAAAAGGTAAAGAGTGAAGCAAGTCAACAAAGTCCAAGAAAGCGGCTGCAGGCGGCGGGCGCGGGCGCGGCAGTGTGCAGGCGCGGGCGCGCCAAGACGCAGCACGGCGCGGGCGCGGCACCTCACAGCGCGGCCGCGGCAGGGGCAGATCTCGGCCAAGACTAATCTCGGCCAAGGTCCGGTCTCGGCCCGAAAGACTACGGCTCTTACACCTCACCCCCCTAAAAAGAAGTTTCGTCCCGAAACTTGCACAACTCAAGAAACCTCTCGGACTCGAAAGCCGAGGTACAACTCTCTACCGGAGGAATCACCTCTCCGTCTATAAGGTATCAACCTATAACCTCAAAATCGGCATGGAAGAAACATCATTTCCAGCCAACTATAAACATAATCCAAAGGCATAGAGGAAGCACATCTCTAGCCAAACCGTATTTATAACAGGAAGGCATGGAGGTAGAACATCTCCAGCACTACTATGTCCATCAAAATAGCATGGAGGAAAGAACCATCTCCAGCTAAACCTATCGTATCGCAATAGCATGGAGGGAAAGAACCATCTCCAGCTATAACAATAATCATACCAGCATACAAGATCTAATCAGATCATAAATCACATCAAGCTAGCATGAACAAAACACAACATGGCATATAAGCACGTACACACATAAACAGATAAGACTCACCAAGCTAGTACTAAGATCTACTCGGTGATCCTACTGATGTATCTAACCCAGCATAGAACTCTGGATAGTTCCTCTGGATACTATCCTCAGTCTCCCATGTAGCCTCCTCAGGTCCTCGTCTCGACCACTGTATCCTCAACATAGGAATGTCCTTCGAACGCAGGCGTCTAATACCTCGCTCTAGGACTGCAATCGGATGCTCTACAAAAGTGTGGTCCGGCTCAACCACTAAATCCTCATAACTCACAATGTGTCTCGGATCTGGTATATACTCCCTCAGCTGAGACACGTGAAACACAGGGTGAACACCCTCTAATCTCGGAGGCAAGGCTAATCTGTATGCTGCACTCCCAACTCGATCCAGAATCTCGAACGGTCCGACATATCGGGGACTCAACTTCCCCTTAATGCCAAAACGTCTAACACCTCGTGTCGGAGACACTCTCAGCCACACATGGGCTCCAACCCTGAACTCTAAAGGTCTACGCCTCTTGTCAGCATAAGACTTCTGACGGCTCTGTGCAGTCAGCATACGCTCTCTAATCAATGCTACCCGAGCTACATCATCCTGAATCTGATCAGGCGCTAAATCACTCATACTGCTCCGCTCATCCCAACATAACGGGGTACGACATCTCTGTCCATACAGTGCCTCATATGGGGCCATCTCAATAGATGCATGCCAGCTGTTGTTGTAGGAGAACTCAACAAGCGGAAGATGATCTGTCCACACCTGTCCCCAATCCAACACACAAGCTCGCATCATATCCTCCAGAGTCTGAATGGTCCTCTCTGACTGACCATCTGTCTGAGGATGGA
The DNA here is from genome assembly GCA_002319775.1 of Fagopyrum tataricum. Taxonomy (NCBI): domain Eukaryota; kingdom Viridiplantae; phylum Streptophyta; class Magnoliopsida; order Caryophyllales; family Polygonaceae; genus Fagopyrum; species Fagopyrum tataricum. Next base: position 13,817,633 of record CM008286.1, read on the forward strand.
ACGCCGTCGTAAAATGCAAACTCGTCCCCAAGGCAGTCTGGATCTGCTGCCAAAATCTCGAGGTAAATCGTCCATCTCTATCTGAGACGATCGTCCTCGGTACACCATGGAGTCTCACTATATGCCTAGTGTACTCCTCAGCTAATCTGCTCACCGGCCACGTCTCTCTGATAGGAAGGAAACGTGCCGTCTTCGTCAACCGGTCCACTATAACCCAGATGGCATCAAAACTCCGACTCAATCTCAACCCGGTCACAAAATCCATGGTGACGTCTTCCCACTTCCTCTGTGGAACAGGAAGTGGATGAAGCTCGCCCCCAGGTCTGAAATGCTCAATCTTGACCTGCTGACAGGTCGCACATTGTGCTACAAATCTGGCTACATCGGGCTTCAGCCCTCCCCACCAGTATATACATCTCAAGTCCTGATACATCTTACTCGTACCTGGATGTACAGAGTAAGGGTACAGTGAGCCTCCTGTAAGATCCTCTGCCTCAGCTTTGTATCAGCAGGTACACAGACGCGACCACGGCGTCTCACAACTCTGTCTGCTCCAAGCAGGAACTGTGGTGCCTCGTCCCGAGACATCCTATCTCTAATCCTCTGTAAGGTCGGGCAGGTTTCCTGTTTCTGTCGGATCTCGTCCAACAGATCAGGAAGAACCTCTAAAGTACGCAGCTGGGCATCCTCATCAGGAAACTGGATGTCCAACTCTAGCCAGATCAAATCTCTCTGCAACTGGCGCTGAACTGTCAATCTCGCAATCGCCTGCTCTCGAGGCGTCTTCCTGCTCAGGGCGTCGGCGACAACGTTCGCCTTCCCTGGATGGTACAAGATCTCTAAATCAAAGTCCTTAATCAACTCGAGCCACCTACGCTGGCGGTTATTCAATTCCCGCTGCGTGAAAATGTACTTCAGACTCTTATGGTCTGTGAAGATCTGACACGTAGCACCATATAAGTAATGTCTCCAGATCTTCAGTGCATGAACTACCGCTGCCAACTCCAGATCATGAGTCGGGTAGTTCTCCTCATACGTCTTCAGCTGTCGAGACGCATATGCAATAACTCTACCTCGCTGCATCAAAACACATCCCAAGCCTAGCTTGGATGCATCACTGTAAACCACCAAGTCCTCAGTACCCTCTGGCTGTGCCAAAATAGGAGCAGAAGTCAAACGCCTCTTCAACTCCTCAAAACTCTGTCTGCACTGATCAGACCACACGAATCTGGTAGTCTTCCTCAGTAAACTCGTCAGTGGACGGGCCATCACAGAAAAACCCTCCACGAAGCGTCTGTAATAACCGGCTAGGCCAAGGAAACTACGTACTTCCTTGACGTTCGACGGTGTCGTCCAAGCTGCTACAGCCTCAATCTTCGCTGGATCCACCTTGATCCCATCATCTGAAACCACGTGACCCAAGAATGCTACTTCTGGCATCCAGAACTCACACTTAGAGAACTTAGCATAAAGTTCTCTATCCCGCAAAACCTGCAATACAGTCCTCAGGTGTCCTGTATGCTCCTCACTGCTACGAGAGTATACCAGAATATCATCAATAAAAACCACTACAAACTGATCCAGGAAGTCGATGAAGATACTGTTCATCAACTCCATAAAGACGGCTGGGGCATTCGTAAGCCCAAATGGCATCACTACAAACTCGTAGTGGCCATATCTGGTCCGGAACGCTGTCCTGTGCACATCCTGCTCCCTCACCCTCAGCTGGTGATACCCGGAACGCAGGTCAATCCTGGAGAATACAGTCGCTCCCTGTAACTGATCTAACAAATCATCAATGCGCGGCAGTGGATACTTATTCTTGATGGTCACCTTATTCAGCTCTCTGTAATCAATGCATAACCTCAGTGATCCGTCCTTCTTCCGTACGAAGAGGACAGGTGCTCCCCATGGGGACACGCTAGGGTGAATGAAGCCCTTCTCGGCCAACTCCTCAAGTTGCCTCTTCAGCTCCAGCATCTCAACAGGCGCCATCCGGTATGGGGCCTTCGAGATCGGTCTCGTACCAGGCTCTAACTCAATCCCAAAATCCACACTCCTCTGAGGCGGTAAACTAGACGGCTCAGCAAACACATCTATGTAGTCACAAACAACCGGGATATCCTCTAATGCTGGACTCTCCCCCTCCTTCATGGCATAACACCAGAAGGCCTCGCAACCCTGTGCAATCAGTCTGGCTGCTCGTATCGCACTGATAACTGTGCCTATCTTTCCAAGGTCCCAACCTCGGAAAACCTCAATCTGTCCTAACTCGGTAGAAAGGGTAACGGTCCTCCTACCTACATCTAAGACTGCGGAATGTCTATCCATCCAGTCCATACCTAAAACAACTTCTTCATGCTCTAATGGCATGACAAAGAAGTCAACTAATAACACTCGGGTCCCTACAGTAATGGGACAACCGTGAATCTCACAGGTACCTCTGACCTTACTACCATTGGGTAGCCCTATAATAAAGGGCATCCCCTCAACTCTATCTAATCCAAGACGCTCTACACAGGCATCAGAAATAAAAGAGTGCGTAGCACCAGTATCAAATAAAACTCTAACAGGTAAACCATGAATCAGAATGGTACCTGTAGCCGTAGGTGCAGCTGGCTCCTCTGCACTCCTTAGCTCAAAAACACGACCTTGTGGGCCTCTGGTATCAGTGGTGCCTCCACCACGGCCTCTGCCTCTACTCGGCAAAGGAGCAGATCCCTGTGTCGTAGGGCGGTCTGGGACTCTCTGCTGTCCCTGAGTCTGCTGCTGGGGTGGTCTTTGCCCCCCTCCCGGTACACTGGCAGGAGTAGAACCCTGCTGTGATGCAGCTCTACCCTGGCGGCAGTAAACAGCTCTATGGCCCTGTCGGCCACAGGTAAAACACGTCACCAGTGGTCTCGTACACTCGGGCTTCAGATGCCCTGGATCTCCACAGTTAAAACATTGTCGTCCCTTCTCTGTAACCGGTGCAGATACAGAACGACCCTGACGTCTCTGGGTACCCCCAACACTAGCAGCTCCAGCAGTACCACTGGTCTGCCCGGTACGCTGTCTCTTCTCAGACCTCCCGGTCTGAGAAGCTCTCCTCTGTCCAGCTCGCTCCCGCTCATAATCGGAAGCTCTATCCTGATAGTCCATCAAGGACTCACAATGAAACCCGGCCATATAGGCCCTGGTGGCATCCCTCAGACGTCGGGAAAACAGATATACATGCTGATCAGCAGCAGGGGCCGCTGGTCCCAGCAAGGCCAGCTCCTCCTGGAATCTCTTGATGGCCTCAGAAACAGGCACATCATCAAACCCAGCCTCCATGAAATCCCGCAGTTTCTCCCTCCTCAATGAGGCAGGGCAGAAACGCTCTCTAATCATCTTCTTCATCTGCGTATAACTGGTAACCTGTACTCGTACAGATCTCCACCAGTGTTGAGCTAACTCCCTGAACAGACTCTGTACCAGCTCTATCTGTCTATCAGCTGGACATCGAATAGACTCCAGAGCTGAGTCTACGTGTCCTAACCAGAGCTCAACCTCTAACCCCACACTCCCAGTGAAAGGGGGTACTCCCATCTGACGAAATGCCTTCAACCAACTGTCCGGTCTGGGCCCTCTATGCTCTTCCCGAACCGGAGGAATCTCAGCAGCAGGTACCTGTACAGCTGGTACCTGAGTAACGGTGTGGGACCTCTCAGATGGTCCCTCCTGTGCCGGTAAATCTGGGACACGTCTGCCGGCTCTGACAGCCTCCTCTACACGTCTGATATGAGCCTGATACTCTGATCTACCCATAGAAATGCGACCAGAATCAGCAGACTGGGCTCTCTGTGACCCCTGTCTCTCAGCAGCCTCGTTCCTATTCTCAGGAACGGCACTCTCAGCAACTTCCTCATGTACCCCCTCTGCTGCGCGTGGATCAACAACAGGAACCTGACCTCGTCCTCTACCGAGAGGGGGTCTACCTCTACCACGTCTTGCTGCAGGGAGGGTTCTAGTCTGAACCATCTGCAGAAGACGTAAACCTAGCTTAGAAGGCTATATATATGCCGTATGTATGTATCAAATCAATCATGACAGAATATCTATATATAAACTGTCGAGATCTTCAGAGGGGCGATGGTTCACGTACACGGTAACCCAAAACATTTGTACTCATTTCGAAACCAAACCTTTTAAAAGTCAGACCCCTTTTCGGGTTCTGTTTATTTATCCATTCGTACTTATTGCAGATTACTAGTGCCATTGTTGTCAACCTGGGCTCTGATACCAACTTTGTAACACCCCGAATCCGTAGGACTCGAGGCGCTACTGGGCTAGGATCTCACAATGGATCCTGACCCTAGCCTGACAACAACTTCACTGAACCTTACAACAAGGCACTAACAGATTAAAACAAAACATGAAACTGATATAAATATATACATGTCAAAAGAGTATACATGGTACTGCTGAGTACAAAAGTCAAATCAAAGGCCGTACACACGATAACAACCCAAAATCCCACGATAAACGCCCAGTGTACGGAACCCTCAGCAGATCACCCCACTGGATCACTCCTCAGTCCTCCTAACCTGCGAAGGAACTACAACACGGTATGAAACCGTTAGCTAACTATACACATATATAAGAGAAGCAAGAGCACAATCACACATCATATAAACGATAACAACTCATCATGGTATCACACATTCACCCGGTTTATTATCTTTAATAAGTGAATCAATCAATCGTATAAAATATGTATATATATGAAGATAGGTGACACGAGGAATATGATCCCCGCCTCTGAGTACTCTAACCAGCTGGGGTAGTATCAGCACACCTCCCGTGTACCCTGTGGGAATGGTGAGGGGCCTTCCTTTATACCAGTACTGGCCTGACTACAGAGAACCTCCCAGACTCCACGGCGGGATGAAAGGGAAAGGTTATCACAACCACTACGATGGGCGGTCAGTATAATAAAGATAGGTCTGTGACCATCATAAACATAATCATACTCGTAATCCTATTCCTAATCATGCTATAAAGCATATAGCAAACACCACTCAAGCATACATCCAATATAAGGATAGTAGCTAAGTAAGTCCTATGGACTTACCTCGATATCAGAAGAACTCTCGAAGATAAACCTCAGGAACGTCTACTCCAACTGGAGGACAACTCAGCCTATACAAGGCACACATACACGTATCACAATCCTATCACATCAAGGGTCACACCTAGACCCAAGGGATCCATATGGGATCAATTCCAACTCGTAAACCTCAAAGCCGTAACCGGCATAACTATATCGTACTCAACTCATACCTAGCATGCTACTACCACTCATACTAGGAAAGGAAAGGGAACTACCCATCCATAGGTAGCCCCGGAACAAGATGCACCTGCGTAAACAAAGGATGCAGGGCGGAAGCAGGAACCGCGGGCGCGGCGGGATGTGGCCGCGGGTGCGGCAGGATCTAGACGCGGGCGCGGCAGGGTCGGGACGCGGGCGCGTCAGTGTTCGGGCGCGGGCGCGTCAGTGCTCAGCGCGGCCGCGGCGACTACGCAGAACTCGGTTCTGCAGTCTTTCTTCGTTTCTTCAGTTGATCACTACACTTCTTTCTCAGCCCCAGTAGGTTCAACATACACATAACACAACCATCAACACCAGCCTAATCATACACCTATCCATAAGCTAGAATGGAACCAAAAAAGAAGAGAATAAGAAGAAGAAGAAGAAGAGGAATCATACCACAAGGCTGATCCAAGGTTGCAGGAAGGTTTAACTGACCACAAGGCTGGTTTCTCAGGCCCAACAACTCAAGCTTAGCTTGCACAAGCCAAAACACCAAAGGTCTCACACAAATTCTTCCACAACCAAGAACAAGGTCCAAGGGAAAGCAAAGGAGCTAGGTAGCGTGGAGAGAGAGACTGAAGAAGCAAGTGAAAGAGATGATCTTAATCATCCAGCAAAAGAAAAGGTAAAGAGTGAAGCAAGTCAACAAAGTCCAAGAAAGCGGCTGCAGGCGGCGGGCGCGGGCGCGGCAGTGTGCAGGCGCGGGCGCGCCAGGACGCAGCACGGCGCGGGCGCGGCACCTCACAGCGCGGCCGCGGCAGGGGCAGATCTCGGCCAAGACTAATCTCGGCCAAGGTCCGGTCTCGGCCCGAAAGACTACGGCTCTTGCATATATATGCAGAAGTTAGTGTGTGGGTGTGAATAATTTTGTTCGGTTTGATGTATCTTGAGATTGCAATTCTTAACGCAAATTCCTCAAGTACTGGAGTTCAATTTCTTCCCATAATTGAGGATCTTAAGTTTGAAAATTTGAAGAATTTTTTTTAAACTTGTATAGTAATTGATTTAACTTCATCCCAAGTGAGCAAGACCTCTTTGTTTGAGTGTATTGACAGAACCCTATGGTTTTCGTATTCTCGTTCCCATGGTTCGATCCTTCCCAGTAAAACGCGGCGTGTTCGAATTCTGATCGCTTTTACGCGAGAAAGGGGGACCACCCTCTAAGCCTAAGTATTCCTCAATGACCGTTTTCCACCACGTCTTCTAGTATTAGTTGCTCTTAGACATTTCATCGAGCACTTGAAGTGTAATCTCAAATGACATGGCTAAAACATAAACTTCAACCCTTTGGAAGCTATATATATTTCAATATTCCTAAACACCATCAACATAATATCTAGTTCAATAGATTGGTACAACCTTTAATAAATTTAGAGAGTTTAGATCAACTTTCAAAAAGTCAGAAACGCTGAGAAATTAACAAAGAAACATAGTATGTGATGACATGATTTCCCCGCGTACTGATAGATGATGAAATAATTATAACTAAAACTAAGAACCAGTCGAAAATAATAGGACTTACAATTGTATCGATTAACAATAAAATGTCAAGGAAGACCCAATTTCAGTGGATGTCGTACCAAATGAAGATATATGGGGCATGGACTGATCGAAAGCGAAATGGATCTAAGAGGTTGCAAAGTAGATGAATGAAAGTGGATAAAATAGTGAGCAGCTCTAAGTGAAGGAGACTTAGTACGTGAAGGAGGAAGGCAATAAATATGAGATCCGATAAAGCAGGCAAGTGAACTGTCATTGGAAGAGATGAAGAATCACAAGTAAAAGAAATTGGGTATGCTTGTAATTTTTAACCAAGAAAAGGGTATAGATTGAAGTGTGCATTGTTGCTAAGAGCACTCTGGCTTTTAATATATAGATATAGATATAGATGTCTCCATATTTTTTTTATTTAATTATATTTTTGAGAACAAAACTTTATCAGGTTGCCAAATAATCACGATCGGAAGTTTGGTTGAAAAAGTGATCCATATCAAAATTGGTTTATTAGCCCATATTTATATACGAAATGGTGATTTTGAAGTTTGTTGTAATTTGGCTCATCTTTGAATTATTTTTGTTCAGTTTTTATTTTTTTAAATATAATTTGTTTTATAGATTGAAAAAGATCTTTGAACTTTAATGTGCACTACTAAGATTTTGATGTTTATTTTCTTGCTCTTATAAATTTTATTTCATATTTATAAACAAATTGGTTATATTTCTGAAAGTTTTTAGCTATATTTTATATAAGTAATAAAGTGATGAAGTATAACCGAAAGGGTCCAATTTTTCTCGTCAATTTAAATACATTAAATCCTTTTAACTTTTATCATTAAGTCAATTTTTTTAATTTTAGTTAAATGAATGCATTCTCTAAGTATAAAAGGTCCCGTATTACAAAAATAATTCAAATCATTATCATGATACTTCATACATTAATTCTAACAATATGATCAAAAATAACAATATAAAATAACCCACACAAAGGTACGGACATTACACTATTATTAGAAAAATATTTTGTGTCGATTATTAAAAGACCTAAATTTTAAAACAATAATTAAAACCGTAAAGTGTCACGTCAACCTTAACGCAAACTATTTGGTGTACTTATTATATTGATTAATGTTTAATTTTCGAAAGAGAATTAGGTGAAAAGAAATTAAGTGAGAGAGATCTGTTTGAATTTTTATCACTGAAACAAAAAGTCGTAACTAAAGCAACCATAGTTAATATAATCCCTTCTTTGCAGGTTTCCCCGTTCTTGTGAATATCAATCTTATTGTCTTACACATCTTGAAGAACACCACCGGCTATGAGTCTCATTGGATTTCAAACGTAAGTTTCAAAGATTTTTTTTAACACAATTTTAACGTCGTTTATTTTGCTAAGTGTTCACCTTCTGTCTTTGAATCGGGATTTGCTAAAATAGATTTCTAGAATCAATATTTGTCAAAGACCAATCAATGTATTATTTGTTCAATCCTCAAACCCTCAATTTATACAAGTTCACACAAACCATCATCCTTACTTGATAGTCGATGTGGGATAATCGTTCGAAAAATAAGAAAAATCGTTTAATAAATTACAACGTAGCGAAATATTAAACGTTTAACCATTTAAAAAATTATTGTAATCCATATAACATAGGTCCACGACCCACATAACATTACGTCAACGACCTACACAAATAATAGTAGGTCAACCCTCTCTATTTATGCAAATTTTCAAACCATCAGTCTTACTTTATAGCAAAATCCCTAAAAATATTAAACGTATATACATTGTGCCTATAATATTTAAAAATGAAAAATTCTTTAAAAAAATTATAATAAAATCATTAACAAAATTCAAAATAAAAAAAATGTAATCATTTTAACAACAAAAAGTACTGAAATCATTCCAAAAAATAATGTAATTTTAAAATAAAAAATTTGATGGGTAAAATTAATATTTAATTTTCAGAAAGAGAATTAAGTGGAAGAGATTTGTTTGAATTATTATAAATAAAATAAAAAGTAGTAAATAAAAGCAACCATCGTTACTATAATTCCTTCTTTTTAGGTTTCCCATTCTTGTGAATATCAATCTTACCGTTTTATGCAAATTGAAGAACACCACCGGCTACGAGGTCTCATTGGAATTTCAAACGTAAGTTTCGTGGTTTATTTTGCTAAACGTTCACCTTATCTCTTCGGAATTCGCTAATATAGATTTCTAGAATCAAGGCCTCCTTACTTGATTTACATTTTTCTATCATTGTGTATTTGATTTAGAAAGTAAAAGGCAAAAATCTGCAAGCAGTTGATAAATTTCTATTTGGTTCCGGAAAACCCTAATTTTTTGTCTTTGATGCGAAATGCTTGATTGTTTATGAACTGTTTAGTAGTTTTAGGTAGCATTTCATTTGAAATACATATGTTCTTCTTGATTAGGGTTTCAGGTTTGATCATTATATACAATGAGCCAACAATTTCATACGGGATTAGGCATTCCAATTAAACGCAGGCGTGGAAGGCCACGTAATGCTGATACTATCCAAACTCAAATTGAAAGACCAAGTTTGAAACAAGATGATCAAATGATAGGAAGGACTGTGGCCGGTGTATTAGAGGGTGCATTTGACGATGGTTACTTCCTTGCTATGAGGGTGTCAGAAAACCAAACTTACCTTAAAGGCCTTGTTTTTCAGCCAGGGAAGTTTGTGCCAATCACCCAAGAAAATGATATTGCTCCCTTGGCCACAAACTACACAAGGATGGATCTCATTGGGTTATCAAGTGAGATTTCAATGCTATGTGACAAGATGAAGAATGAAGAACGCATTGCACAAGAGAAGTTGGAACTTCTAGCTTCATTATCAGTTGAGATGGACTTGCCAAAGCCTTTAGCCAAGAAAGTGAGGATAGATGAAGACGTGTACTTGACAGAAAACGTTTCGTCTGAAGAACTCAAAGCTGCAACGACACTTAGTGAGTTCGAAATGCTAGAAGCTATCAAGGAAACTGCTAATAGTTCAGTATGTGAGAACAATCCAATGGAAATAGGATAAGAAAACTCAAGCTAAAGTAGGGTCGTAGTTTATTCTTTATTTTATATGCTTCTTCTAACTTATAGAACTTGATTTTGATAAAAAGTTAAAAATATTATGCATATCGCATTTTGTGAATCACTGATTTGAAAAGTATAAGTGTTAAAACTGGTGTTTTTTTTTAGCATGATTGTAATGCATTCTAACCAGATCTCCTACCAAACACAAGTTAAAAATATTATGCATATCGCATTTTGTGAAACCTCAATATATAATGCGGGATAACTGATAATGCGAGATTTTTGCAAACCCGGGCGAATCTAAATTGGATAATTAGCTTGACTAATCTAAAGCTTCAGATTAGCCTTTCAAATTCCAGAAACTGATTGGGGGATTTGGGATGGAGAAAAGTAATCAGATGACATGAAGAAGAATTTAGATTTTAGTGTTCGAAATTGGAAGAAATAAATCTGATTTATTTTGGCTACATAGATGTGAGATTTGGGCTTGGGTAGTGAACCACTTATAAATTAAAACCAACCCGTAAGCAAACCGGGTTTAATAAGGTTTATTTCTGAAATCCCTTCCTTCTTTCTTCGTATCGCATCTCCTCCCTGTCTCTGCTCTTACTTCTCTCTCGCCTTTCAGATCATAGCCCACGGCCACAGGCAGAACTGAACGTAGGTAATCCACTTCGCAAATTTACAAGTACGTTATTGATGAATTGTGGCTTTTGTGTTCGTTGTATCTTTCCAAAATAAATTGCTTTCTTCTTACTTTATTTTGTGAAATTACTAGTGTGGTGTTGAATAATATGAACTAGGTTTACTGAAATTGGAGAGCATATGATTTGGGCATTTGGTTGCTACTGTTGACGATTTTGGGTTTTGAATTAGGTTGGGGATAGGGTTTTGCCAAACAAAGGGAAAGAAAGTAGAAGCACGTAATGGGAGTTGGATTTTGATGAAACCCTAGTAAAATTAATGCTCTTGTTTTTGTGTTGGATTATTTTCTAGATTCTGTTGGAGCTACATCATCTGAAACTACATTGTAAGCATTTGTGTTAGCTTATTTTCAACTGAACTGCTGTTTTGATTTCAGAATTTCACATGGATATCATATCTCAGCTACAAGAGCAGGTTAACACCATTGCTTCTCTGGCCTTTAATACCTTTGGAACATTGCAAAGGGATGCGCCACCTGTTCGCCTCTCTACAAGTTACCCAGAACCACCACCGGCTCCGGCTCCTGCTAATCCTGCTGAGGAGACTCCTAACATTGCTGATCAACCCAAAGAAATGAGTGCTGCTCTTGTTAAAGCTGCTAAGCAGGTTTTGCAAGCTTCAAACCTTTTGTTCCTTCAACTTACTGAATTTTTTAGGTGCCCCTAATCTGTTATTTCGATCTTTTTGTGTCCTGATAAATTCGGTTAAAGTTCAACGTCTCTTGTATTGATAGTTTGAGGATTTAAAGAATCCTTCTGACGATTAGTATATTTCAATATAACCCCTCTATGATAATGCTATTGGAAGCCCGTCTGAAATGTTTTGTCTCACCAGTTTGATGCACTAGTCAATGCACTTCCACTGGCGGAGGGAGGTGAAGAGGTTCAACTGAAAAGGATTGCAGAGCTACAGGTACTTAGTTCGGATTTTTCTGTGATGACTTTGGCTAATCTTTTTTATGTCAAGTACAATATAAAGAGAGAGTATACACATTTTCCACTTGAAGTTATATATCTGGATTATACTCAGACTGTTTTAACTTTACTGAATAGGAGGAAAATGATGTAGTTGGTCAAGAACTTCAGCGACAATTGGAAGCTGCCGGTAAGAGCTTGATCTTCTCATCTTTTTATCATTCCCCTTTTCCCTGAAGAAGTCGTGCTGTGTTTGCAATATTGGTGGTATAAAAATAGTCTATTTTGGATCTTGTGCACAGCTTAGTAGTGATTTACTGAAGTAAACCTCTTTGATCATCTTGTACATCTCAAAAAGAGGTTTTCACCACCTCACACTTGTTGGGTTACAGAGCTCACAATACACATCTGAATGCTAAGAATCATAATAAGTATCAGAAATTCGAGGCCGGAGCTTCCAGTAGGAAAACCCTAAAATTTGGTACCTTGTGCAAAACATATCACTTTGAAGGATCTAACAGTGGTACGTTCCTTTATTTTTTTTTGCTTTGAAAATATACAGAAAAGGAACTAAAGCAGGTGCAGGAGCTGTTCAGACAAGCAACGGATAACTGTTTGAACTTAAAGAGACCAGATTGAAGGATTATCTTGTAGCCGATAGCATTCTCAATAAGTAGAAGGAAATGTGAACTGAAGAGGGCCAGAACTTTGATTATTCTTGACCGGAACTATAGTGCACTTGATGTAACTTGTACTTCTCCACCTTGATTACTGTGAGCCATTAAATTCTTATTTGGCTGCGTTAAGTGGAACTGGAGAACTGACTTGTATGTTAGAGTAGCACTATCCTATATATTACGGCTGGGCATTTGGTAATAGAACCTGATTCCATACTAAATTATGTAAGGCATCCAGGAGCAAGGTCATTGAAAACCATATTGACTACAAGTTCGACAACTTTCAGAAAATCAACTTCTTGGCCGTAAGAGCAAGGTCATTGAAATGATATTGGTTACAAGTTCCACGTTTAGAAATTTCTTGGCCGCCCGCCAGCACTAGAACCTTAGTTGCAAACAATGATGAGGTTGACATAGACATTGAAAACATTCATAAAATACGCTTTTCTCTCAAACATTCTGGAAAACCATTATCCACAAGCTACGAAGATAATGAGGTGCATTCGATCAAAGAAATTTGGAATGGTCAGACATTTCGTCATTGAACTGAAATAGTATCATGATGCCACAGCAACAAACATATTACCATAGATATTTCAATAGCAAGCATAATAAAATCCTTTAATAAAAAACAATACCCTCACGGACCACAGGTCAAGAAGAGGTTTGTATTGTATTAAATAATACTCAAACACGGCAAATCATCACTCATCAGGGCATATCATTGATATAAGTATCAGATAAGAAAAAGACCACCAAAGCTACAATCAAGTGGATCATCATCCCTTCTCTCCAAAGCTGGAAGGACTCGAACTACGGTTTCCTTCCTCCATTGGCCATAACCCACAAAGAGCTCCAGAGACCAGGATCACTACAATTCACATAAAGAAATTAAGTATCAGCAGGACCGCACAGTAAAAATGAAGGCATGACAGGTAATTAATCTACAAGTTATAAAAACATAATGATTCAAGTATATCCTACCTATTGCTGTTGCATAGGTTGTTGCTGCTGCTGCTGTGGAACAGTGTAGTTGCCATACCCAGGATATCCTTGGTAATACATGTTTGGATCTTGGGGGGCAGCATATCCATACATGTTCGGATCTTGACCATATCCATAGTAGTTGCCACCACCATTCCACTGAGGCTGAACAGCTCCACCAGCAGATTCCTATAATTCATTTTTCAGTGACATAGAAAACGAAGGAGAAAAAGATCTAAATTGCGAGAGGCATTACACAAACCTGTTTGTTTGATTGGCTACGTCCCCATGAAAGTCTCACATTCTGCCCTGCTATTTGAGTTCCATTCAAAGTTCTTATAGCTTCCTCGGCAGAACTTCTGCGCACCAATATGAAGGATTAATTTAAATTTTAAAGGGCAACTAACAAGTTTTATAATTTGGTTTATGGAGCATTTCACATGCCTGTTGACAAATTGAATAAAGCCACATCGTTTCCCAGCTACTATTTTAACATGAACAAGTTCTCCATATTGGCTAAAAGCTTGTCTCAAATAGTCATCAGTAACAACATTAGTGTCCAAGTTGCCCACAAAAACCTGCAAAACAATGGATTCTCAAGTGAAACTGAACATCACATGCAGAAACAAGCTAGAGATAAAAACAAATTTACGCACGGTTGTATTGCTAGGATCACTGTCACCCTGAGTTGCCTGACTGCTCTGATAAGAAGCTGTCATTTATTGAGATGTGAGCATGAGTACAAGTGCAAATGGAACATTAGAGAGCCATAACATTTGACACATCATAAGAATTTATATTGATGGAGAACCACCACAGCGCAAAGATGGGAAATTCTTCAAGTTAAGAGACAATTAAACTCCGACATACATGGTGATGGAAGCAAAAACATTTTCCCTATTTGAACCCTTTACCGGTCAATTTACTGCATTCCAGTCATCATGAGTTCCTCTTTTCTAACTCGTATATAAGATGGAAGAAACATCGATCCCCAGTCAGTTCACTATGTTGAATCACTGGATAGACCAGAATACAATTTACTGATAAATTAGGATCTGATTCACCATTGGACCATAAAACTTTTACCTTCAATGCATTTTTTCTAGAAAATAATGTCACAGTGCAAAACAAGCCTATATACTACGTGGATACAACAGCACAAGAAGAGAAATATTCTGATTCAACTTTGAACTGTCAATTTATTTTCAATGCATATCCTAGATAATGCGTCACAATGTAAAACAAGCCTATACTATATACAATAGCACAAGACAAGAAATATTCTATCAACCTCCATGAATGTTCCCGAGCAAGAAAGATGTGATTCAACTTTGAACCATCAAAAGATTTAACTTCAATGCATATATCCTATATAATACGTGACAATATAAAACAAGCATATACTATATGGATACAACAGTACAAGACCAGAAATATCCTATCAAGTTACATGAATGTCCTCTAGCATAAGTAATTTTGAAGATTATCTGCAGAAGCAAATCAGAAATGCCACAGAAAAGAAACACTTATAATTCTCAAGCACCCCCCTAACTAGACACAAATCCAAGGAAAAGGAGGAGACTAGCAATATAACCCAGAAAATTATGTAGGATAAACATGTAATATGCTAAAATCCCCTGACAAAATATTATAAAGGTAACACTATTAATGACTTAAGCCCAACACAAGACAATATTCCAGGACTAAAAAGTAGGTGTTACGTTAGGACCAGAAAGTAAGAGATATAGATTGGTCAAGGAAATGAAAGCTTCAAGCTTTGCTGCAACTAAGCATTAAGCTGGAAATTAGATTATTTATCACGAAATGTTGCTCTTTAAAAGCATTACAAAGGTTAAACCAGAAAACCAGAGAAAGAATCTAGCCGAACTGAATATATGATGAAGAAAAGGAACAAGCCCTCAAAGAAGAAATCTGGGAATTATATATCGAAACGGTAGAGAAGATAAATAAAGGCGAGTAAAGTTAATATTGACTGAAAATTCAATAAATAACATGTCTGTGTGGATCGATAGATAGATAGATAATAACATCTATAAAGTAACAGAAACAAAAACTGGAAGCTGAAAGAAAGCAGGAAAGAGGAAGCTGGAAAATAAAATTGCTAAGAATAACCTCTGAGGCGGAAAACTCTTATAAATGGATAGAACTGACATAAAAACCATACACTGACCTAAGTAAGGCCACGCACTAGAGGGATAACCAGTTCAGCAGAAACCAGTCCCAGGGCCCTACATAACAAAGCCTCTTGACACCCTGCTTTGAGACAATGGGAATTTTATAAGTTTATTTGTTTTACACGTTAGAAAATTGAATGTTCCGAAATTTCGAAAGTACTGGTACATAATTGGCATTCTTCAAGATAACAGCTGAAAGAAATTTACGAGAGCCCCTATTGAGAAACAAGTAAACAAACAATACAATCCAAACATAATGTGACAAGTATAATTAAGATTCAACCTACAAATCTCTAATAACAACAAAGCATAAACATGAAAATTACAAACCTGTTCCATTGCCAATCTTCTTATTTGCAGCAGGCCCAATGCGCATAGGCCTTGTGGAACAGAGAACACCATTCATCTCTTGCATGGCACGCAACTGTTCACTTTCATCGCTAAACCGAACAAACCCATAACCTTTTGTTCTCCCAGTGGTTCTGTCGATTACAACCTTAGCACCCTTGAGTGACTGATAGCGAGCTCTAAATATCTCTTGCAACGCATAATCTGTAACATCAGCAGCCAAATCTCCGACAAATATTGTGTAATCACCAGCATCATCACGTTTCTCACCAGCACCAAAATAAGCCCAGTTCAGCTTAAAGTTCTGCTCAACATTTGGCATCAAAGTGCCATTGTAAGTCTGCAAAATTCTCTCAGCAGCCGCACGATTAGCAAACTCAATAAACCCATAGCACTCTGATTGTTGAGTTTGCTTGTTCCGAATTAGTTTAACTGAGAGGATCTGCAAGCATTTTATACTTGGTTAGCATTTCTAAATCAAATTATAGAACATGACACATAAGCAGCCCAATAGAAACAATGCATAGTATTCCAAAGCAAACAACAAGATATCAGGCACTAGCGCACGGATAGTTTCTGAAGAAAAAAAATCCAAGTCGTGTAACCCAGACACAGCCCAGCTACTCACAAAAGCTTATAAAATTTATCAATCAGATGGAACATGTAAATCATCCTTGATAATTGATATGCATGCAATTCAGATAAAAAGAAATAAAAAAAAAAGTAGCCTGGTGCGGTGCCTAGTCACATAATATAGCACATTCTCTTCAGAAAGTTCACCAAATGACATATGTTATCAAAGCCCAAATTCATCACGGTGTAGACCAACCTCTGTCAAGCATAAAAGCCATATTAAGGAATTTAAACTCCAGCTTAGAGAACCTTTACATTTTCCAAATTTGTTCACGGCTTAATTATCAGATAAGTGTGGAATCGCACAACAAATATCCTTTCTGTCAAAGTTCAAGCGCCCACGATTGACCCTTATAACATCAGAGCTTCCCAAAGTCAACAACAGGGATAATTGCACACAATTCCAACATTAAATACCTTGAAAAGACAGCCAGATAGATAAAAAAAAAGAGTTCATACCTCGCCAGTTTGGGGAAAACATGAGGCGATGAAGTTCTCATCCATCCAATACTGCAGATCACCAATCCACAGGGTACGGACCTCGTCGGACTGGGTAGGCTGAGCCGATTCCAACGGCTGTTGGTGATACTGTTGCTGAGGGGGAGCGTGCGCCGGTGGTTGCTGAGGCCACATCGCAGGCTGATGCGGAGCTTGAGGATTCGGAGGCTGCATCATCCACCCTTGCTGGGGGTACTGGTATTGCGGTGGCGGTTGCTGGTATTGCTGATGAGCCGCTGCCTGTGGATCCATAGCAGGTGGGGGAACCATGCCAGGTGCCTGTTGCATCGTCGTCAGCGACCGGAAACAAGAAAGAGACAAAATGGAGAGGAGAGAGAAACCCTAGCCGCGAGAGAAGGAGAGGGTAGTGGAGGAGGTGAGAGAAAAGTTTATAAAGGAAGGGAAAGGTGGTCGTCAGTCGTTGTGTACGTGTCTTGTCCATTAGATATTTTCCTTCTTGCGTTTTATTAGGGATAAACATACAATTACACGTACTTATGACACGGACCGAGTTCCGAAACGTTCAAGAAGCACGGAGAAGACCCCGGCATTGTCTTGACAAGGCCGGAATATTCTAGATCTCTCGGAAATTCTTTAGGTCTGCCAAGACTCGTAGAGAATTATCCGGATTTGTATAGAAGGCTTAAGCCTTATCCGACAAGAAGGATCCGGATCCCTCTAGGATTGTGTAAATTCGGATCCTTCCTAGCTAAGGAGGTGGCCAAGGCTATAAATAGGGGGGTCACCCCTCATTTGCAAACCATCCAAGCATAGCTCTCTCTTGTAAAGTTCTCAAAGCAATACAAAGCTTTCTTTGTCCACAAAATCTCAAAGTCCCTTAAGCCATCGCTAGCAAGCATTTCCGCAACAAAGTCCCTCAAGTTAAGGTTTGACTTAGTCATTTGACAACACCAACGACTAAGAGCCGCACGGTTGTGAGTTTGAGAATACTCAGCCCGTGTCACTTATATGCGGTAATGCATAGATTAAAAAAGTCAAGTAATCCATCTACACGCCATAAAATTAATTATTCACGTCTAATTATTACGCATTGTAAAATTTTACAACGTTAAAAATAAATAAATAAATAATTTTATGAGCATCGTAATGCGTACATATAAAATTTGAAGTCACGTAATGAAAAGTGAAAATGCTTTGGTTTTTGTCTTTCTTATCTCTTCGTGAAAAAGTTAACGGCTAAGACCTACAACATACCACCTTCCCCATCCTAATTAACTTTACTCTCGAGCAAGGACATCCTTACTATCTTTCCTCGATTCGCCACAACCCGATAACGGCTTCTTTATAAACAACAGAAGGTTGCGACCGATTGAATAATGACGGTGTCGGAAGGTAGAGGCGGCGGTATATGCCGTGGTGGGCGGAGATGAGCAATCCAATTAATTTTGGTTTCTTCTCCTTCTTAATTTGGGTGTTAATCAGATCTTATTTTGAAATAGCAAAAAAAAAAAAATATTTCAAATTGAACAATGCTTTAATTGTGAGAAAATGAAAAAAAAAATGATGGAAAAAGGGAATAATTAAACTTGGCAAAATGCTTTAGGAGAATCGGTTTTGCAATTCAGAAAGGATTGGCGGCGCAGCTGGTTGTCGTCTTCCCTCTAGCTCGATGTAATTAAATTTTAAAGTAATGAGTATAGAGATTTACCATGATTTCAAAAAAAAATTGGCAAGTTATTCGAACTCCACACATTATTGAATCCAACAAGAGAAATCTTATTAACATATGAAACAATTGCATAACAATAATTAAAATTGGGTCGAAGAGTGAAAATTTTTAAATGATCCGTATCTATTTGGTTTGTAAAGTTTCTATACCAATTGTGTCCTGGCGTTAATGTTTGAGGAGGGTACTCCACCACGGTTAACTCGATCACCTCTCGTGCCCATCTTTCCCTTCTCATATCCATCATAGTTGTGGTTCTAGTATCCTCCTCTATTATTAACCTTGTTTTTCCAGTTACTTCTTTAAAGTCGCACTTACTATATCTTCTCCCTCCCTTCTCTTCCGTAAATTTCTCCCTTTTCTCTTGACCCCTGGTTCTTCAACTTGAGGAAAATGCACACTTTTGAAGTATGGTAACTCTATTCAAAACCTAATTTAATATAAAAGATAATCCAAATCTTAAGAGACTAACCAAATCTTCATTATCACATCAACGCTAAAAAAAATAAATTAAGGAAGTTCAACGAACTTGCGAATTACATTGGTGCCTGAGGAACCTAGATTGGAGTTGTTGTTGTAGGGGACCAACAACGAAAAGGGTGTGAAGATCATCGAGAGAGGAGATGGGAGAAGAAGCGATAGAGCAGGGGTATAGATCCAAGGGAGGGTTGAGATGGCGATATAACTGGTGTTGTGAGAGGGTAAGGGAGTCAAGTAAGGTAAACGGATAGCAGTGGTGGAGATCCGGATATGGTATGTACCATCAAAGAAGCTCTTGCATGAGGGAGATAACAAACAATTTTATGTGCACTCCAAAAGGGGTAAATGAAGAAAATAATTGGTGTGTATATAACAACTCCCATGACGTGAAAAAATTATGATTTGAATAAGCAACAATATGAAGTTAAATGTGGCATTTGCTACTCACACTATTTAATGGATTCACAGTAATCGTGCTTGATGATAGATACACACTCACAATATTTGTGTTATAAGGTACGGAGAATACATGGATTAAACAAAAAAAGTTAAGAAAAAATAAGGAACACGAATGCAAACGCCGACGATGGATGTAATTTCTCATATAATGAAATTGCTTATTCGTGCACCATCAATTATTGTACCAGAATATTAGTTGTCATAATCGTATATGTGTATTTAATTGTTACCTTATGCATGATCTATATAATAAATTATATATGAACGCATCCTTATATAGAGGATGAATTTGAGTCATTCGTGCATTAATTCGACTATATATGTATTCTTATTTCTTATCGTAAAACAAGTTTTTCCTGAAACCTAACCCTGTAGAGCTCTGACCAAAAGTCAACCGCCGCCGAGAACTCTCCCCCAAGAGTATCCTCATATTTTTTGTAAATTATAAAAAGGTACATATATTTTGTAATTACATAAATGACCCATATTTTTTGAATTTGCAAATGTACCCTTAAAAGGATAATTATAAAAATTGGCCAAAGTTAATATTCACGGAAATGACTCTAAACTTTTAAAAGTTCACCAAATGTCTTTAATTTAATTATTACATAATATGACCTAAGTTTATAATTACAGAATGTGTCCCAAATTAATAATTGTACTTAATGGCCCATGTTTTAACAAATTGAGTTAAACTTTTGTGGTTGACATTGTGTATTACATTTTGTGTTATCATCAGTTTTAAGTAGAATTTACAAAAGTTATAACAAAATACCCAAATTTAATTAGTTCAGTTGTTAAAAAGTGTGAGTTTGTCAGCCGACTCAGCCAAGGTTCGAAACCTCTAACTACAAAAAAAAAAGTAAAATAAAAGGGCCTATTTGATGCTATACTTAGGAGAAAGGAGCCTACTTAGCTAACTCACCCTTTTCAAATTCATAATATAATTAGGTTAATAAAAAACTTAGCCAATTTTGTGATGGAAGAATATCATAACCTTCCAGAACTCTCATTTTCATCATGGATATGTCTAGGACTAGAGTTGTGCAAAACTGAACCGGACCAAAAAAGATCGGGTTGGACCGGAATTTTATTTTTTTATTATTTTTTATTAATTTAAATTTATACATTTTTCAAAAATCATATATATATATAGTGTACATATTTAATTAAAAAAATATTTTTTGAATATTTTTTTTGGTTTTGCAAAAATATATGTTTTTCTAAATTTATTTTATTTTATTTCGGTCCAAACCAGTCCGATTCCCGGTCCAAGTTTTTGAAAATTTCGTTCCATCGGTCCGTACTGGGACCGAAAATTCCGATCCGGTCAGAACCAGTTGCACAGGCCTATCTAGGACAAGATAAACTTTTTTTTTATTTTTAATACTATAAGATAAGCGATTAGATTTGCAGACGACCATCCTAAAACATTCTTGTAGACGATTATGAAATTTGACTAGTTTAGAGCCTGCTAGAAAACATTCTGGTTCATCCTATTAACTCGATGAAATTCAAGATTAGTTGTTGACCTCAAGGGGAACAAAGAGTAGTAGTTGTTCCACCTTATCCGGTTTCAATTAAAAAGTATTGCTAAGTGATCATAATCAAGAAACAATAAGATATTACTACAATAAATAACCAAGATGCCTGCTCTTTTTTCTTCTACTCGCCCCAACTTTTATTAAATCTTCTTGTTCCACAAGTTACATTTTTTACAAATATTATAAAATTTCACTCTTGGACAACAATAAACAATTACTGTCTTGGACAACAAGAGATCAGTTAGCTTGTCCCGGTGGAGAATCAATCCCTATAAATAACCCCTCTTCCAATTTTCTTCAACATCCAAAATTAACAGTCTCAGAAAAGAAAGTCTTCTTCATCCAAATACTACTAATTATTGCCTACCAACGATCTCCCTAGAATGAGTCTGATTAAGGGAGGAGTCATCTTCGGGTTGGGTGCTGTTTGTGGGATGTTTGTAGCAAGAAACTGCCATGGCCACGACTGGAAGAAAAGAATTCATAACTGCCATTTGAAGAAGAAGGCCAAGGAGATCGAAAAGGCCAATAGTACTGCTGATGAATCTACCGACACCCAGATTTCTGCTTCTTTCACCCAAGAACAACCCAGTTATCATTAAGCTGAAACCATTAAGCTTTCAGCTTAATTCATTCTCTAATTTAAAGGAAGGATCTTGAATCATGTGTTATGTGTTTCTTTCTTCACTTGTTTCTCAGTTTGTGCCTTGGATTTCTCGGATTTACTCTTATGTATTTTGATTATGTATACTAGTCAATATTTCTCGGATTTCGGCTCATACCAATTGTGAATCACCATACTTTTCATGGACCAACATTCTCAAAGTCGAACATCACGACATAAACTATCTCTTAGTACACTGTAATTCGACCCAAAGTCGAACATTGAACCGAATTCATTCACTCAAGCATCGTAGTCACCTCCATGTTTGATCATATTGAGGAGCTCCACTGCCTCTTTTAGTCTTTTTTCCGTGCCATCTCTGGTAGATGCTCTATTGTGATGATTCATCCTGCAAATGAACAAATAAGTCATTTGTGGTGGATTATACAGTGCCTATATATACAAGAAAGTGAATTAGAGGAGAACATAACAATCACCTCTTCTCCTTGCTAACTTTTCGGCTCATCTCATCAACAAGAGCACCAAATCTTTTCAGCAAGTAAGGCAATTTGTGCATAGCTCCAAGTCCTTTTCTTCTCATGCAAATTTTCTTCAAGAGGTCACAAGCAATGAAATAGCCTTCTTCCTTGTTCCTAAAAAGAATACATGAAGTTGAGCAAATATAGCGCAAACATAAGAGAGTTTGTAACAACTTGTCTGGCAAACCTTAGCAATTCCCAAAGGACTGTTTCCACAGATCCACGATGATTGATTAAGGTATCGGCTAGATTTGGGTAGCGAGCAAGGTTTCTGAGAATTGAAAGAGTGTGTTTTAGAATCTCCTGGTCTGGTATGCTTCTGCTGACAGACTTGATCTGTTTCAGCAAAATGTCAATAGCTCCAGCCTCCACTAGTATCTCACAGCAATTGCTTGAAAGACCGGTTGCCTTGTCTGCAAGAATCAAATATGCTAATGTAAGCCCCATCCAAGCATGCAATTGTTTTAGCATCTTTATTGTTTTTGTTCTGCACCACAGGAATATCTCTTGTTCGCAAATATAATGGTAAGAATGTAAGATTTAACTTTGCATCTTTATTGTTAGACATGTATAGATGCTCACCCAAAATTGCACAATTTCTAAGGATGTTGCTCAGACTTTTCATGCTCAAGAGTTCATTTAGAGCAGAAATGTGTCTGTTAATCAGGCGCATTCCATCATCCACGTTAGCAGCAGACTCTTGCACTCTCCGGCGTAGATCCACAAATTGCTGCCCTTTTGCATCCCTGCGTGCAATATAACCCTTCCAGTTTGCCTGGAAAAAGTTCAAAACAATTTAATCAACCAAATAAAAATTGCATAATAAATATAGAACGAAATAATGAGCCATGAAAAAGTGCTTTAGAGTAAGGATCTTACTTGGATTAAAACAATAAGACACTTTTCTCTAGCTGTGATCCTCCTTGCAATCCAACCCCGAAAATGAGACTGAATAACAACCGCTGCCTCCATTTGTGACTTGAAAGTTATAGTCCTTCTCCACCATCTTTGTAGCTTGATAATTGCTCGCAGTACTGCTTTGCGTTCAGTGCTCTGAAACTGAATATCAGAGTTGGCCGCAGTAGTATCGCCAACAGCAACAGCATGTTTTTGCATGGATCCTGTATTGTGTAATTTAAGTGAAATAAAAGATGCATCGAAGAAAAATATCAAGAAAGAAATGGTTCATGCATACCGAGAAGCCTAGTTCTGGTGATCATCCCTCTAGCAAAACGTTGTATGTCAATAGCGGCTTGTCTGTAGGCAGAAAATGCTTGAGAGGATAACAGGGCTCGCAAAGCACTTTGTATAACTATTGCAGCCGATTTCTGAGACAGGAAAATTCTTCTTGCCAACCAACTATGAACGTAGGTCTGCTCATAACAAAAAAAGCTGCTTTATTTATCTGATACTTTTTTCTTAAGGGTAAAGTAATAAATTATGTGGGGGAAGGAGTTCTATTAATTTTATACTAGTGATCTCATGAACATGCAGTATGCGAACTCCATCCCATGAATTTCACATCAATATACATAAACATTAGTCGTGTTTTCAAAGACAAAGGAACTTACTTGAATCACAACAATGCCACGCCTACGTCTAGAGGCATCTTTGCGTGCTAGCCATCCACGTAAGCAGGATTGAATAACAATGGCAGATCTTGTTGCAAATTTCTCATCGTTAAAATTTCTCCACAAGCTCAAGGATTGAAGAACCCTCTGAATTGTTATAATTGCATGCTTCTCATTTTTACATTGTTTTCTTGCTAAACAGCCACGACAATGTTTCTGAATAATGATAGCTGCTGATTCCTCAATTTTAAGTACACGACTTGCACTCTCCCTAGTTAAACTAGATGCTCTTTGATTTCTCAGAAGCATCAGACGAGCTGCAGACTGAATAAACAGGGCAGAACTTTTTAACTTGACAAAGGCATGCCTATCAACCATGAAGTCAATGGTTCTCGCCAATTTTTCTGTCCCTTTCTGGGGATCTGGTGTAGATCCATATAGAGGGGGGAGAAAAAGAAACAACAATAAGATCTCAATTACGTGGACAAACAAAACCTAACAAAAGGTCAATTAACATCATTATAATTACCTTGTAATCTGTTAGGCTTGTAGTCAGTATGTCCAATCCCACGCTTCATAGTCAACCATGCACGGACATACACTTGTAAAGAGGACACTGCATTCCTAGCCTTCAAATAATATCGGTGCTTACCCATCTTCCTGGCATGTGATTGTATGACAATAGCAGCCTTTTCTGAAAGGATACAAAGAAGATCAGTGAGGCATAACTGAAACAATTAAGTGCTTCAATGTGCCAGTAAGGGAACCCTTTTGTAACATGGGTCTCATGTGCATATGTAATTACCTTTGGAGATGTTAGAGCCACGTTTGCTGATTGGGAAGTCCAGTGAAAAAGAATATGCTGGTTTGATAGTGCATTCACTATTTTGTTTAGCCATCTCCTGCCACCAAGCCTTCACAGCCTTAAACTTTCTTGCTGCATCTGAAGAATCAGAGTCAGGCAATATATCGTCCCAGTAAACCATACAAAACATAAAACTCTGTTTGCTCAGTTACCTTGACATTGAAGAGGAAAGAACCTTTATATATATTCATTCACTACCCATGCAGCATTACAAATAGTAGCAGTTATAAATAAAAGTAATTTTACCTTCGTTATAAAAAAATTTATGAATAAACTAGAGCTTATTCAATAATTCGTGCATAAGGGTAAGGAACTTTTGATGAACTAATGCGAATTGTCGCTTATTAGCAACCAGACTTTTACTAAATTATTGAACAACCTGAACCAATGCACGTTTTCTTTGAAATAATAAATATGTTTGAGCTCAAGAACATACCGCATAGTTTATTGTTAACTTATGCCTTATATATTTGAAAACGGGTGATTTTAAAGGCACGGCGGAGGAATTCACAAATGCACGACGTTTACGGTTTCCAGAACCGACCGTGGTAGAAAAGGAAGGGAAAAAAAAATTAAATTTTTAATTTTTTTTTTTTCCTAGTAAAGTTTATAAAGTAAATCCGGTCACGGTTTCGGGAACCGTAGCCGTCACGGTTCCGGAAACCGTGACTTTGGATATTTTTTCACGGTTACGGTTTTCGCAACCGTGGCGGATATGATTCCCGTAAACGTCGTGCATTTGTGAACTTTATCGCCGTGCACTTAGTCTTTCCGTTTGAAAAATGATTCATTAAAAATATGTTGAAAGTGAGTACCGTGAAAAAAATGCACAGCAAAGACAACGTTTAACATATCCTACAAAATTATCTAACGAAACCCTTTCAATGAAGTTAAAGTGCAGTTCCAGTTAGCCACAACCCCTACAGTAAAGGGAAGAAAAAAAAACAGCAGATATCACACAATATATCTCAAGACATGTACCTGCAATTATCTCTTGTGAGTCTTCATCTTTGATTAATTTTGCTTCATTTTTCTTGGATAGCCTGTCCAAACTTGAGCGTCTTCGTTCAAGAGAGTGGCAACGACAACCCATGAGCTTGTGGAAATTCAGTTGATCCTAGTACCATGTACAGCGGGTAATATAAATTACTTCACTATTATTATTCTAAGAAATGATAAACTTGCAGATAGCTGGCACTACCTTACTCTTTTTGACAAGCAATTGTGTGGACAAGAAAACTAATAACACTAAAACGCTTCTGTTATTGCATGGACCATTGTACTCAAGTATGTCACTCATTTGAAGAACCTACAAAGAGAAAATTGTCCAGTGAAACAACAGTTATCATCAGCATTGAGATATATGAGAGATCTGACATCTTAGCATAGGTATAAAGGACAAAACAGGCAGGGTTTTTCGAGATGCTCAAATAGATTGCTAAACAAACAATAACCTTCTTTCATAACCACCCTTGAGCATATGCAAAATATCAGGTAGGACAATACAAGCAGTTTACAATATGCATGCGAAAACCCCAACCTATATATCGCATAAAAGGGATAGACAAACAGCTGCAGAAACTAGAGCAAAGAACCTGCCTGAGGAACATTTCCCAGTAAAGTAGTAATTTTTTGTGAGAGCACAAAGTTGTGCACAGCATCTGAACTGTCCACTGATAGAATGGATTCTTCTCCACTAGTTTCACTCAGGTCCTGGGAGTAAAATGTATAATGTAAGAGAGATTAGACAAAAGATCTTATAGAATTAAATCAGAAGAAATTATCCAAAATAGAGCACCTTTGGAGAACAAGCACAAGTAAGCTCCTTGTGGAAGTAAAAGTCTAGCAAGCACCACATTGCTTTTCCATCAATTACTGGATTCAATCTATCTTTCTTATCATCGTAGTTTTCACGTATTGCCTGCAAAAGTACAAAACCAATATGGTTATTCAGATTTTAGGCCAGAAGACGGGGTCATGGTACAGTCAATTAAATCAACATTTGCTACTTATGTGTTATTTCATACGAACACAACCAGATCAGGGAGATGGAGGCAAAAGACATTAGTCCATTATAAAAGAGAAGGCAAATGTCACAATATCTACCAACCCAATATGTATCATCAAGTCTTTTCTTATATTGTGACCTTTTGATAAGGATGTGCTAGTTCTAAATTGTGGGCTGTGAAATGAACAAATAGAGAGCCACTTAGCTAATCAGTTTATATGAACAAAACAACAAACCAAACTTTTCATCATTGCACTGTTCCAGTTATCACTTATCAGTAGAAGAAACCAAGGAGGCCATATCATGAAGTGTAGCTTTGGTAGTACCTTTATCCAGTTAAGGAGCATATCTAAATGATTAGAAGACTCCAAGTCCTTAAGCTCCTGCACAAGTAAGAAGCTAATGCTATAGCTTGAACAAGGAAAAACAAGCAAGTAAGTTAACATATAAACCTCCGATACTTACAGAATCAGCTTTACAAATTTTGCAGATTTCGTCATAAAGCGTACTTTTGGTGATCAAAAGAGGTATCTGCAGCCCAAACACTGATGGTGAGATATGAGTCAATTACTAGACAAATGACTCAGAACAAAATACATGTTTAAGGAATCTGCCAAAAAAATTAACTTTACACCTTAAATGGCATGCCGAAAAATAAAATGTACCTGCAGGTGAACAAACACATTCCATAGAAGAGATAATGTAAGTTCTTTGTCTCCAATGGCAATATCATCCCCTGTTATCAACATCCCATCATCATCATTTAGAGGAACACCAGCCTTCTTCAAATACTGCAAAGCAATATTGCAATTTGCCAGTCTCTTCTTGGAACTGTCAGCAGGGAGTGCGAGTTTCTGCCATATAATAGACAGAGTATTAGAATAATCTGGAGAAATCATAGGATTTTAAATAATAACAATTTTATTACAATACATGAGAAATAAATGTCACGAAAAGCTGACCATGAGAACAGAAGAGTCATTTTGCAATAGCTGAATGGCTCTACAAAGTTTCACCCCGTCTTGGATATCTTGGAATAAATCCCCAATCTTAAAGTTATATTCAATTAGGGGAAGCTGCACAAGTGCACAGAGTAATCATTTCAAAACACTGACAACTTCAGCAAATAGTATATGGAATGCCATTTAGTTTCAAGTTTAATCTATAACATATGCTAATGTATTGAATCAACATGGACAAGAATAACTAAAGTGTACTTTACCTGTTCATAAGATAATCTGTACCCTATCATCACTAAATGTGCAAGAAGGTTACCTTCACCGTGCATTACTTCGGGTATCAGGAAATCTAGTTTAATCGGAAAAAGCAAAGTCAAGATCATGGAGGATGCAATCACGTTAGCATGAAGGTAGTCTAGAAAATCACCTGTGATAATTTGTTGGCTTGATTTTGTGCTAGACTGAACATTGAACAACAATGGGGAACCGCCATCTAGGCCATCAAGACCATACTTGATAGGCAAACTACTCTGAGATTTGGCTCTATCGAGTATCAGTACAAGCAATAGAAATCTCTTTAGTATCACATTTCCCAACATTTCAAAGTAACCTGGTTTATATAAACCCTCGACCAACTTGTTATAAGCAAAAGATTTTGCTAGGTCAGCATGAGAAAAAAGCTGCTTCTCAATAACCATCTTCAAGAATCCAATTTCTTCATCTGTAGCAGAACCTCCATCAATCAAAAGAGACTCCCCACCAAAAATAATGTACAGTCCAACCCGGAGCCATGACGAATTGTAACTCAAAAGAACTTTTACAGCTTTCTCTTTGAATCCCAAATCAGTAACTAGAGGACAATGTGACTTCATTTTCAACCTCCCTTCATCAATGTTCTAGAAAATAAGAAGAGCAACATTCAAAGGTTCTACTATTGACATTCCAACAGAAATTGTCTTGCATTATCTCTTAAATTTGAAACAGCAATTTGAATAATCAACGTGGTGAAAGTAAGATATATACCTTTGTCAAACGAGTCATGACATTAAAAATTTCCTTACAGGTGGACAAGCTCAAGTATTCTCTCATCCTCCCCTTCAGATCATCGAAGCTACAGAGATCACTCAGTGACTTCTGCAGATTGAGAAATCGCGAGCTGGAGATATCCAAGTCATCACCATTCCGAAGATCGCTCCAATTCCCCTCCCTTTGACGTTTCGGCCACCGGCCTAAACCATCAACCCTAACTTCCTCCTCACCCTGTCTCTTCCTCACCCAACTCTCCCTCTTTCCAACCCTAAATCTACCGCCAACTCCCAATCCAACCTCCGTATCACCACACCCGCACTGGCTAGGATTTTCGAACAAGAAATTAAGCCAAGCGGTAAGAGAACTAGCTAGAGACTTCATGGATTTCTCCTTCTTAATCAACTCTCTTCTACAAGACTGCGATTGCTCCAGCTCTAACACCTTGAGACGCCGGACCGCTGTTGACTTGGCGGAAGCGGGAGCCATGGATGGCCTTCGTCTCCGGCTTCCGGCGGCAGAGAAGGCCGAAAAGGAGGAAGTGGCGGTTCGCTTGGTGGCGGTGAAGAGCTGAGGGGTGGAGAGGTGGTGGTGGTGCTTAGGATTAGGGGTCTTGAAATTGGAGATGTCTCTGAAGAGAGAGGAAGAAGAAGGGAGATTTGGGGCCGGAGAACGACATGAATTTTCAGTTAGACTTTGAGACTTTTTCCGGTTGGAGGTTTCCATGGGGCAGGGATGCAGGGTGAGACCGTTACCTCTGGAGCTTTGCTTTGCTTTGCTTCGTATGTGGAGAGGTTTCTGAAATCTGGACAGAAAAATGGTACAACGAAATTGAATGAGAAAGTAATGGTGAGTAGAGGTTTGAATTTGAATTGACGTCAATTAAGCGGTAAAAGTGTGGGAAGATGCTGGAATCTGGCTGCCTAGAGCACGTGATGTATTTGTAGGGCTGTTAATCGGTTATGCGGCTCGGTTTCTGTACCTTTTAAGAAGTGGAAGTGTTTGGAACCTAATCACGTAAGGAGCAGAATTGTAGGTATACTGTTCGGTTTCTGTATTTTAAAAGAGTATATGTTTAAAACTAAATTATAAAGAAATCATTGAACTAGAATTATTTAACGACTTTTATTTGCATATGAATTATAGTTGTTAAGTCTAAATATTTTAATATTATTAAGTATATAAATGTTTTAATAATTTTTATATACTTTATCTTAATTTTCTTTAATATTTGATAATTCAAACATGCCTCGAAATTAAGTAATTAACCATTGTTACGATGGAGGATAATTTTTGTGTTGATAAATTATTGTGTCAATAAATAATTATAAATTTTGTTACACAAGGCATACAATTCAATTAGTATCGATCCATATCCAAACTTAAGTATATATAATTATTGTTTTGATAAATTTCGTTACACAAGTAATACAATTCAATCCATATCCAAAATTAATCTAATAACTTTTTTATTTTCATATTTAGAAATTTTGAAATGCTATACAGTAAAAGAAATTCGGACAAATTTTATAAGAATTGAGAAATTAAAGTTTGATACTCCAAAAAAAGTGAAACGTCTTCTCCTAAACAAGTTATATGAGAATAAAGTGAGTTATATGATGTATATAGTCCATCCTTTTCCAAAAGGACAACTATTCAAAATTGTTATATCTTTTTCCAAAAAAGACAATTATTCAAAATTGCTAGTTTTGTTAAGAAATTGGTTCTTTTTTTGCTGGAAAAAGAAATTGGGTTATATTTTAAAAATTAAGGACGTCGAATCTGATGGTCAAATAATTATAAAATTTTACTCTTCTAATTTAAGTTAAGTTATATATTGTATACAATAAATTAACGTCTAAAGTTACATTTATTTTAAAGTTTTTCTTTTTAAAATTGGTCAAAGTCAATATAATACATAAAATTTAGACAAAATCTCTAAAAATTGACAACTTATATTTATTATATGACGACTTAATTACATCTAGCGAGAGGGGAGACGGACAACAAGCCGCGCATGGCCGTCGCCAATCCTTTCTGAATAGCAAAATCAATTCTCCTAAAAACAACTTTTGATGACTAGGAGACATAATGTTACCGTGCAAGACCCGTTGCACCCTCTTGATAATCTCAACAACATCAGTCACGAGAAAACCAAAAGTGTCAAAAGAGAACGGGAGAAACACATGTTGATTTTCGATACAAGTTCTCTCATGTTTAGCCACCTTAGCAGAAGGCCCGTTGCCTAGACTTAACTAGTGGGAATACCCCTGTCAAATCAACACAAACATGTTTCCCGCCCACTCATCCAAACACTAAGACATCCGCCGGCTTCAACGTAGATCTTCCCCGGATCAGTCAATAAGGTCACAAACACCTCCTTTTTAACTGAAATCCCCGCTCTCCTAAACACGTCGCACAAAACATCACGGACCAAATCATGCATATATTTGAATCCAGGAAGCTCTTTACAATGAACATCATGATCCCCAAAAGCATCTAAAAACCTACTACAGTTGGGCATAAGACAAACCCCATTAACCGGATAAAAGGGAATCATTAGGTGATACTTAAGAACCGAGCGAAACTCAACCGGGGACATACACTGCCCAAGCCCGTCAATGGGTATGGCAAAAAGAAAATCTTGGCTATGCACTGATTGCAGACACTTGAAAACCGCTTTCTGTATATGGGTCAAATCGAAAACAACTTCCATCTCCTGCACAATCTTACCGAAAAGAGCACTCGTCAAAGCATGTTGGGCTTTAAGGGGCACGGTGTTCTTGATGGTAAAAACAAACAAATTGAAATCAGGAATAGAAGCCTGAAGATTGCCCAAAGATTCATAAAACTCAGAGCCCATATCCACAACTCCACTATCTCGCAAAATGTGGTCTTGAAGGGCCCGTATCCACAAAAGCAAATGAAGAAGCCTCCATAGCAGAGTATAGCCCAAGACCCCAAACCGAAGGGGCAAAGAAGTAAGTCACCACTGAAGATCCAAAAAAAAAGGCCCCACACACCACAATATCATCGACCGATCCACGAAGCCCGTTATCAAAATTAGTTGTTGCACTCTCGCAATGCTCCGAATGACAAGTCCTCAAGACAAAATACATCTTAGAAACACCCATACAAGAACGAAGCAGGAGCATCTCACTTTGTGGGTCCCTCAACTGTGGAAGAAGATGCATCAACTCAACTGCCTTAACCGCTCTCTTCATGACAAGATCTCTAACAAACCCGACATCTCTACTCACTACGCCACCCAACAACTTAACGCCCATCACCGGCCTTGTAATGTCTTGTGGGAATAGTCCACTTTAAGTTTCGACCCATCACACAAAGGCCAAAATAGCTGAGTTTTGCAAACATTCAACTCGAGCCCTAAACTTGGACCAAACTGTCAAATGATATCAAGAGCTCTAGCCACCTCCACAGACTGACCAATAATTGTACCATCATCGAGATACCAAGAATGAAGGAGAGACTTGCAATTGTCCCTGATCCTATGTAATAACAGGTGCAAGACAAGAGAAAAAAGGAGCGACCGCAGAGGGTCCCCTTGATGCACACCAATAGCCGACCAGATACATCCATCTCCCAATGTATAATCGAGTAATCTGACCATAACATAATTCAACCCATAAAGAGATAGACGAACATCTCTCTCTAACCTCCCTGAGCAAAATTGTCGTGTCGACTAGGTTGAAGACATTAGAAAAATCCACTGTCAGCATACCCAAAGAACCATCATCATAACGCTCGTTCAGAAACCTATTATCACTGTGTAGAATAACCTCTGCACCATTTAAAACACCAACTCCAAACAGGAAATATCCAAGATATTCTCTCATATCTTTACACACTCCCTTCATGGCTGCTTTAGACACCAACCATCTCCATACAATACCCACTACAATGGGTCGAACCCCATTGTCAAGCTTCAACAACGGTGTAAGCGGAGCCGAAGCCATAAACTTTGCCAAGCTCGGCGGACACCTGCCTCTCAACCACAAATTAACCACTGAGGTAATCGCTCTCAAAAGACCCGTGACAACCGCAAAACCCTCATCACACATGACATCTAAGATGTGTTGTACCCTCAAGCCGTCTCTACCACAAGAAGTGCCTTTGGGAAATGACTTAATGCATTTAAAAATTAAATCGGCGTCAACAATGAGAGGTGGTTCATGAAAGGTAGTGCAAGGCTTAGAAGGAGGAGGCTTGTAGGGGTGCTTAGCCTCTAACACCCTTAATGTCTCGTCATTATAAGGAGCAACTCCAAAAGAACACAAAACCTTAATAGTAGCTGTAAAATGCCCATTTGAAACCTTGCGGAGACATTGCTTGATATTAGGGTTCCTCTCTAGACCAGCTCCATCACCCAAGTCACCATCACCCATCACAAAAGGCCTATGTTCAGAAGCATCTAGCAATGTCTGCACAAGACTCGAATCACCCTCAACCTCTCCCCATGTAGACAAGACCTGCAAAATCCGCTGATGTTGTATTGACTTTCTACTTCCCGATCTTCTATCTCGCCTATTCATAGGTCTGAACACTTGCAAAGTGCACTGAGGAAGCAAAAACAACATAACCCAAACAGCTACACACCCTGGCTCAACAATCATTTTCAAGAGAGCACCCAACAACGCTTGAGAGAAGCTAAGACGACAACTATTAGGGATGTTTTTCAGCGTAGTAATAGGAACACGCATAACCCTCTCCAACAAATCTGCATCAAACTCCATACCTCCACCATCAGCCACAACCTGACCTCCAACAAACGGCCTTGAGATACCCAAACCCGGCCTCGAGACACCCACAATATATCCACCATCTTCACCAAAAGCAAAAAACATAACCATTAGGGTGACGACATTCATGACTCGGAGCATGAATACCCATAAATCGGCCACACAACCACATCCTGAGATCAATCAACACTTCCGCAAACGCCACAAAAATGTCCAAGTCACCCTCAAGGATGTCGCGAACCTCATTCTTGCGCTCAATCGCAAAGAGGTGTTGTCTTTTCGGATGACTTATCAAGCAAGATAAACCTCTACTTTCCTCCTGCCACCACCGCACCCATGAAATGATCTAAGCGGGCAATGAAGGAAGTCATTGCCCTATGTCGACATTGAAACTTCACCTCACTTTCGGATCAAAACTCATACATTCCATAACGTCGATTCATCGATTATATGGAATACAAACAACAAATTACTTATTAAACCAAAACCAAGTTGTTTTTCAAATTCAACAATGAAATTATTCATGAGGACATTTTAACAAACACTTGGCGGACAAAATCTATTGTTCTAGATAATTGTTCTTCTAGTCTTCTCAGATTTCCGACA
Organism: Fagopyrum tataricum; assembly: GCA_002319775.1. Taxonomy (NCBI): domain Eukaryota; kingdom Viridiplantae; phylum Streptophyta; class Magnoliopsida; order Caryophyllales; family Polygonaceae; genus Fagopyrum; species Fagopyrum tataricum. The sequence continues at coordinate 13,851,581 of CM008286.1, forward strand.
GGCACTAATCCATGCTGTATACTAATTGTTACGATCTAAAAATTGGAAAAGTCAAATCTGATGCTCCAAAACTTGTAAAACATCTATATACTTTCACCAACGTAGAAAACTTTGCTAACGTGACGACCTCACGATTTTTCTCAGAGTATATACCTTATATACATACCTTTCACAGAATATACCTTTATATTTTATATACACAGAATATACCTTTATATTTTATATACACAGACGGTATTCTTTATATACATAGTTTCTCAGAATATATACCTTCATCTATATAGACGGTATATAGACGGTATTCTTCATCTATATAGACGGTATATAGACGGTACTCTTCATATACATAGACGATATTATTTGGTTTATATCATTAGTATACACAAAGTTTCAAATCATACTTTAATAAATACCGTTTTAAATCATTTATTAATAAATACCGACACACAAAGTTTCAAATCATACTTCAATAAATACCGTTTTAGATCATTTATTAATAAATACCGACACGAAATATGAACTAGTTTGTCAATAAAGTTAAAAATGGCGTGATCACATGTCCAAAAAATTCATTTATTCAAAATTTAATCTTGTTTGAAATTGTTCAGAGCTATAGCACACCGTGACTCTTGTCAAGCTGAAAATGTTGTATATGTACATACTCCACAGAATTATAATCGTATGCAAAGGCCAAATGTACATATTGTGGTTAACAAGGAAGCATATGCGGAATGAGAATCTACTTCTAGAAACACACTTCGGATTTATGTAACTCATAATTCGAACTTCACTATATCACCTTTCATATCACTAAAATACAAGGAAACCTTTTCTATCATAAACTCAAAAGTAACAAGTTAGTCATCAGAATGACGAACAAATTTCCAGTTAATGACTTGTCACAGTTGACAGGGACCTAAACCTAATGTATTTTGCTCCATACCCAGCAGTGGATGCCACCGTTGTAGCCGCCACTAGCCAACTGCATCCAAATTGGTGTTGGTTAACCGATGTTCCAGTTATGTTCACAGAAATGTTCATAAACAAGACATGATTGCCGATTTTTACCTCAAGTAGTTAACATATGTTTGTGTTTCTGTTGTACCAAGCTCCGGTTGTAGGAGAGCTGCAGCAACCAACATGAGCTGGAAAACTGTATTTACCTGCCAACAGTAATTTACAGTAACCGTGCTTGACTGGCTTAGATAAAGCTTAAAAACACAAGTGCTAGCTTGACTAATAAATGATTCTTGAATGAAGTTTTTGCCAGAAACAAGATCCCCCAATACAAATCCGAAACAAAACTGTTGAGAAGTTCACCTTACTGATAAATAAGGGCTCCACCTTTACTGGACGAGTCCCATCAAGGTTGGCAAAATCTGACCAGCTCTTCCACTGGAGAACATTCTAGGTTAGAAACAAAACACGTACAAACTAAAAAAAATTCGACGGCCAGAAAGGTAATGTACCTTCCAATTCAAACTGTTAGCTCTGTTATAAACAGCTCCTCCAACAAGTAGTGCATCCCGAAGCACCACCAGCCCAACAAGCCCAGCTTCACATCACAACAGGTCATTATTTTTAAATTAAAACCTCATATCATATAGTCATATCTGGAAGTATATTATTCGTATCCTCAAACAAGAAAAACGAAAGCAAGATGTCCTAGTAACTCTTCCATTACAGATTAACTACTTCACTGAGGTGACAGAACTCTAACTTCTACTAAGCCAAAGATATATGACCCACACACTTTAAAAAGACCAGCAAATATAATCCAAGACAAGGAGAGATTTATATCTCAAGCCTCAAAACATGTGGACTTTACGTGTCAGGGGACTCTGAAGACTTAACACTAACTTGAGAAAAATACTGTTAGAACTTGAACCAAAGATGAAAACATTCCACCAACGTGAAACCTTTTCTGTACTCAACTAGCATTACATGCCCAAGTAATCTTACCAACTAGACAATGACAAAAAGCATAGTTTTAGGCAATTGACAGGACCAATTGAGCTAAACTTACGATGCAAAAGGTTGTTCTCAACCATTGCTAAAGCAACACATCCTATCAGAACCTGCACTAGGAGAAAAATCTTAATCAATATTCACTAAAAATTTCACTCCAATCAACAAAAAATAAAATAGAAATCAATTTATACAAAGCTAAAACATAAGAACAAATGACAACATTGTAATGCAAGAGGAAAAAATGATCTACCTTATCTGCCAAGGGATCAAGGTAGGATCCAACAACCGAATTTATACCCATCTTCCTTGCAAGGAACCCATCAAGCTACATGATTACAGGCAAAATATCCTTTATGAATCGGTATTAGTTCATTCACGAAGTTATAATTGAATATCATACCCAATCAGTGGCACCGGAGATAGCAAGTCCCACGAATGCGGGAATATACCATTCATTTATAATCATCCTGCATACAGAAAGCGGACATTCAATTTTGTTTCTTCCCTGCTTATACATCAAATTAATACAATTTAACCTCACAAGATTATAATTGTGATCCAAATAACATGACCACAAAATTTCAGTGCATTGCAGACAGTAAACACATGGGATTTGTAACCTCAGTACTGAAATCATCAAATTGATATAATTTAACCTCACAGGTTGGCAATTAAGGAATAAGAACGAAGAAAGGACGTAAGCAGTAAGCTTACCATCCAAGCACGGGACCAGATAGCATTCGACTAAGAGAAACCAAATTAGGCAAATTCACGAAACTCTCAGCCAAATTAGTACCGATTAACGTGATTGGTTCATCCCTCTTTTTATCCAACTCAGGCGTCTTCACGAACGGTAATTTGATGGGAAATTGAGCAGTACTTGTCTTGAGCAAACTCAATGCCGGAAGTTTCTTAGGAAAGAAGACAACATCGCTTTGGACGTGAACGGGAGTTGCGGATTGAGACAACTTCCATGGCGGAGCCGAAAGGAAGAGCGGGCCATGGAAGGGGGAAACGATGATCTTGGAGAAAGGAGAGAGAAAACGCGATTGAGAAGCGATGAAGAACGGATGAGAGAGAAACTGCGTGGTGCGGAATAGGTGAAGAGGCGGCAGTGGAGTAGATGGGGACTGGGACAAGCCAGAGATAGATAGAAATGTAAGGAAATGTCTTGATCTATTATGGTTTCTTCCAATTAGGGTTTGTAGGGATCTGAAAATCGCCATTGATGACCTAAAGAACTCAGCTGAGAGTTGAAGTTGCGAGAGCTATGAAAGGGGGGATTTTTAGGCTTTTGGGGAGGTTTACCGTTTATGGGGAAGGGAAGACAGGGTCAATCCGACACGTGCGAATCATACGTGTTTGAAGCTAATTTCTCATATTTTCCGGTGTCCTAATAATCCAATTTCCTTTTATAATGTAATTGCTTTTCGGCTTTCTCCTTTTCTAAAACCGAAACCATGCTTAGAATTTAAAAAATATAATATTTTTTCCACGAAATAAATATGAGGATTATTCAATTTTTTTTTTTTGATAAATGGTAAATTCGTAGAGCGTATTTAGAAAGTTTTTTATTGAAACAATATGTGAATATATCATCAATCTATAATAAAGTGTGTCAAGTGACTCTCTAAAATTATGATTCTTTAGCTTTTGTTTTATTAATTCAGCTAATTGTACAAGTGATTATGTCTTCTAAAAACAGTATATTTGTATCCTATCGTGTTGGTTGATCTAACAGCTAAAACTCATAGTTGAAACTGTTATCCTTTTGGCCTGACGATGATCATGTTCCACAAAACCCACAACAACAAAAAAATGATATTTACAGAATTTAATGCAAGGTTTTGAAGAAATTAAAGAGGCTTTGACCTGATTAAGGAAAAGAGCTTTGCTCTTATACAACAAAAGAGCCCCAGAAGAAATATATGCTCTCTTAGAGATTCTCGACATCATCTTTGAGGCTTCTGTAATTGAATCCAGGAATCCCATCAAACCTATGATTCCCTTCATTGACATCCACAGCTGAACACATTCTAGGCAAGAAACTCCCACTCCCACCGTTGTTGTTGCTCGACTTTTTCTTCTTCTTCCTCCAACTCATCCTCAAAAAGTAACCGATAGGATTATGTCCACTATTACTCGTATTGTTGTTGTTGTTGCTGCTGCTAGCACCCTTGGCATGAGAAGATGGTTTGGTGTGAAAGGCTTTCGCGTCCCTTGGCTCGTAATGCATCTTAGAAGTATACGAAACGCGATCAAGATCGAGTCTATTGAAGTACTCGATTTCCTTCCTTACAAGAGATCCTATGGTGCCTCTGGTGCCTATTGCAAGAGGTGCCGCAGTGCCCATCTTTGCACTGAAGTTTCTTGCTGAATTGCTAGGCATGGGAGACAAGAAAAAGGGCTTCTAAAAATTTAAGGAAAAGTATTATGCATTAGAGAGTCTTTTTTGTCTTGGGATGGCTGTGGTGTGGAGAAATGGGAATGGTTTGCTTTAGGATTCAGCCATCGATCTCCTTTCTACTTTCTACTAATATTTTATCTTACTTTGCTTTGTTGTGAAAACTAGCATCTTTTTTTTCAGTGATTTTAAGTATACTAACACAATAGCACAACATGCATAATCATTGTCATAATTTATAGCCAGTCCTTGTACCGCTGGTTTTACCTTTTTACTCTTTTAATGATTTGAGTATGAAAATTAATTTAGGCATGATCAAGGGAGTTATAGACCGGCAATCACGCCCTTTCCAATGCTCTCAAGCTGACAATTTTTGTTTCCCTTTTGTTTGGAAGGTTTTTATCTATCGACTCAATCCGGTGCAGACTAAATTAATGTATGCAAAAACGGTATTGCTCCTAAAATGACAATCATTTATCAGGATCAATGAAATTGATTTTCAAATAACTACTTGCATATCTCAATTCTCAGGAGCAGCATCAAATTAATATTGATGTCTCTTATCATTTTCAAGCCTTGAAAGTTCAGCAGATATCAACAGGGGAAAAGAGAATGGATCAATGAAATTGATTTTCAAAGAGTTTCTTGCGTTTCTCAATTCTAAGGAGCAATATCAAATTAGTATTGATGTCTCTATCATTTTCAAGCCTTGAAAATCCAGCACATATCAACAGGGGAAAAGAGAATGGATTTCATATCATGGAGATTGGAGATGTCACTTTTCTTGGTTAAACCAACAACTCACTGTGTCACAGCACTAACTTAATTCAAGATTTATGATAATTTGCAAGAAAAAGGACTTTATTTGATAGAGGTGATCAAGTAGGTCCAACAAAAAGAACCAATGTAATATAATGAACCAGCACATACCAAAATTTCTCAAGTAACCAAAAACTTTATTGACATAGAACTATAGAAGACCAAATGAACAAGAAAATACTCAAAATTCCAAGGAATTTACACTCATAGATAATGTCAGGGACAGCAACTTTTACTTGAGGGAGCAACTATAAATTAAAAAAACAACTGCTGTCTTGCCTGTAACTTGGATCACATTTTATTCTGTGTTTCTCTATACTCTCTTTTTTTTTTTTTTTTCCCTTTGTGTTTGCCCTTCCTAATCTAATTTTGGTTTTCTGTAGGGGACGGGGGATTAGTATGATGGTTGGTATTTTCTTCCAATTTCCTGTTCCTAGTGTTCCTGGGGTATAAAATCTGAACAACTCCCTCTCATCAATCCATACTATGACATATTAGGAAGATGAAGAGAGTACCTTAGCTTCCGGGTTGTGGAAGCCATAGCACTTTGCAATGCATCTTCAACAGTTGCACCTTCAAGGATTAAAGAGTCATATAGTTGGCAAACAAACCTAGACAGTTCCTCCTCTTCAAAATCCCCGAAGCCCTTCAAAATTTCCCCATTCTTATCAAATTCAGCATCTTCCCAGTCACTTAGTTGACTGGCTGCTTCTAACTCGTCTTCCTCGGCTTCATCAACTCCGATCTCAAACTTCCCATTTTCAAGATCACCAAAATCACCAGAACCATGGAATGTAGCTAAGTGCATCTCTGGATGTTCAGCTGATGGACATATAACAGCTTTGGCTCCAGAGTCCAGGAATGCCTTGATTAGGTTCTTGTTCGGTCCATATCTTCCTGTGAATATTATAATCCTATCTCTCCAGGCTCCAACCTGATTCATCCACACAAAACTTAATTGGGAACATGAAGAAACCCTTTATTAGGAAAAAGTGGTGAATCTAGAGAAAAGAATATGAAAACCACTTGACCCAACATCAAGAAACCTGAAAATCTCATGTCAAGAACTAGCCTAGGACAATTTCAACGTCACTTTCCAGGCTAAATCATTGACATTCTCAAAAGAGCTCTTAGCAAAAATTATAATCTAGCAAACATGTATGTTAGCATTAGCAAATTCAACTGAGGATTTTGCTTCCGAAGATGACATCATTATATCTCCAGAAGTTGGATCCATAACTTGATGAACTATGATGAGAACCACTAAATCCAAAACCTTCAATAGTAAACTTTATATGTCATGAAGGATAGGCCTTCTATTGCGAAGCTGTCACGGCATTTTTTTTAATGTCTTTTTTAAAATTCTAGCAATGTAGGCTTAAATTCTTGCAAAGAGATTGTCCCATATGTTCCAGAAAGGCAAACATATTTCTGAGTTTTCCTCGCTTATTGGTACACTCGGACACAAATAGAAGTTTTGTAGTTGTACATATGTATGTCCAGATGGGATTATTTAACGTCTTCTATTGTAATCTTCAAAGATTGAAAAACAACGTACCATCCACCTAACATCTTCTGCCAATAAGTGCAGTGAAGGGACAGTTCTACGGAACATATATGCACCAATCTCTTGATCATCTTCCATGACCTGCATAGATTATTAGCAAGTAACAAGAGCTGACATTTCAATCGGAAGAAGAAGAAAGATCACAAAATTAGAATGTAATAAAGAGGCAGACCTGTGTTTGACGACCTATATACCGGTGGACAACACAACCAAGTTGAAAAGAAGGCTTGTATGAGACCAATTCTGCAATACTTGAAATATTGATCACCTTTGAGATTTCTTTTTTTGAGAAACCACGCATCACTGGCAACAAGCTAAACTTGACACTCTGTAAGAACTTGTCTGCTAGGTCACCAGGTTCAGCAACCACAAAGACGTCGTTTTGCCAACTATATAAACATCACAACCACAGAATTAGTAATAATGGTAAAGATCCTTCAACTACTGCGGAAAGTGCATCACATGCCAAAATAAGCAGATGATGAACCTTAATATAGCTCCAAGTGTATCATTTTGCAAAGCCAAATGAACAATGCCTACTCGTGGTGAGTTTTGTATCTTATCAAAAAGTGCTTGGACAGGTGCTGATAGTGTTCGTGGTCCAGGAGAGACCGGTGGTGAAGGAACATTCTTTCCATGTTGGTGCCCATCCAAGCTCAAAGGTGGGACTAAATCAATTCGACCGATCCTTGATGTACCAAGGTCAGGGCTACTGTATAGAAGTGGGCTTGAAGGAAAACTTCCAGTGAACATCGGTGATGCAAATGGTGAAGCCAGTGATGTTGGAGGAACCGTCTTTGAAGACCCAGGAATGGCGTTCACACATGACAATCTAATTCCATTTTGATTACAAAATGTTTCGAGTGACCTAGCATGGTGTGCAACTCTCCCAGAATCAATACTATGAATAGCTTCAACAAGCACACAATTACGCCTCCAACCCAAAGAAGGGCAACCATCATCTAGTACCACAGAAACAAGAAAGCAAAGCTTTCAGCAAAAACCAACAAAACACGGTGCTATGAGCAAAATGAAGTGACGGAGGCAAAAAAAATGACACAGACATTGCTAGAGGTACCATTATTAGACACCGTGAACTTGGATACAAATTGAGAATTTGAAGCATCTGCCCATTTCTCATCCTGTTGATAAGGTAACACGAGTCTATCACAAACACTTTTGAACACCTGGGAGTTGCTTTGAATATACTCCTTTGTTGCAGTTTCCAACCTCAGCCATTCAGCAGGATCAGTTTCATCAAGGTCCATGTCACAGCGATCATCAACTATCAAGAAAAAATGACTCCATGCACAAATTACTTACCATTTAACTTACTCAGAATTTGCGATATTCGGAAGGAATAGTCAGATTTGAAGCAAAAATTCCAAGAAACATTTTACTCAAGGAAATAAAGGTGAATTTAGTGTGTAAATGCTGTGTAAGATCAAGTATTCTCACCAGGGTCAAAACGGAAATAGTGTATGTCAGGAAGCATAGGAATCAATGTGCTTAACGCTTCTTCAACTCGTTCAATTGAACAGGCACTTTCAATTAGCACAGGCACCGTATCCAAAATAAGCCACCCAGCTTTTCTAACCTGTGACAGCAGTACACAAACAACAATAATATACTACTGATAATTATAAAGTTCTCCCCTTTAAGAGCTATAGTTCCTTTTAACTGCAATTCCTTTACAAACTCAATTGCAAGATGAAAGAGCGCATTAATTGTTTATGATTATTTTAGATCATAAATGGTTTGGCCTAGAGATAAAGGTGTTGTCTCTATGCACTTAGTCGGCACTTAGACACAGGATGCCATCTCACATTAGTTATGCCCACAAACTGGAGGAGAGGAAGAGAGAAGTCAAAATATTAAAATTCTCTCATTTTAGAGCTATTAGTCCTATTTAACTAAAATTCCTTTATAACTCAATTGATAGAAGAATTAGAGCATCCACAATGGTGTGCTCAAGAGTTTCTTATATTGTAATTAAGAAAATAAAAGAGGAGATGTGTCATAAAAATCATTACAAGGTTTCTTATTTGTAGAGGGAAGGTTCTTCTTCCACAAACAATCCATGAAACATAGGAAACCTTGTAATGATTTTTATGACACATCTCCTCTTTTATTTTATTTTTCCTTTTCTTAATTATAAAGTAAGAAACTTTTAGAGATTTTCATATCTCCAATGTGGATGCTCTTAGGGCATTGATATCTGTGATATTGCAGAAATTTATAATAAAAGGTCTGGCCTAGAAATAAAGGTGTTGCCTCCATGCACTTAGTCACAGGATGTCATCCCATTCACATTATTCCCACAAACTGGACGAGAGAAAGAAGAAAACTTTTCAAAGGAATATTTAGAGAATAAAAGGGCAAACAACCTTAGTTGGAACTGCACCACATCCAACAGAAACCACACAATCGATCTTGGTATCAGGCCAAAGAAGTTGTGCTTCCCTTATGGCAAAAATAGTTGGATTATTAGCTACTATTGCACCATCTTGCCATCGGTTAATTTCTGAATATACAAGGATAAATAAGAGACATGTATATAAAACAATATCTCAAGAAGTTCAAAGCAGCATGAATAGTAGCACACAATATCATAAAACATTTACCATCCGAGAAGTCGTCAAGATAATATGGAGCGGCAGATGATGCTCTTATAGCTTGCCAAACCTGATGTTTACAACTTCCAATAAAAGCACTGCGTGTATATCCAAGTTGAGCATGAGCATTAGCTGCTCCAGTCATGCTGACAGCCGAATTTTCAGAATAAGAAAGATACATCTCTGGTGTTCCAGCAGGGTACTGAAAATCAATCAGGAATGTCAATAAAGTTTGCCATAATTCTAAAAGAATCTCAGATGATGCAGCATCAAAATACAGAGGATTAATATAACATATGACCTGATAATTTCGAAACACGAAGGGCTGAGCAGGCACTACGCTGACCAGGGTTGATACAACAAAAACTTTGGGGATTCCTTTGACTGCAGAATCAATCAGAAGGTCTCCATCTTCATCAGCACACATCTCTTTCAGTAGCCTTTCAAACTGATCTGCACTGTGCTGCAAAGAAAATATGATTGCCTTCTCCTTCATCCCAATGTGCAAGTCTCCACCACAGTAGACAGAATTAGATTAATGGAAAATAACAATGCCAGATCCTCTCCAGTGCACTGGCAGGTCAAATGCACTTCCTCACAATACGAATGGACATTGTAGAAAGGGATACTCTTATAACAGTGATTTTATCGGGTATAACTTGTCATGATAAGATCACTACTTTGGAAATTAGACTGCCGCCAAATTACACTAGGGAGTTCCATACTTATGACAACAGTACACAAACATGCAGCACGCAGACCAAAATATGGGAGCACATAAGAATCTGTGGAAATAATGAGAACTAAGGAACAAACATACCTTGGCACCATGTACAGCAATTCTGAACCTCTGAGATGAACTTTTATATAGATGATCAAATTTCTCTCTCCATGTTGCTACCTCATTTTCTTTTGGAGGTTCAGCGAATACAAGCTTGCCTGATTTCGCATTAAACAAAATATCCAATAAGCAAGAGATATAATTCATTATAGCAGCAACTGACAAGGACAAAATCACCCAGTAAATATACCAACCAAGCTTTTTGTATATTTCCTCGCACTGATCTAATGTCATTGACTTGATTCCAAGAGCCACTGCTAGCATACCACCGGTTGATGTACCACATATAAGATCAAACATCTCATGTATTTTTTTACCTGTTCCCTTCTCTATTTCTTGAAGAATGCTTACAGTTGCTAAGCCCTTCATTCCACCCCCATCCATAGAGAGTATGCGCAGCCCTTGCTTCCCCACTGGTCTGCCTCTCACAGACCGTCGTAGGATCTCATTCTCTCCTGAAAGAATAACAAAAAAATTAATGGACTGACAAGGAATTTGCAAGCGAAAAATGACGTGTGAAATAACAGACCAAGAATTGCTAACGCTCGAGCTGCAGCTTTATTCACACGTGGTTCAGGCTTTGAGGTCAGGCGAATAAGAAGTTCCCTTAAGCTTTCTGAAGTGATCAGAATCTGACGATTCTCCAAACAAAAAGCCAAATTTCCAATGGCCAACAATGCTAGTCTTTGAACCTGATGCATCCACATCGTCACTTTATATTGAATATACAGTTTAGAGGAGCTCGGTGAAAGATACTACCTCTGGATTCTTGTGGGAACACAGTAATTTCAATGATCGCAATAGGTCCTTGGATAACATCTTCTGAGCCACAGCATCAGATGCAAAAGCAAGATTGGCCACAACATGTAACACAGAAATCACTTCCTCAGACAAAGCTGTTTTCAATACTGTCTCAATAGGTTTCATAATGTCACATTTCATCAACTGCATGACCCCAGAAACATCTGCAGCAAGAGATGAAAGAGCAAAGCAAGCTTCTTCTACCTAAAGAAAGAAACAGGATTTAGTGTAATTGTTAGAAGAGTGGACACACTAGGGACCATTGCTAGTGAACATACCACATGACGGTTGTCACTGCTTATCATACTAATAAGCTGTCTAACTGCATTCTCGTCTTTGCTAACAACTGAACGGTTTCCTTGGTCTTCCATTATCTTCGCCAGAGCAGACGCCAACAGAGGGTGATGGCAAGAAGAAAAGCGGAATATAAGGGAGAAGAAAGCACTCAGTTTATGCTGCTTAGATGCACCAAAATAAGAGCTGGCCTCTGCCTGTAATCATCCATATCTCAAGTACATAAAGAACTTTCTCAGCTGAGGATACAGTGAAAACTGTAAAATACTCAATAAGAACAATAAAAAAAAACAATTATTTTTACCTCTATTTGAACAGTAACTGATCTCAAATGTTCATCCGCTACAATTCTAATGTTTGCAAGGGACAAGTGGCGAAGTTTGCTTAGAGGCAAGATCTCAGGAAGGAATTCAAGTGGATTACCAAAAAGCCTTAGAACGCGCAACTCAGACATAGCCCTATATTTAAACAGAAACATTATGTCTATACCTTAAAGCTGAATTCATGTGATCCCGTTAAAAAATAAAAGACAATTAATAACTTAGTTTAACAATTGGGACAAACACACAGCTTTTGCTTCAAACCTGAAATCTAAGAGAGGTCGAATTAGCTTGTTGTGCTCCAAAGAGAGTTCTACCAGTCCGACACACTGTCTCAGTTCTACTGCTTAGATCGCATACCATGATCAAGAGAAACGAAAAGGTTTGGTCAAAATTTTATTTTAAACCAATTTGTTACTCAATTATTACACATGACTATATACTCTCTCTATATATATACACTTTACTATATATATATAAATGTTAAAAAGTTCATGATGTGGGGGTACCAGGCACAGAAACCAGCATATTGTTGTCAACGCTGAGAATTTTCAGGTTTTTCAAGTCGCCAAGCTCTGGGAGCAAAAGCGAGAGTTTGTTATTATCAAGATAAAGCTTCTCCAGCATTGAGAGTTCAGTCACCTCAACTGGCAATACCTGTAGGTTTGCAAGAAATAAGCATTACATTCGCTTGAAACGTGGATCCATAAAGTAGAAACCAAAGAGAACATATGTCATGCAAATTCAATACTTATTTGAACATAGATTACCATTCAGTATCTGCAGTACTACTTTGCATGTAGCATTTTTCATCAAATTGTAGAGTACAAGCTCAGTGGTTAAATGTTAAAAACTATATAGAATCGACAAAAGGAGGAGGGTGGGGATCAGAGTGGTAAACAATGCCAATTGAAGCAGTTTAACATGACGTAGATATCAATGTCAGGCGAAGCAGCCCAGAAGAGCCTAGTAGGCTATTACATATGCTATGCTAATTACAAACAGGACAACATTCTGTATGGATAGTTAGCTCTTTGAAGGCAAAACTCTGAAGTAAATACTGCATCCAAAATCCAAGTTCTGGCCAATCTCAAGTTACAGCACAAAGAAGATCGATTTAAAAAGAACTTCCCATTTCACTACCATTATTGTTCAACATAATCAAGCTAGAGAAAGAGAAGATATTTACATCTTCAATTCAAGGTGTAAATCAAGATCACAACAAAGATAAGAAAATCCTGCCTAATTAGCAGTCCGGCAGCATAAGCTTGCCATGCCAACAGTATCAACAACGAAGTAGCTTAAATCCTAGGAAGAATCATCAAAACCCCAGAAGGATATTACAGAAAGGAAATGGAAGTATCTTAATCAGGATGAAAGACTCACAGATATACCACAGCCATTGAGGTTCAGCTCCGTGACACTCTTCCAATGATCAGCAAAACTCATCAATCCATCACCACCAAAAACAACTCCACCACTGGAATTGGGATCAGCATTGATGGTCGCAGCTACCACAGCCGCAGCCCTAGCCGTGGGTGAGAAGCTTGACCGTAATAGTTTCGTCAGAACACCAATTCCGTCGCTTGCCTGGCCCGATCCGACGGCCTTGACCATCTTAACCGCCCTCAACGGTTCCCTCCTCGTCACAACATTCATCTGAACCGAAACATTTACATCTTCCACATTATCCTTCTCTTCCTCCTTGCTCTCACATAATTCAACTACAACGGTGTCCCGAGGAGATGGCATGCGCACCATCAGCTGTGACTGTAATCGGAGCGCAATCTGATCCTCATCATCGCCTGCAGTCCATCCAAGCTCGATCGTCTTGGAGCCATCTGGATCGGTTCTATCACGGTGGATTGTAGGAGACGCAGGGGAAGTCGATGCGGGTGGAATCTCGGGATTTCCGTACTGTAGAGTCAAATGGAAGACCTCTGTGGGGCGTTTCCATCCCAATCCCCAAGACATTCTGGTCTAGGTATTGGTCAGTTTGTGGTTTAGGCCTTAAATTTCCTTGATCCGATCAGAGAATGTGTGTTGATCGGATGCATTGCCGATTTAGTGTTATGACGAACCGTGATTGAAATGGAATGGGATTGTTCTCTAGGGTTTAAGAGCAGAGAGATTGCAAGAAGAAGAAGATTGTAGAAAGAGCAAGGAGGGATTGGAAGAGGAGGAGAAATGTGGGAGAAGCGAAGTAGAAGAAAATACTCGAAATCACCGCCACGCAGGTAGTTTACGGCCATACAAGGGAAATAAATTCCATTTTTGATGACTTATTTTTTTTGGAAATAACATATAATTTTGTATAGATTGCTTTATTTACACGTTTATGTTCAAGAGTTAAGACTCCCAATTTTCTGGATAGATCGATTGGTTCGATTGTCAACTTCATCATCAAATATACCCCCACCTTTCATGCCGATTCTCCCATCAAAGATACAATAGAAAGGAAATTGTGAGATGTAATTCAATGGGATAGGATTGACTAGTTCATCGTCAATGTTATGATGATGATATTTATTAGTTTTAACGAAATAGGATATCGGAAATAGGATATCGGTGTGCAAGGATATGTATTCGCTTGAGGGTATCAGTGTGCAAGTGTCACGGACCGCTTTTCCGTGACAATGTCAAGACCGGTAAGACAAGACGACTTGTCAAGGGACGTCATTAAGACACCATTTGACAAGGTCAAGAAATGGCATAGTAAGAAGGTCAAGCGATATGCTAGACGAAGATCTTGTCAAGATGGCACACTGGAAAGATAGAGAGTATTCCGGAAAGATTTGGGACGATCAAGAAGGATCCGGAATGCTCAAGAGGAATCCGGAACACGGCGGAACGTTCCGGAAGATGGTAGAATATTCCGGAAGGCTACGGGATATTCCGGAAGATGTCGGAATCATCCGGAAGGATCCGGAAGATACCGGAAGGATCGAGACAAGACTAGAAACCGGAAGAAGTCTCGAGACTCATGTAGAAGTTTGCGGGACAATCCGGATGGAGGCGGATTTCCCCGGAAGATGGCGGATACTTCTAGAACTCGAAGGATCCTTGAAGACTTAGCTAGAGTCTTAGGGAAAGTTCTAGAGTCCTTAGGATAAGATCAAGTTATGAAGGATCTGGAATGGCCTAGGATAGATAGATTCCAGAACCTTCCCGGAAAGGAGGTGGCCAAGGCTATAAATAGGGGAGGCTACCCCTCATTTCCATCATCCCGCAATACACCAAGCATTATAGCTTTCTTGTAAAGCTCTCATCTATAAAGCTCTCTTTGAGTAATATAAAGGCAAGGTTTGCCGACAAGTCTCCGAGTTTGCCTAGCCATCTAGACGAAGCGCTCGTAGTTAAGGAGCGTCGAGGAGTAAGGCTGATCTTAGCTTGTCGGGGGCGACAATATAGCTAAGAGCCGCACGGTCTGAGTTGGAGAATAACTCGGCCCGTGACACAAGGACATGATTCTGGATGAGTTTGAGTGGGTTTTTATGTGGTTTCGGAAGGCAGTAGTGTAACACTGAGGCTCGTCAAGGTTAGTTGTGATGCATTCATTGAATCGATCAGGTCGTCTTGTTAATGTGGGCTTCATTGCTTTTGACTATAAATGGGGTATAGTCTGCTTTGTGGACTCGCGAAGGGTTCAACCGGAGTTGTATGTTGATGTGGTCGAGGTTAAATCGCTTTATTGGGTAATAATTGTAGCGATACACTATGAAATTCTTAAGATTGTGACGAAGACATGTTGTATGTCTCTGGTCTTTGAGCTTAGGGAGCGTATGTGTCCATTTTATGGTGGGCTCTTTGGTGAAAAGAATTATGGATCGGAGTGCTCATTTTGAGGTCTGTATATGGGCTCACGTGTTGTGATATGGGAACTAGACGGCTCATTTTCTTGTTCATCTTACGCTTATTTATCTAAATGTATTCTACTCCTTTTTACCGCTTGTTTTTCAATTGATTATAGCTTTTATTTTATTATGTATATAGACACGTTGTTAGCTAATAAATTTGTGTATTTTTCAAAATAAAGGAGGATTTTAATTAAAGTTATGTAACCTAGATCTCTACCTCTTCAAAAGGCCGCAAGTGTAAGTGTTACATCCATAGAGATTGAAGGAGACAATTTGATATTCATTAATTTGATCAATTAAGTCTGAAAACCATCGTGAGAAACGGATATGATCATCTCAGACTTTTTCTGCTTTAGCGCTCACCATATTTGTAGGAAAATTAATATTCTTGATGACAGACTCACACTGCTCAATGGTATTTATATATAATTAAAAAATATTAGTAAAACCCTTTGAAGCTTGTAGACAATCCTAAGTGATATGATAGTTATCTAAAGTCTTTCTAAAAGTACTAATTTCCAAAGAAAAGAGGTTAGGTTTGGTGTATGTGTAGATACAAGGTAGTACAATCCCCACACTCTCTACCAGCTGCGATCACCCTTCCTCCTTTCATGGTCCTAGATAAGACACATGTTAGAGTTGAAAGATATTTGATAACCAATTCAAGATCATGAATAAAAATTTCCCAAGAATGAGGTTAAACTTGAAGTTTGGTGTATAGAAGATATTTTTAAAGGTCAAGGAGTTAGAGAGGGTAATGTCACCAATATGAGTGATAACAGCAGTTTGTACTATCATTTGACAAGGGGATAATTATTTGTTTTAACAATAGAATAAAAGGATTTTTTTTCCCTCTTAATACCTAATGATTTGTTTATATTAGGATCTACTAAGTTTTAAAAATTTTCTTGTTATGGTTTAATTTGTTTTCCTTTTATACCCATTATTATTATTATCTTACATTAAAAATAAAAAATAATAAAACATCAAAAAAAAAGTTAAAACTAATTATCACCGTGAAATTTTAAACTAGTAAATCTTATAATATATATTTTTTAAAAATATTTTTAATTAAAAATATAAATATTAAATCTAAATATATTTTTGAGCTAAAAAAAAAAAAAAAAAAATTCCGAATTGCAATAAAACATAGAAAATTAATTTCAAAATAAAAAAATCCTATAATAAATTTATCAAAGATGGCAAGATTATACGACATGTGGTTTGTAGCACCACTGTCCAAATTCCAAAACCCAAAATTTATCAAACTTTGAGGCATTGCAAGTGCAACATAGCATTTTTTTATTTATCCCAGATTAAATTGTAGTCTTGTAAGTACTTTCTTTTTGTTGCTCCATGAGATTGAACAAGGATGTCATAAGTTTGATATTGTCTTCAAACAGATTATGAACTCTTTGGTATGAATAAGACTTTGGTTTAGAATGGTTTGAATTTGCAGTGGATCTTGAGTTGTTGTCATTCTAGCCTCCTTTTGTCTTTGTTTTAATTCTAGATAATAAGGTAGTAATTAACACCAACTTTTGCATCAGAACTTGAGATCTTTCTACTAATCTCATCCTGTACTACAATCTTCATTCCAAATCCTCCCACATCTCTGTAAATGTCTCAAACTTATCTAAAGTAGCATAGATTTCTTTAGAGACTGTATTTAGAAGCCAAGAACACACCATATCATTGCATCTATTCCATAAAGCATAATTCTCACACTGTATATTGATGATTGTGAAAAATTCACGTAATAGATCAGCCTATATATATGGACTTCCATACAATATACAATAGAATCTTACTTCTAACTGCTTGTGACAATTGTCCTATTCATAACTTGCAATCTTTAGTCTAACATCAATAACATAACACATATATACTTATTCAACATCGTTCATATGCACGAAGACGCCCTAGATAGATTGTATTTCATGCATCAGTACTGAACTGCTGATCCTTCATTTTATGCACACATAGGTATTGATCTTTTCTCTAGTAGCATGCTTCTATGTTGACTTCCTCCTTGATTTTTTTTTCCTTCATTACTTTTGTTGTTGTTGTGTTAGATAATGTCGATGACAAGGATCAAAAGTTGAACATATTGAGGACATATCAGAGTATTGTTTTGGAGATTGATCATAGTTGCATAAAAGGAGAAAAGGAGAAAAGGAGATTCAAGTCCGTTTGGATTTGTCAAGAATGGCTAATAAGAAACATTAAAGATATTTTATTCCTTCTCTTTGAGGGTTTTCATTCCACTCACTAACCAAACGTCCCCAAAAAGTACCAAATAAATGAAGATTCATTCCACTCACTAACCAAACATAGGTTGGAAGCAGATGGTGCATCATCTTGGTGTACATGGTACTAAGGCCCGTTTGGTTTAAACTCCGAAAACAGAAACGGAATGGAAACGAATCTAGTCCATACGTACACCCTTGTTCATGAAGTTGTTGGGAATCATTCATTGTGGTTTGAACTAATTGTAGTAGAATTTGATTAGTTTTAATACCCTATAGGGTAACAAAGTAGAGGGAAGCAAGTGCATGTTGCATGAAACCAACCGGAATGATTACATGAACAAGGTCCATATGTGGATTAGATTCGTTTCCATTCCGTTTCCGTTTCCGGAGTTACAACCAAACGGGGGATAAATCTTATTATAGAGCATGTTCAACTTCTTTCACAAAGATGTCCATATTTGTTGCAAGTTAGAGAGGCATCGGACGCTAAGCCGATTGTGGATTCATCGTTAATTAGAATCTATGTCCAATTAGGTCCGATTCGTGATATGTGCAACCCGTTATATTATGTACGGTGAAAACTTGTTATCATAGAAAAAAACATTTGAAGTTCGAGATAATTCCTGTACAAAACAACGAGTTTCTACTACCTATCATTTTTAAAAATATTACCTAAAAACAGTGATCCTAGCTATGTTTAAAATAACTTATCTTTTGATTTTTTTTGGGACTCATTTAAGTATCTCAGTTTGGAATTAGGGAGTGTTGTCAGTGTGACACGTATCAATTTCTTTTTTCTAACGGACAATTTTTTCGTTCAATTTTTGTTTTGTTTGTTCAAATTATATTGTAATAATGGTTTGATTTTTTTATATATTTTTGTACAATTTTTTTATATACGTTCAACATATTACATGAACTAACAGTATAAAAATGTTGAATATTTTTCCTTCATCTTTTTTCTGATAGACACTTTTTTCGTTCAAATTTTTTTTTTTTTTTTGCATTTCGTACAAATGATTTGTTTTTAGTTAGTTCATAATATAATGTACTGTTCATACTTTTAAAAAAAAATCATAAATTTAAAATAATACATGTACTAATAATATAAAATATTTGAACTAATAGAACACTCTATCTAAACTAATAATATAAATATTTTGAACTAACAATTATTCTAATTATAATCATAACTATAAAAATTTAAACTTTTAAAATATTAGTTGAAATTTTAAGTATCATTAGTTCGAACATTAAACATTGTTTTTTATTAGTTCAAATATATACAAGTAAATATGTGCGTAAAATATAACTAATAAATTAACAAAACAATCGTCAATTAACCATTACAAATATTAGAACCCATAGTTAATAAATTTTTAATGAATTAAACTAAAAATATAAAATATAACAATAAATTAACAAATAATATATGAAATAACTATTATAAATATTAGAACGCAGAGTTAATAAATTTTTAACGAATTGAAATTAAAAAAAATAAGATAAAATAATAATAATTAAATGAAGATTACGAAAAGTAATATCATACCAGCTTTCCTACTTGAACCATTCCCTTTCTACCGGGTCGAAGCAAATTTGCGGTTTATGTTACAATAGATTAAACTTTATGTTACAATAAACTAAAATTTTAGTTTAAATTTGATTGGACGCATTTATGGTCGTTGATGAGTAGGTTTGGCCCAAGGTCAAACCTAAACCCAAACCTAGTAAGTGAAAATCGGCAAATCGCCGGTTTGTCGGTTTAGTTACGGTTTATTAAACAATTAAAACCGGTCAGAAGCAAAACCGTCGGTTTAAACTGACGGTTTAACCACAAAAACGTCAGAATGAATTTTTTTTTTTTTAAATAATTTAAAAACAAAAAATCGACGGTTTAACCAACCAAACCGTCGGTTTTAAAGTTTATTTTTTTAAAAAAATTAGAAACATATTAAACATCAACCGACGGTTTGAGCCGGTTCAAACATTCGGTTTAGGTTTTTTATTTTTACAAACCTAAACCTAAACCTTGAACCGGCCAAACCTAAACCGCCGGTTTGACCAAACCGACGGTGTGAACCGGTTTGAAAACCGACGGTTTGGCGGTTCAAGCCAAACCGGCCCCATGTCTATTGATGAGTGCAGTAGAAAGTAAATGTAAAAAGGAAGAAATCAATTTCCATATCTCTTTGTTTTGTTTTGACTGGTTTGCATCCATGGTGGTGGTAGATAAGTGTCGTAGAAAGTAAAACGAACAAATCAGTTTCTCGACTAATCGTCGTGGTGGCAATAGGTGCATGTGTACATAATAATAATTATTATGATATATAGGAATGAAAACTCGAGCGGGAAGCTCAGTTGGAGGGACAAAAAACACACAAAAAATGCTGGAGTTTTGTGCCATGAATGGAGGGTATCCGAAGATAGAAGTTGTTCCGCTCCGATATGCGAATGAAGCTCTTGAAATGATTATAAAGACGGATGTCAAATATCGGTTTGTGATTGACAATGAAAACTCTCTTAACTAGGAGGGCTTCCATGTGTTTTGTATAATGCTTTATGTTATAACCGAAAAATTTTAATAATTTTTCTGTTTATTTTAAAATTTTATTTTATTTAACCCGAAAACTCGAATCGAAAATGAAGAGATAAGTAAACGGATCTAAACCGAACAAATGATTAGTAAGCCAAAACCAAAATTATCCTACTTTCTAAACTAAACCAAACCAAACCAAACCCTCTTATTTAATTTTTCTCCTAACCCGATCTGATCTAATTCTAGACCGGCCGTCTTTCTTTTCCTTCCTTTTGGGCTTGCTGAACCGGTCCTCCAGCCCACTACTTGCCGGGCGTTTCACTTGGGCCAATAAAATAGCCTTCCCTTTCTGACTTAACCCATCCCTCTTCTTTTTTTTTTTTTCCCCTAGGCCCAACACTCACGGTCTAACACTCATTGCCCAACAACTCTATACCAATCTTCTTCCTGGCCGAACGATGAACTCGAGTACCGGTCGTCCCTTCCAGGACTGTTCACCGGTCCGGACCTGGACCAGACCGAACCTGAAAGAGAACTGAAAATGGACCGAATTTTCCAGTCCAGGTCCGGTCCAAGACCGAATGGACCGGAAAATATGTGTTAAACTATTAATTAAAATTTTTTTTTCGCAATAAGCTTATTTATTGTAGACCGAATCGGACCGGCCCGAGTATTAATTAATTAATTTTATTTTTTCGCTAAAATTTTAATTAATTTTATTTTTTTTCACAATTTTTTTTAATAAAAATATAGGTCCGGACCGGACCGATTTTGGACCGGACTGTTTGGACTAAAGACGACCAAATTTTGAACAATCCTAGTCCCTTATCGCTCCGCTCTTCTTCCCTCTTGGTAACGTCAGGCAGCGAACTTTAATTCCGTCATTACTCCGTCAGTTGAAGATGGCGTTGATCAGTGATCACGCCAAGATGTTACTCTATCCCTCTCGACCGCTACCTACCCCTGCGGCCCCGCCACTCAACGCCACCGGGTCTCGAACTACCGACCCGTGGTAAGATCCTAAACTTTAATCCAACTTTAATGAATTTGAAATTCAGTAAACTATAATAAACAATTTTAATGAATTTGAAATTCAACAAATAATAAAACAATGGCCAATTTTTATTTTAGAACAAATTTTCAATTTACAGTAGCAATACAACCGGTTCATTGTTGTAGCAATTCAGAAATAAAGTGGTCGAGCTTCATCATCATGTAGCAATTCAGAAATCTCAAGCTCGAAATCAAGTGACTATAGCAACAAACAATATATTTCAGGATAGCAAAAAACATCAACCAAATGGACGATCAAGAGATTAGGGTTTTCAAATCTGGAATTTGGATGGATCTTGACAACTATGCCCGAATCGTGGGTAGATTTTCTTTCAATCGAACGAGGAGAGAGTAGTCTTCATAGTAGAAGATTTGTTCTTCTTCGAGATTAATTCGTACGTGCGTGGAAGAGCTGGTTGCAAGAAGCCGATCTATTCGTTTTTGTTTTTTTATATGATGGATGTTAACGAGCGTTTAAAGGAATTGACGGTCTTTTACAAACGTTATAAATTTTTAAATTTTTAAGAACACGAACCGAACTTTCTAAAATTGGTGGAAAAAATCTGAAATATCTTATATCACAAGGGTAATAACTAAATTTCCAAAAAAATAAATAAAATCTTACTTGTGTATGATTATGATAAAACTCCTTGACAGACAAATCAACCGAAAGTTACCGACGTTTAATTGTGAGCAAATCCAAAGAATTCTATACAAAAATCAAGAATAACAAATGAAATGAGTCCTCCACTGGATAAAAGTTTCCCTAAACATATATTAAAAATAAATAAATGTGATTAGTTCATATTGATTGAAACCAGAGACGATTAATGGGCCAGCATTCCCTTAGTTAATTATAATTGGAAGTTTTGGTGAGTCTTCCATATTGACGAAACTCTCGTACTTTCAGGTCCATATTAACTGACCCACGTCACGTGTAACTCGATCTTAGGACCGCAATTAGCTTATACCATAGAGTCCCATAGACGTTGACGTGACGTGGCTCCTTCACAAACCAAATACCGCATCTTCATTATATTATCCATGCCACCGTGTCATAATTCTCATTCTTATTGCATTATTCACGTTTTATTATTCAGACACATCCACCGGTCAATTCCCAAAATTTCTAAAATGTATTTATAGCAATATATGAAAATATATATGATCTATTTCTTTGCGAATTATGTTCAAAGTTTGTACAATTTGCATATAGTTTTAAAGATATTGATATATAGAACATGAGCATGTACGTTGTTTGAAAGATTTATGATAAATTCTCCCTTCAACTACCCTTGAATCCCTATAAGCTATCTACCATTACCCTTAAGTTCCTTCAACCACCCTCTACCGAACTGGGCCACATACATTGATTCATCGTCTATATACGATAGGTTGCAAGTCTTCTACAAAGTATACACACTCAAAGAGATCAGTCAACCGAGATGGAAATGCAAGCTGATATCGTAATTGTTGGAGCAGGAATTGCTGGTCTTGCTACGGCTGTAGGGCTCTATAGGTATCTTCTGTTCATACGTCCTCCCAACTTTAGCCTTTTTTTTAAAATAGAAAAATTATGGGATTAAGTGGGTAAGTATAAGTTTCATTGAACTTATATTTTAACAGATTGGGATTACAATGTATAGTATTGGAGACATCAAATGATTTGAGAGTTACCGGATTTGCCTTTACTGTATGGAGCAATGCTTGGAAGGCACTTGATGCACTCGGTGTTGGAGATTTGCTTCGACTTCAACGTCCAAGACAACAAATGTAAGCATTATTGCATATTCTATTGACAAGTGTGATACCATGCGATGTTATAAAAGGGCAAAGTGTATATATTGCAGGTTGAACGTAATATCTGCTATCAATGGGGAAACAACTTCACAAATTTTGTTGATGTCATCTAACAACGGAGAGAGGTATACACACACATTACACACACATATATATATATATATATATATATATATATATATATATATATATATACTTGAATTGGTTAACCAACGTATACGGAGTCTGAACATACAAAATATAATGTACATAGGGACTATGAAACGAGATGTTTGGAAAGAAGAATGTTGGTAGAAATCCTAGCAAATGAACTACCAAAGGGGAGTATTAGGTTTTCCACTGAGGTGGTGTACATCGAAGAACCCGATGAACACTTGAAGCTCCTTCGTCTAGTTGATGGCTCCGTGCTCACAACCAAAGTAAAAAATTAATTATTGTACATTTGATCTTATACGTTCATTGTTATCGCTTCATCTTTGATGTGTAAGTGTTCCTAAATTCTTAACAGGTATTAATCGGATGTGATGGGATCAACTCAATCGTAGGAAAATGGTTGGGCCTGAAGAAACCCCGACCAGTTGGAAATTTCACCATAAGAGGGTATGTAAGAGCACCAATTGAACGTCACATAACACAATTTATGGGAGATGGTGTCAAATATGGAATTGTACCCATTGATGATAATAGTCTCTATTGGTTCATTACCTTTGTCCCTTCTACTTGTCCCGGTATATACCTAACTAAAAACTAAATCTTAGGAAAATCTTTTTAAATACGTGTCTAACAAAAATTTATATCGTAGATAAAGAGGTGGAACAAAATCCAGTGAAGATGAAGCAGTTCATGTTGAGCAAGCTCGGAAAGAGCTCAGAAAAATTACGAGAGATGGTGAAGAAGACCGATGTGAGCGATATCATATGCTCCCCCCTCATGTTCAGACTGCCATGGGAGGTCCTTTGGGGTGAAATTTCAAAGGGAAACGTGTGCGTTGCTGGTGATGCCTTACACCCCATGACCCCGGATCTTGGTCAAGGTGCATGCTCGTCCCTTGAGGATGCGGTCGTCTTGGCCCGTTGCTTGGGCCGAGCCATGTTGTTGGCTCGAGAAGGCGATCAAGTGAAGAAATATGATATGATAAAGATGGGGTTGGAGGATTATGCCAAGGAAAGAAGATGGAGAGCTTTTTTACTAATGGCTACCGCTTATCTTATGGGGTCCATCGAATTGGGAAGATGGAAGCCGCTGCGATGGTTGAAAGACCGTTTTTTGGCACCTTATCTCAATCGAGTCATAGTCAAGATGACCGATTATGATTGTGGTCGTCTCGTTTAATAAAAACTCACCGTTTTATGTTGAGAATGGAGTTAGTTTAGTTGCAATCGATGTTTATTACCATTGTTGAGAGATCAAAACCTTACAACTGAAATCGATATCTCAAGGCATTATGCACTTGATGTTCATTTCGATTTGAAATTGTATATCAAAACTTTCTTTTGTTTGTTTGAAGGATGCTTAAGATTTTAATGCTTGGTATAACTATAAATTATTATTATTATTTTAATATAATTAACTATTTAATCCAAGCGAATTATACTAGTTTTTATAGAATTTAATACTTAACTTTTTTATAAATTCTATTGCTCAAGGTGGGGTTAATCGGATGAGCACCGAACGTGTAACAACTTTAATCAAGTACTGCCTGACATAAGAGAAGTTCAGTTATTTACTGGTTTCATTTTCTTGTGTTGCTGTATAACTTTTGTCATTCACTCTAAAATTATTGTACTTGTTGTTATCTGTTTGGAACCTGACAGAAAAGTTAAGAATTACACTAAGGAAAATGTTGTGAGTATTGACAACAATTGGCACTACGATTCACATGTATAGCCATTCATATGAATACTACATGTAAATTTATAATGATAAGTGTATTGCATTATTGACCATAATACTTCAAGAAATTTTACATGATTATGATTATGTTATCAAGAATTGATAATAATGGCAATAAGTTTCATAATGTTTAATTGAAGCTTAATTATTTTGCCTTTATGTATAAACGTAAAATCCAAATAAATAAACAGTCTAAAATTGGCCATTTTCATATAGGGTAATTCATTTTTACAAGTAAACGATCTATCACACACGTTTTGTATAATATGTACTTTCAAGAACTCCAAATTTATTTGAAAAATTATATACTAAATCAGTTTAAACAATTTTATCTTATTGAGAATTTATCAAATATTTTGATAAAAAAGAAATATTTTATGAGAGAAGTTGCATGCTTCTAAGAAGATACTTGTATACAAGGCCCTTTAGACTTTAGTCTTTAGCTATAAATTTTATTTACACTCCACATGTATAATCAGTAATCACAAAATTTAAAATATTTTTTTAAAGAACTCCGTGCAAGGCACGGAATATGCACTAGTATATATTAAAGCGAATGCTTCTATTACTATGTATCGCTCCCATAATTGACCTCAACTCAACAAAAATTAGTCAGACCTCTATTGTCACGTGCCCATAGAATTAACGTCAGTTTGTTGGTGTGACACATCTCAACTACCAATGAAAATTATTCAGGCCCCTACTGCCACGTGATCCTATGTTTAAAATAACGGATCTTTTGAATTTCTTTTAGGACCCGATTCAAGTACGCGAAATTATGGAGGGGTGTGACACATCTCATTTTTCCTTTTCTAACATACTCTTTTTTTTATTTTAAATTTTTAGTTTTATTAGTTCAAATTATAGTGTAGTGTGTACTAATGGTTAATATATTCTTACATTTGTTTTTATATAAGTCTAACATAATGTATGAACTAACAAAATAAATTATTTGAACTACTAGAACACTCTATTTTTGAAATAATAGTAATTTTTTTTTTTTAATTTTTTCTAGTTTTTTTCCTTCTTCCATTTGTAATGAACACTTTTTTCGTTCAATTTTTTTTTTACACTTCTTACAGCTTTTTTTAGTTAGCTCATAATATAATGTACTAATATAGGTCATACCAATATAAAGTATTTAAACTAATATAGAACAATTAATTTAAACTAGTAATATAAATATTTTGAACTAAAAAATATTATAATAAATTGTTCTAATAATCATAACTATAAAAATTTAAACTTTTAAAATATTAGTTCAAAATTTAAATATTATTAATTCGAACATTAAACATTGTTTTTGATTAGTTTAAATATATACAAGTAAAAATGTGTATACAAACATAACTCATAAATTAACATAACAATATATGAACTAACCGTTATAAATATTCAAACCGGTAGTTAATAAATTTTAAACGAATTGAAATAAAAATATGAGATGAAATAATAACGATTATATTTTTTCCGCAAAAATTACAAAAATAATATCACACCACTAAGCCCTCCTACTTGAACCATTATCTTTCTACTGGGTCAAAGCAAATTTGTGGTTTATGTTACAATAGACTAAATTTTATGTTACAATAGACTAAATTTTTTGTTTAATTTTGATTGGACGCATTCATGGTCGTTGATGAGTGCAGTAGAAAGTAAATGTAAAAAGGAAGAAATCAATTTCCATATCTCTTTGTTTTGTTTTGTTTTGACTGGTTTGCATCCATGGTGGTGGTAGATAAAGTGTCGTAGAAAGTAAAACGAACAAATTAGTTTCTATACTCATCATCGTGGTGGTAATAGGTGTGTATATAATTACTTTTTAGGGAGGGGCAGGTTTAATTAAGGGTGACTTAATATGTCAGCCATGACGTACGGCCTTCTACGTACTGCACACTTGAATTGGTGTCTCAGCTATATATTTCCAACTACGAGGGCAGTACTAACCTCAAAGTCGAAACAGGCCAACATCCAGGTATATTATTTCATCCCTCTCTTTCTTCTAAATCTCCTCTGATGCAAACTAAATTTGCTTGTTTAGGCTCATAAAGTATGGCTGCTGAACATAAAAATGAAGAAAACTGCATTGGATGGGCTGCCAGGGACGAGTGTGGCTTCTTTTCTCCCTATCAATTCTCTCGAAGGTTTCTCCTTTCAACTAATAACTGATCAAAATTACAACAACTCATTTTATATATATGAACAGCATGTTAACTGTTTGTATTGACAGAAGCGTGGGAAGTGATGATATTTCGATAAAGATCACACATTGTGGAGTATGCTTACGCTGATGTGTTATGGACGCGGAACAAATTCGGGGACACCAAGTACCCGATTGTCCCAGGGTAAGTTTTAGGATCATTAACAAATCTTAAGTTTCTGTTCATTCAAATTAATCCTTATTTGTAATGTCAGACATGAGATAGCTGGTATTGTGAAAGAGGTAGGACCAAATGCTCATGGCTTCAAGGTGGGAGACCATGTCGGAGTAGGAACATTTATAAATTCGTGTAGAGAGTGTGAGTATTGCAATGATGGGATAGAGAATTGCTGCTCCAAAGGTGCAATCTCCACTTTCAATAAAGTAGATGTGGATGGTAGTATTACTAAAGGCGGTTACTCT
Source organism: Fagopyrum tataricum (assembly GCA_002319775.1). Lineage (NCBI taxonomy): Eukaryota > Viridiplantae > Streptophyta > Magnoliopsida > Caryophyllales > Polygonaceae > Fagopyrum > Fagopyrum tataricum. The sequence continues at coordinate 13,879,230 of CM008286.1, forward strand.
ACCTTCATTGTTGTTCATCAAAGGTATTGCTACAAGATACCTCAAAACTATCCATTGGAGTCGGCTGCACCTTTGTTATGTGCAGGAATCACCGTCTATTCTCCAATGAAACGTCACAAGATGAATCAACCGGGGAAATCTCTAGGGGTCATTGGACTCGGAGGACTCGGTCACATGGCGGTCAAGTTTGGTAAGGCTTTTGGATTGAAAGTGACAGTGTTGAGTACAAGTGTTTCAAAGAGAGACGAAGCTCTCACTTTGCTTGGGGCTGATAGATTCGTGATCTCGTCTGATGAAGAACAAATGAAGGTGAGTGAACAACTTTACACAAACTCTTAACTTACAAACATGAAATAGTGAATTTGTTACAAACAGAATTACCACTTTTATAATAATGACTCTATGGATGTTTTTATTTAATATATGGACTAATTTGCCCTTATTTAATATATTAATTTTACTTAATATATATGTTACTAGATTTTATAAGTAATTCTTGTATAATGTATATGGGGTTGTTCACAGGTCCGGACCGGACCGGAAATGGACTGCATTTTTCGGTCCAAGTTCGGAATGTACCTGAACAGAGAGGACCGGAAATGGACCGGATTTTTTTTTTATAATTTTTTCGCACCAAGCCTATCGCGGATTGGACCGGACCGAGAGTTAATTAATCAATTTTAATATTTTTTTTCACTAAAATTTTAATTAATTTAATTTTTTTTCAAAAATTTCTTTTAAAAAAAAAAAAATCGGTCCGGACCGATTTTGGACTAGACCGGACCGGTTGTGGACCAGACCGGACCAGTTGTGGACCGAAATTCTTGGACCGAAGAACGGACCTGTTTTAAACAGGACCAAAGAACGGACCTGTTTTAAACAGGACCGGTCCGGTCCAAAACCGGACCTAAAAATGAAAAGTCCTAAATGTATACGAAGACAAAATAATCAAACCACGTATAAAAGAAAACTAATCTAATTAATATATTCGATATTTTCGAGTTAATTGTATACGAAAGTAACATCATATTAGTGAAGTAATATAATTTGCCAAATTCTCTTTGAATATAATGTACATATATTGATTATATTCAAGTGGTAATTCTGTTTGATCACTAGGCTGCTTCATAATCACTGGTCTTCATAATTGACACAGCTTCCGGGGACCATCCGATCGATCCATTCATGTCGCTGTTGAAGGTTAGTGGTGTGTATGTGCTTGTAGGGGCGCCGAGTGAAGTGAAGCTCGCTCCCGTGAGCCTCTTCACTGGTAAGTTGATATTTTGTAGAATGCATATATACTTTAGTGTAATGATGAATAGTATAGATAGCTTGATATGATTATTATGATATATATAGGAATGAAAACTCTAGCGGGAAGCTCAGTTGGAGGGACTAAAGACACACAGGAAATGCTGGAGTTTTGTGTCGCAAATGGAATATACCCGAATATAAAAGTTGTTCCGATTCAGTATGCGAATGAAGCTCTTGAGAGGATTATAAAGAAGGATGTCAAATATCGGTTTGTGATCGATATTGGAAACTCTCTCAACTGAGGAAGGCTTCTATGGGTTTTGAGTAATGCTTTCATGCTTGCTGTAATAACGAATCATCGATCAGCTTTCTTGATGCTAACTTTGTGAGCTGCTGAGGAATTCGTATGTTGGTTCATACTTGTAACGCATTACAGTTGTCCTATGTAATTGGTTCGCCCGTTGGTTACAAACAATTGAAATTTTTTTTTTTTTTTTTCCCAAGTCGCGGCAATAAATTACTACGGATACAATTCGGCACGTACATTCTGACGGCATTGAAATTTTAATCTTCATCCCACAACCGCAGTGCTGAAGCTCATATCTATATACTTCACTAAAAGAATCAGTAACGTTGATATGACGGTCTTACAAATTTTCCTAGATTAAATCTTTTACAAAACAATAACTAAACTAACATTTTTTAAAAACTAAAATAATAGCTAAATTTTACATTACAAATCTTTTTTGATATTTCAAATTCAAATTTCAACAATAGGTAGGAGAATTTTAACTATAGGAGAAATTTCAAATTTTAACAACAGGAGAAATTTCTAATTTTATATTGATAAACTTTTTTTAGTACGTTGTAAGCTAATTTTATTTTTATTTATTTATTTATTTTTATTAATTTTACAATTAAACAAATTTTATTTATTTATTAATTTTGCAAGCTAATTTTATTTTTATTTATTTATTTATTTTTATTAATTTACAATTAAACAATTTTTATTTATTTATTAATTTTACAATTAAACAAAAAATATTTTTAACTAATACAATATTTAAATGTTACATCAACAAAACTTTTTGAAATTTCAGATTTCAAATTTGAAGATTACGAGAGATTTTTAAAATTCAGATTGATAAACTTCGTCGCTGCAAGCTTATTTTATTTTAAAATTTTACCTTAACGAATCTTTTTTGGTGATTGATAAACTTCTTCCGTATGTTTACAAGTTAAACTTACGGGGGAAGCAATACCTTAATTGTAAAGATATTTAAATTCTCACGTACACTTATCACATTATTTCTACTATATATACGGATCATGTTTCATCTTCCTCCATTAGAGGTAAATCTACAAATTTCTACATCTTCCATCCAATTTCAGTTCTCCTATATTGATCATGTTTCGTCATTTTTTCATGGCTCCAACACTCTTTGAAGACATCTTCTAGGTTACAATTACGCCGCACTGCTTCGCTATCTTTTTCAAGTAAATTTCAACATCTTCGTCCAATTCCAATTTTACATATGCCATCCATATCCAATTTTCTTATATTAATATGTTTATCCTTTTTTTAACAAATATTGATCTTTGTTTAGTATATTATATGGTGTGGACTAACAAATGAACAACATGCTGCCTATGTACTAGTTAAATTTAAAAGAAGTTTTGGGGAAAATTATTGAAATTAAAAAGTAAATTGGACGCAACCCGTCTAATGTTGAGTTTTAAAAAAATCTTGAGTCCATCGAGTTTATCATTTATAAAATTGAACACAAACGTCTAGTGCGCTGAATTCACCTTATAAATCCATCACTGTGTCCTTATAAATTCCTTCTTTTTAAAAAAAAACGAAATCCAGCTGAGAATAAAATTATACTCGTGTTCGAACCCGTCCACATAGTTGATAATTGGGTTAAATGAGGCGCACGGCCCTTTGTGTATAAATGAGCATAAGGAGGCTCTTTTTTTAAAATGTACATAAAGTAGGCCCCTTATAATTATATATAAAGTTTAATTGAAAGAGTCAATTGGTAATTGCAACTTATTAAAGCTCAAACCCACTCTATTTTATAAATCCAAGGCCCAATAAATCAATAATGCTATACAAGCCCAAATCTGTTTTATAAATTCAAGGCCCAATCAAGATATACAAGTTTAAGTCCAACCAACCTATTTTATAAATCCAAGGCCCACTCGGGTTATACAAGCCCAAGCCCAACCAGGTCCGGGTACACCAGGTCTGGGTACACAAGGTCGGGGTACACAAGGTCCGGGGACACAAGGTCCGGGTATACCAGCTGGACTAATTGAACTTGATAATCTTTTTCTTTTTTTTTTAATGTTAATCTTATTGTCTACTTACACAAACTAGTGTTACACATGATTTTTCTAAACAAGCAAACCTCTCGATTTATTTACACAAGCAAGCCTATCTATTTATTTACACATACACACGATTTTTCTAAAGATTTATTTACAAAAGCATCTCCATTTATTTACACAAGCAAGCCTCTTGATTTATTTACACAATCGAGCCTCTTTATTTACACAATCAAACCTCTCTATTTACACAATCAAATCTCTTTATTTACACAATAAAGCATTTCGATTAATTTCTTTCATAGTTAGTGGTTACTTATGTATATAAGAGCGAAGATGAACTAGGACATAGTCTCAGTCTTGAAGAAGCCTCTTTTGTTTGGCAAACAACTAATTTATAGTTTACTTCAACTTTTTAAACCTAACATTATATTTAATTATTACTTACTAACAGGAACGTATATTAATAGCTATATACAATTATAGAAAGTAAGATGTGCCTCAACTATATTTTCTTGCCTTTCCAAATTAATGTCAAAATTTATCAACCTGCATGCCACTGCATATATTACAGGAATTGAAAATATTTATTAGTTGTTGATCATTAAATAGAATGAACCACCCAACAACAACACATAAACTAATAATTCATCATTCTAAAAAATTATTTATTTCAGATAAACTATATTTCTTATTTGTTGTAGAAATCTCACTCATATGCAATTCAAGTACAGTCATCTTATAAATGCTAACACCAAGCATCAATTACTAGAGCATCAATTTCAATCCAAACACAGCCTAATATTGACCATATTTGCATGTTCAGGGTCCTGAGTATGAGCTTGTTCAAGTACTTGACTGTGCAGGAGGAGTGATTACAGTTCACTGCAACTTTGCTGGGTCTTAAGGCCCCAGGGTACTGGTATGTATTTCTATATTGCTTGGGTTGAATTTTGTTAATGACACTGGGATAAGCTTGTACTGCTGCCTAAATAGAGTAGTTTGAACAAAGTTTGTAATGTTTATCTCTAATCTGCTAAGGTTAGACATGTGAAAAACCATGAATCTAACATCGATAAGTATATAATTTGAAAACATAGAAATAGTGAAATGATAATCCTTAACCTCAAGACATTGAAAATTACAGTCGACAGAGGACATTGTAACTTTGTAAGTGATTTCTACGGTTCAGGCATTTTATCAAACAGTTTGTGTGCATTACTATATTCAAATACATAGACCATAATTTCAACTGAAACAGTACACGTACAACAAATCAGAATATTATCCAATAATAGACTCTATGCAATATGTACAGAAAATCAAACAACGGCGCATGACTAAGGCGCTAATCAACTGAACAAAACACCAATAGGATGAATAGAGAAACATAGACTAAGGCGCTCACAATTTTCACCACAAGCATAGACGACGATTGCACTTCATTACGAGAAATTGTTGATTTGGTAACAACTGGAGTACCAGGAAGAGAATGATAATTTGCATCGGAGATGGGAGGCGGGTGGAGTACCAGGCGCTGCGGACGGGGTCCCGAGGAGGCGAGGAAGACCGAGGAGGCGAAACAAGGTCCCAAGGTCCCGGATATTTGCTTCTTCGGCTATCGCCGGACATAAAATTAAAGATGAAGACGGTGAGAATTCGGAGGAGGTCGAGATATCTCGACAAATAACGGTTTTGGACTAGGCCGTTACTGTAATAAGAAGATAGAAGAAGAGTGTGTAGAGTTTATATTTTCCCATTCCAATTATATTCCTTAAATTAGTTGTTTTTTAATTTAAAAATTTATTAAAAATTAAAAAAGACCTAGTACGTATCTAGTTAATCAAAAAGCCTTTTCACTTTTACAAATATGAATATAACAACTCATCTTAAGTCAAAGGCTAAACATTCTTTCTTATTTGTATTTTACTTTTTTTAGTGTCATAAAATGTAATGAAATAAATATATGATGTAAAAATTAATGTTTCATGTATGTTTTAGCTAATACTTGTACAGGATTGTTGGAGTAATTTATATTTATTTGGTTAACTGGGCTTGATTGATAAAGGTTGACTAATTAGTAATTATGAGTTCATGAGCTGGATTTCTAGACTCACATGGATCAAATATAGAGAAGTTTTATATATATATATATATATATATATATATATATATATATATATATATATATATATATATATATATATATATATATATATTAGATTCAAGAAAGTGGAAGAATAGTCTATAATATCTTAGATTATGAATTATCTGGATTAGTCCTTAAAAATATCTGCTTTGTAATTAGATAATATGGGTGCTTTTCGTAGGTTGAATAACCGACATTCAAACTCTATATATTGTAATGGTGTTTCGTAAGTGAGTGTATGAAGTGAGTTTGTATCAAAATTCTTATACACTAAAGTGAGTTTGTACGAATGTGTAACAGAATATTTATTTATATATTTGAAGTGAGTCGGGAACTCGTGAATTTTTCACAACAAGGAAGATTAAGTAAACATAATAATAATAGTAACAATATATTAAAAATAAAAAACCAATTATAATAATAAGACAAAATTATCAAAAATAATGAAGATATAACTTAGTTGGGTTTAGTTGGGTTTGTTTTAAGTGGAGTTTAGGTTTATTTCGGATCAAGTTTGATTTGGGCGGTTTGTTTCAAGTCGGCTTATTTGAAACATACCGGCAGGTACGCTTTGGGTTCCGCTCTATTTCGGATTCGAGTATGTACAGGCACGGACCTAGGGATATGGTAGGGTTTGCTCTAGCCTACCTAAAATAATAATAAACTATTATAGGTAAAGATAAGTATTCATTGATACTTTGTTGGTCTAGTGATGATGTGTACATGAATACGACCAAAATGATAACATTTATAATACTTTAAGACAAAAAGATAACATTTATTACATAGAATTAATTAATAAAATATGCTATAATATTATTTTCGAAACAATTTTTTATTATATGAGGTTTGATTTTTTTTATATATAAATCATAGAAATTAAATAGTATTTTTTTTATCTTAGAAAATATAAATTTATTTTATGATTTATAGATGTATATTTATTATATTTGAGAATTTGTTTAGTTCACATACAATAATCAAGATTTAGTTCATAATGCTTTTATGGTTGTAAATTCATTTTATGTATTTTAATGCATATATAACTAAAAAAATATTTATGAAAATATAGGTTAAATTATGAAAACTTTAACCTTAAAATAAATAATGATTAACGGAAGAAAAGGAATTATCTTTACATTTTTCGTAACATCCGATACTCAATAACAATTCTTATTCAAGACAAATCTAGCTTATCCGGAATTTTGATACTGGATCCGTCCCTGAGTATGTAGGGGTTTTGGTTGAACGGGTGAACTCGGGTCGGGTATCATGTTCTTTTATTTACAACATATTCAGTTATTCACATTAGGTCGGATTTAGGTTCGGACGGGTCGGTGGGTTTCCGGATCATATTTTTTACAACTCTACTTTTTGGTCACAAATCACGTTTTGTTATGCGTTTTTCTTGAATTGCCTTTTGATAATTAAAATAAATAAAACCTTATTTGTGTAAGATTATGATAAAGTTACAGACGTTTAATTCTGAAGCAAATCCAAAGAATACTAAATAACACATCAAGAATGACAAATCCAATGAGTCCTCCGATCCACTGGATAAAAGTTTCCCTAAACGGCTAAACATATATTAAAAGAAAATAAGAAAATAAGAAAAGTGATCAGTTCATATTGATTGAATCCTGAGAAGATTAATATAATGGGCCAGCATTCCCTTAATTAGAATTGGAAGTTTTGGCGAGTCTTCTTCCATATTGATGAAACTCTCAGAGTCTCGGGTCCAGATCACGTGAAACTCGATCTTATTCCCAATTGTCTTATACCATAGACGACGTGATCGACGTGGCTCCTTCACAAACCAAATACCGCTTCTTCATTATATTATCCATTCCACCGTGTCATGATTCTCATTCTCATCACATTATTCAGACACGTCCGCCGGTCAATTCCCAAAATTCATAAAATGTACTTAGCAATATATGAAAATTATGATCTATTTCTTTGCAAATCATGTTGAAAGCTTTGTATAATTTGTATATAGTTTAAAGATATTGATATATAGAACATGACCATGTTCAGTTGTTGAAAGATTTATGATACTCTCCCTTCAACTACCCTTAAATCCCTAAGCTACCTATAAGTTCCTTCAACCACGTACGTACCCTCTACCGAACTGGGTCCATATACATTGATTCATAGTCTATATATATATAATAGGTTGCAAGTCTTCTTCAAAATATACACACTCAAAGAGATCAATCAATCGATATGGAGATGCAAGCTGATATCGTAATTGTCGGAGCTGGAATTGCTGGTCTTGCTACGGCTGTAGGGCTCTATAGGTATCTTCTGTTCATACGTCCTCCCAACTTTAGCCTTTTTTTCAAAATAGAAAAATCATGGGATTAAGTGGGTACGAATAAGTTTCATTGAACTTATATTTTAACAGATTGGGATTACAATGTACAGTATTGGAGACATCAAATGATTTGAGAGTTACCGGATTTGCCTTTACTGTATGGAGTAATGCTTGGAAGGCACTTGATGCACTCGGTGTTGGGGATTTGCTTCGACTTCAACGTCCAAGACAACAAATGTAAGCATTATTGCGTATTCTATTGACAAGTGTGATACCATGCGATGTTATACAACGGCAAAGTGTATATATTGCAGGTTGAACGTAATATCTGCTATCAATGGGGAAACTACTTCACAAATTTTGTTGATGTCATCTAACAATGGAGAGAGGTATGCATATATGATGGTTATATATATATAACTACTTGAATTGGTTAATCAACGTATACGGAGTCTGAACATACAAAATATAATGTACATAGGGACTATGAAACGAGATGTTTGGAAAGAAAAATGTTGGTAGAAATCCTAGCAAATGAACTACCAATGGGGAGTATTAGGTTTTCCTCTAAGGTGGTGTCCATCGAAGAACCCGACGAACACTTGAAGCTCCTTCGTCTAGTTGATGGCTCTTTGCTCACAACCAAAGTAAAATTTAATTAATGTACATTTGAGCTTATATATACATTGTTACCGCTTCATCTTTGATACGCAAGTGTTCATAAATTCGTAAACAGGTATTAATCGGATGTGATGGGATCAACTCAATCGTAGGAAAATGGTTGGGCCTGAAGAAACCCCGACCAGTTGGAAAATTCACCATAAGAGGGTATGTAAGAGCACCAATTGAACGTCAAATAACGCAATTTATGGGAGATGGTGTCAAATATGGAATTGTACCCATTGATGATAATAGTCTCTATTGGTTCATTACCTTTGTCCCTTCTACATGTCCCGGTATGTACCTAACTAAGCAACTAAATCTTAGGAAAATCTTTTTAAATACGTGTCTTACAATTTTTTTTATGGTAGATAAAGATGTGGAACAAAACCCAGTGAAGATGAAGCAGTTCATGTTAAGCAAGCTCGGAAAAAGCTCAGAAAAATTACGAGAGATGGTGAAGAAGACCAATGTGAGTGATATCATATGCTCCCCCCTCATGTTCAGGCTA